>LR812525.1:22889470-22956970 GCA_903798195.1 Danio kyathit | reverse complement strand
TGTTATATCGGTGCGATGCTTTTGGGTCTCCGGCGCCTGTGTTCGCTTTCGTCTGCTTTGGAAAGCCGATTAGACGCATATGAGGCTTTTCCAGCCATATTTCCACCGGAATACTCAAGTACAGTAGAACTAGTGGAGTCCGAGCGTTTCCAGTGTTAGTGCATGTCTGCAAAGTGATGCGCTTGAAAGATTCCAAACAAAAGGAGGACATCTAATAGCAAATATTTAGAAATCTTATAACATATTGTAGAATAATCATTTATGTGGCGTGTTAAGATTAAATAATGTATTACAAACTTAATCAGTTTTATCGTTGATTCATTATTTTTATTATTTGTGCGGCTCTATTGTGCTTTCCCTGAGATTGCCTGTTTTATATTCAATAATTGGCGGCGTGTTTATAAAGTGAACGCTTGGGCATTTCAGGGTGCCGTTCAGGTGAAACTGGAACTCGGTCATCGTGCCCAGGTCCGAAAGAAACCCACCGTTGAAGGTTTTACGCACGACTGGATGGTGTTTGTCCGCGGACCAGAGCACAGCAACATTCAGCATTTTGTGGAGAAAGTCGTCTTTCATCTACACGAAAGTTTCCCGAGACCAAAAAGAGGTACGTGAGGCGATTTATTTTCAAGTATATTCGTGATTTCTCTTGGAAAAGAAGGGCTGCAGTGATGTGTGATCCTGAATGAATGCACCTTGGCTACTTCATGCACTGAGGAAATGTCTGAGGATTTGCTGTAGACCGTATCCAAGGACAAAAAGTGGTTGTCAGTGTTCAGAGATCCTGTATTACATGTTTAGCGTTTACTTCGCTATAAGTGGATGATTTGTTTCTCCTTTGTGAATCCACGTTCAAGAGCGCGCGACCGCTTTAAAGTTTACAAAAATGGGCTTGAACGTAATTGTTTTCTATAAGGTGGGTTGAATTGTAGGGTTATTTAACCCCTGACAATTCTTTGTGTCATGTTAAAACACTTTGTCACCTCAGCTTCAGCTCTTAAATGTACGTTATGATCGCAGGATGCATTAAAAACGTGAAATTTTGTCATTTTCTTTCAAAGTTTGTACTTTTGTGTTTGCTTCCTTTTTTTCAATTGTTTGATATTGATGTAATATAACATTTTGTATGCCCCAGTCCACCTACTGTGATTTTTTATTTTGGACATTTCCATTTAAAAGGCTATACATGAGTATTTCTTACTTTAAAGTATGTCCATACACACTGTGCTTTATTCTGCTGTCTTGTAAAAGTGTTACAACCTCAAACATATTTCTAGATTTTGAAATATTTATCTATCTATCTGTCTGTCTATCTATCTATCTATCTATCTATCTATCTATCTATCTATCTATCTATCTATCTATCTATCTATCTATCTATCTATCTGTCTATCATGGCTTTTATGTTAAATGTTTCCTTCAGTTTTAGTTTTACATCATTATCATTTCTAGTCACTTCTAGAGGAATGGTTTCCACGCATAACAGAGATTTCTCATTCTTAAATGCCAAACCGATGTTCTACTCTGTGTTACTTCATTCATAATGCCACATCTAGTTATTATAGCTCACATATACTATTATTAGGCAACACTAACAACAGGACAGCGAGGGGGGGGAAAGGAAGCGTCTGGTGGTCTGAAAGGAGGAATGTAGGAGTAGCGGTTGATGAAAGCCTTGGAAGGAATTAATTAAAATATTTGCTGGTTTCCTCCCCATCGCCTGAAGTGTTTTGAGCGGAGTTTGCTGTGACGTGCAGGGGAAAACTGCTGGAGAAAGTCACTGTCATTATTTTACAGCGTTAAGAACGCTGGCCAGCATTTGCACTTTATTGAGAACAGTTGTTAGATCTTTGTTCCAGCCAACTGTTTTCCCCTATCGTTGGTCCATTTTTTGCATAAATCCTACAGTCGCTTGCATTCTTGCATGACAGAACTGCAGCTAAATTGTTTTGATTAAACATCTTATTTATGCGAAGCCTTCCAAGACTCTGTTTTATTGCTGTGGTGGGAAATCAAGCCACAGAGATTGGAAAATTGCACTGAGTGACTTTAAGTTTGTTTTGCTTCTGTGGACAGCTCAAGATGCATGGCTTCAAACGTATGCTAATATTTTCCTTCATTGCCTTGCGTTGTAGAACCATGTCTACCACCGCAGGTTTGATTTATGCCACCGAGTCGTTGTATTTACGCAAGATCTGAAAACCGAAGGGCTCTCAGGCTGTATGCGTGTGGTGAAAATCTCCCCCGCTGTATTTGTTTTCTCAAAACATTAATTCTGACTGTAAATCAAGGGGTTAGAGCTTATTTAGAAACTACGAGCTCCTGAAGCACTTGCATGACTTAGAAGTACACTAAATGTGGGGTTTGCTTGAACTTCTAGCCTCTCTCCCCTGTTTTTTGACAAATTTCTTCCTGGGGCTGTTGAAAAAAAAAATGCAAAAGCAATGGGGGTGGGGGGGGGATATTTAACCACTCATAAATCCTACCTTATGACACCAGCTTTTAGAGATTTTAATCGTACACCTCCTTATAGTGTGTTGACAAATTAGTAGTACTTCCTGAGGTCTCTAACTTTTTTTTTCTTGTTTATAATATATCAAAATGTTAACTTGGGGAAGATGTTTTAAGTCATTTAAAGGAATACTTTACCCAAAAATGAAAATTCTGTCATCATTTACTCATCCTTGTTCAAAACCTGAGGGGAATTGCACAAAAGATAAAGGTTTAAGCTGGGATTTTAAGGCTATCCTGGCTGAATTTAGCCTTGACTCAGTTGCATGGAGGCAGGCTAAATAAAGTTACTATGGAGATTTATTCTTTGCAGCAACTAGTCTAAGATTAATCTTAGTCCCCTATATGTTAGTTGTTGTCCATGCTACAATAAATTAATGTGTTTTACAGTCAGTCCATGCTCCATGCTCAGTCCTTGGCTATTTACATATATTTTTCAACTATTAGAATTAAAAGTAAGTATGTTTAATTGTATTCGCTCATTTTTATATATATATATATATATATATATATATATAGATATATATATATATATAGATATATATATATATATATATATATAGATATGTTTACATGTATCAATTTCAGATTTAAATATAGACGTAATATAGATAAGAGAGATAAAATAGATAAATGATTAGAGAAAAAATACATATACAGTGCTCAGCATAAATGAGTACAGCCCCTTTTAAAAATGAATATTTTGATCCATTTCTCAGTGAATATAGACAATAATTATTGGTGCATTTTAAATAAAACAGTTTTATTTAGCAGTTATATTCATTAAAATAAGGCTTTATTCACCTAACATCTTTAGGGATAAAAAGATAATACATAAAAAATGAAACCAGATATTGCAAAAAAAAAAAAAAAAAATTACAAATTAGACAATGTCAACAATTTTGTTATAACTATATATATAATTTTTTTTTGATGATGATGAAACCTCATATAATAGATTAAATAGACTCAATTAGAAAGACAAATCTTAAGTGAAAGCTATATATATATATATATATATATATATATTAAAAAAAACTTGATAAAATAAACTAAACTGGTAAAAAAAATCTGCCATATTGGGTCAGTGTTTGATATAATCAAATTAATTAGTAGCATGAATGTCCACTGGTCACATTTAAGACAAAGGGAAGGATTTAGGGACTGATCACACAGAACACGCTTTTTGTGTTGAGAGGCGCCTTTTTTGAATGATTTACTAACGGCTGCGAGTGTTGTGCATGCTGCTTATGCGCCCTGGTCGCCTCGCGTTTTAACCGCCTGCTGCGCCTGGCGTTTTTGGCCTTGCGCGCCATGCACTCGCAGTTAAAAAAAGTAAACTCTGAGCGGAAAAAGCATGTTACGTCAGTCGTGTCTGTTTCATTGTCCAGTCAAATAAAAACAGAGTTTCCGTTTCCGTTAGGGAAAACCGTTTGTCAAGACGACTACGGAGACTTTTGAAGATGGAGGAAAGACTTGTGGTTGCTGTTTTGAGTTATCCTTAGCTGTATGACTCACAAACCTTGAATATCACAAATATTATTACATTTTTAAATTATGTTTATATTAACAGCAACACTCGCGCACAATACGCAGCTGATTCAGTCATTGCCTAGTAACATAAAAAGCACACCGTGCTTCTTTTTTTCTTGTCATCAAAAAAGGCAGTGTGCTGCACCTTGCGTTTTTGGAATGATCGTGTGATCGGCCCCTTAATTTGTTAATACGTCTCCCCTCATATGTTCCTGTTAATTCACTGAATGAAAGTAATAGGAGTTCCCTCATTGGTGGGTGAGAGAGGTGTTTTTCAACTCATTACCTGATTGGCTGACATCAGGTTTTATTCATACTTTCATCACTGATTCTGTGATCGATCCTGTGGTTTGTTAACAAATGCCACGAATGTGCACTTATTCTAGCTGTCTACACCAGGCTTGACATAGCGGCTCGTTCTCATCCTGGATCAGAAAACGTGCAACGGACAAGTAGTCAGGAGGGCCCAATTAAACTAGATCAAGCCAGGCTTTTTCTGTTGTCTTGGCTTTCTTGATTCCACTTTGTGTAATACCCCTCTGTTTGAGTTTTTGAACACATAAGAAGATATTTTGAAAACTGCTGGTACCTGTCATCCATTGACTTTCATAGTAAATTTTCCCTTACTATAGAAGTCAATGCCAACCAGCATTTATCAGAATATCTTCTTTTGGGTTCAACAGAAGAAATAAACTTTTAATTGTTTAAAAGCACATGATGGAGAATAAGATGTTAATGTTCAATTTTGGGTAAACTATCCTTTTAAATCACTTGTACTTTATTCCAACAGCAACAGATTTCCTTTCAAATTTGACAAAACTGAAATTTTAGTCATAATAAACCCAGCGTGAGTAAAAACAAGTCTTTGGATATTTCCATTTTCTAGGACGCCATGAGAAATAGACTTCAGTAAACACCGCACGTTGCCTTCTAATTCACAACAGGACTCTCGGTGGAGGGGATGGATGCAGAAACCTGCTTTCTTAGACCTAGAATTTATGGTGCGCTTGTAAGGTAAACAGTCAGGCTTATTATTTGGGGTCCCAGGAGGCTACGCCAGCCCCCTCCTTCCCCCCCTCCTCAGGGCTTTGATCAGCGTTAGCCGGTGTGGAGACGAGCTGAGGGGAAGTTAGAGGGAAACCTTGCGCACAGACGGGCTTGTGTTTGACAGTTTAATACCAACAGTCTCACCAAACTGCCCCGAAAGGAACAGCTGCTCACACACACACACACACACTCATTGAGTTCTCCAAAACTCTTTACTCTAGAGGGTGTGTTGTGTTCCGTGGCAGCAAGTCGCTCTTCTGTCTTCTTGTTTTGTGTTTGAAGCCTTGGGTAGTGTTGGATGTTACCTCTTTCACAGCTGTTGTAGATTACATGTTGCCTGCTTCTCTCTCGCAGGGTTACGTGCTTCCCTAAAACATTCTCACAGTTACAGACAATCTCGTTTTTTGGATTTAAAAATATGTATGCAGCTTTTTTGATGCTGCTTGTCTTGTAAGAATGGTAATTTTGTGATTTTGTTTAATTTTTTAACTCCAAATGACTTTCTTTATGGTGTAAAACACACAGGTTGAGTACAAGATTATTAGTCTTCCTGTGAAATTGTTATTATTTTTAAGATATTTCCCAAATTCTGATTAACAGAGAGAGTATTTTTAAACGTAATAGTTTTAATAACTAATTTCTTTTGCCTTTTGCCTTTTCCATAATGAATATATATAATATTTTACTAGTTATTTTGCAAGATACTAGTATTCAGCCTAAAGTGCAGATCAAAGGCTTAATTTGGTAAGCCATTTGACAACAGTGTTTTTTTCTGTAGCCAATCAAAAATAAAAACATTCTTAAAGGTGTTGTATGTAAGTTTTTGACTTTCTTTTAAAGTATAAAAAATACCATAATCTGTTTATGCAGATATTTAAAAAACATGCCAAGTAAACATTCTTCTAAAACAGTGCTGAAGTCAGTTATTCCACTTTGAAATGTGCGTTACGTGTCGGAACTGCTGTCTTTGTTTTGGCTATTTAACCCGCCCAATGCCAGTTTAGCCAATTATATTTCAGCATCCCGGGTTATTTCATTTCAGTCAGAAAGGCTCTCAAAGTGTGTGTCTGCGACCGAAATGGGACCTCCGGTGGACAGTAGCAGACTCCAAAATAAGACTCAAATTCAGAGTTCCACATGAGGTTATTAATTAACAAATAGTATAAATATTACAAACGTAAATATTAGGTCAGCAGGTTACATTGTAACCCCGTGTCCTAACGACACGCTACATGAAGACATACACAGTGATGAGCAATTTGGCTGTTTGCACCAGACTAAACATGACAGAAATTTAAATACAGCCATTCAGAAGCACAGAATAGTGCACTCACTGCACTCCAATGAAATTGTAAGTTTTATAATCTAATTAATACATATTAAACCTCTTTAACATTATTAAATGTAGGTGCTGAATCACTGATATGTGTTGGTTTGCACTAAGTTTCAGTTCTAAAGTTCAATTTCATATGGTTTATTTTATTTTCAAGATCTGATGTAAACTATCTGCTGCTGCTTTCAGTAGTATGGCAATAAATCTCATGTAAAATGTAATTTAAACTCACATTATTAGCATTTAACACTGAATAAAGCACATGTGGTGTACCTAAGGTGATCATTGTCAGTTTTCTGTTGTTCAGCTGCTAGAAATAGAAGCCGTTTCTAATATATCAATTGGAGGTGTTGGTTAGAACAAAAACTCATTTTAATATGGAAAATATTTCTTCTATTGTGTGCCGTTGCTTTTATTTAGAGCACGATTCAAATCAGCGTTTAGGCTCAATAGACAGGCTCGCATCCTGTTGGTGTCCTTAATCTGGCAACCTGCACTTGCGTGTGTTTTGAACCATACGTGTAATACCTAATTCAACCACTGGGTGTCAAACTTACATACTGCATCCTAAAGGAGGCTAATTATTTTGACCTTAGCAATTTCTTTTATGTAATTTTTATTTTTATTTTATTTTAGCCAAACAAAAGAAATGAACTTTTCTCCATATAATATTTCTCCAAAATAAAAATATAATGGGAAATACTGTGAAAAATCTTCTTGCTCTAATATTTGAAAAAGAATTAAAATTTCACAGGATGGCTACTAAATAAATCTAGCAGCAAACATAATATTAAATTAAGTATTATTTTAAATTATAGTAGAATGAATAGAGGATAAATAAGAAAATAAATAAAATAAGTGTTCATGTTAGAATGCCAGAGAATTTTTAAAATTAAAGAAGAAGATAGAAAAGTACATATAATAGAATAGAATATGCTAGCCTTTGAAGGCCTAATCAATTTGGAGAGCGTAGAAAATAAAATAGTAATGGAAGGTCAAGTGTTGGCAAAAAAAAAAAAAAAAAAAGAATCTTTTAGGTGTCTCTTGAGAATGACTAAAGACTCAGCTGACATCTCAGACAATAAAAGCAATCAAAATGAACAAAAGCTGTGTTATAAAGTGTATAAAAGTGTTATATGACAAATCTTAATTATTCTAGTGCATTAGAGCAAGTTTTTTTTTAAGTAGATAGAAAATTGGATAGTGTTAAATGATAAAAGTACACCTAAAGTACATATATGTAAGAATTTATAAAATGTCAACCTTTGAAATAAAAATGTAAGAAAGAAAGCCACAGAGGTTGAGTAAATGCTGACCAAATTTACATTTTTGTTAGACTATCCATTTTAAAGTCTTTTGTTTGATGCTTTTATGGACCTGGCATGTGATGTTTCCCAATTTCAGAAATGGTGGCTACCTGGACATGTAAACAAAGGTGAAAAGTGTTTTTTTTTTTTTTTTTTTTAGCTTGGATAAAGGGAGCAAACAGCCATGATTAGCAGGCATGCTGTGTAGCCTTGGAAACCTGATATTTTGTGCTAGCGCAGGAATAGGGGGGCAACAAACCCAAATAAATGGAGTGGAACCTAGACATTCGTTTCACCTGCACCATCTATGCCAGGTATTCTCTCAAATCTATATAACTGTCTGGCATTTGCTTGACGACCAGTCTCTACCTAACCATTTTGCAGTTGAAAATGCAGCTATTTCTAGTTTTTGAGCCAGACACACAAACATTGGCTGAGTCAATTAGGCATCCCGCTCAAATATACACCATGGGAAACGGCTGCCTACACACTTATTTTTGTGCTTACTTGATTTATCTGGCCTTTTTATTGGTGAGGGTATAAAAGAGGGAATGATAAAACAAGGCTGTATGATTACATCAGTGGTCTATGCCAGTATGTCTCTGAATTCACAAGATTTGACACTACACTTGAGCCCAATTGCTGGAAGAGCTTAAAATAACATCATCCTTCATCCGATTTTTTGGCTGCAGCTTCTGCTGCTCTCTGGTGTCATTTAGTATGAAGAAAAGTCCTTCATAAAGGATATGCACCTCTATCATAGCAACAACAACCGGGTGAAATGTAGCATTCAAAAGATTTTTTTTTTCTTTTTCAGTGTCCTTGGTAATTCTCCAATCGAGATTTATTTTATTACATATGGGGCCTGATCAGTCTCAAAAATAATACATTTACGAAATAAAATTCATACATGCACAGCACAATTCACATGTACAAAATCCAATTTGTAAGTACCAATAAATACAAGACACAATTTGTGAATTCACAAGTAAAAATCATAAATATTTTTACCAAACGAATTGGATTTGTATATATTATGAATTGTGTTTTGAATTGATGAATTGGATTTGTGTAGTTTTAAATCATGTTTTGAATTTACAAGTTGGATTTGTGTATTTACAAATCATGTTTTGAATTTATGAATTAGATTTTGGTATTTTTGAATCATGTTTGGAATTAACGAATTGGATTTGTGTATTTTTGAATCGTGTTTTGAATTTACAAGTTTGATTTGTGTATTTACGAGTAATGTTTTGAATTTAAAAATTGGATTTGTGTAATTTGGAATTGACGAATTGGATTTGTGTATTTTTGAATCGTGTTTTGAATTGATGAATTGGACTTGTGTATTTTTGAATCATGTTTTGAATTGACGAGTTGAATTTGTGTATTTTTGAATTGTGTTTTGAATTGATGAATTGGATTTGTGTATTTTTGAATCGTGTTTTGAATTGACGAATTGGATTGGTGTATTTTTGAATAGTGTTTTTTGGATTTGGTAAAGGACCTCAAGCCGGGATTTGAGCTTGGATTACCGTGCATGTGTTGATGCAATTACCACAAGGCTATCGCCACTGACATTTTTAATGTTATCGTTAATTGCCCGATAACAAAATGCATTTTTCATTTGCTTCGTGCTTTCCACATGATGTGACATATCCACACATCAAATGTGAGCCTTAGATGCTTTAATGCAAATAGAAAAACCGTATTAAGGTAGTGTAGAAGTTTTTTTGCACTGAAAAAAAGAGGCATTATACATTTTGTGAAAAGGCAGATTAAGATCAGTTATCCACTCTAGGCTTTACGATTTGTATTTATTATTAGTTAATATATTCGTTAATAGCTTCCAAATTAGGCTTGACAAAAGTTTAAACTTTAGTACCAATTAATACTGACTTAAAAAAAAAAAAAACTTTCATTGACTGATCAGCTGATAGACGCAGCTTTCAAATGCTTCAGTGTTTGTGTATCTGTGTTTGCACTTAGTGGTGAAGAGTGGTGAAATGATTACCTTCAGAGCCAATCATGGTCGCATCTGTTGAGTACGTGAACACAATGGCCAATCAGCAGCATTTAAGAACATGTTCAACAGCGTTCAAATGTTAGCGGGATATGGACAATTTTCAAATTTCAGTATTGATTGCTACCAAAGTCAATACTTTTGACAACACTATTCCAAATATGTAGAGTAATTGATTTATTTTTGATTACTGATTCTTTTCAGTTAACATGTTAAATTGGTTTGTATGAATGATAATCAACCGCTCACTGATTCAGTTGATCCAGTCTAACTATCAAATGTCTAGTTAATGGTTTACTGTTTTTATAAGTCTGATTCTGTTGCTTAAACCCACTGTAAATGTTTAAAGGTGAACGTATCCATATATGTTTATTACAATCTGAATGGTTTTATTCAAAATATTAAATAAAAAAAATCTTCCCTGCTTCTTTAGAACATTCAAGATATACATGTTTGTTTTTTATTTATAAAATTCTCAATCTATACTTTTTAAAAATATATATATTTTAATACCTTAGTAAGCAAAAAAGCAATTTCTATTGTACTTAAGCTGAAAATAATTTTGTAATACATTCTAGTGGAGTAATATTTGGCTTATATCTGTATATCTTTAACTCCTATTGTACTTGTTTTGAGTTATTTGGAGTGCAAAGCACATACATATACACACAGTGGATGCTTAAAATTTTATAAGTCACTGTTAAATATTTATTGACTTTTGCACTGCAGTCCCTACCTACAAATGAAAGAACCACACTAGAACTTGAATGCTCATTAACATGAATTTACTAATGATATAATTAATATCAAATTATATATTTAAATTCTATTTATTGGACCTCATGTGTGACTTAAAATAGTCTAGTTTCCAGGGATAAGTTGAGCCAACGTTCAAATTCCATAATTTGCTCACCCTCATGCCTTTCATATGCCGTATCACTGACTTCCTTTTAAATTACAAGACAAGAATGTACTGGTTGTCTATGTTCACATAAATTCATAACTGTAGATTTTAAGGACAACATTTGTGACTGAAAATCCTTCGTCCTAGAGCTGAATTTTTCTGATTTGTTAATGATTTTGCGAGACTGGTTCAATCAACCAGATAAGTGATTTTAAAGAGCGTTTTGCTCCCAAACCGGACATTATTGGTTCTCTGATGAAAGTACCAAAATAAGCCAGAGCAGATGTCAACATTTCCAGCAGATAAAGAGTCATATGGACCACTTTTATAGTGCTTTGTATCCATTTTGAGGCTTGAATGCTCTGCTGCCCATTTATTGTAACTACATGAACAAAAAACAGCCTGTACATTCAAAATTTCACACAAGACAAACTCATATGGTTTTGGAAAACCAACCGTGACTTTGAGTGAAACATGAAACAATGAAATGAAACCATCTATTGTTGCACTAAATATTGTTCCTGACATGTCTTTAATGTTTTTAACGCTGATGTGCCTTTCATCTGTGCCACTCTGCTCCTTTTTTTTTTGTGGTCCCATAATGATCAGGTCAACATGTTTGCCTGTGGGCATCTTTTCCTGAGACTCCTGTAAGCCTTTTAACTTTGCGCTCCACTCATTGACTGGGCCTGGCCAGGAGTTAGTTTTGTGTTCATGTCTTATCTTCCATATGCACAAAAAACCACAGCGTTTAAGCCCTCCTCAGGCAAGGTATGGCTTAGATGTCGGTGGGGGCCGCCTTCCTTTCCGCCTCTATTCTTCTGTGCGCTTGCCAGACCTTTTTCCCCCTCAACGGGAAGCGATCCATCCTTGGGAGGGAGATGAACCGACTCCCTGCAGAGTGGAATTGAGGAGCGTAGGAATTTTATTCTGACAGAAAGTATGATTTATGAAATTGTAGACATGGAGTGAAATTGTGGAAGTGGCTTTTTGTCCTGGAGAGCCAGATTGATACTGTTGATTAAAAAAGGGACTGCATGTAGGATTTGTCATATGTTAATGACCTTTTTGTTGTTGATGTTGTGAATGTGTGAATAGCTTGTAACAAGACCTTTCTTGACTTCCTTGGTTGTCTATGAAAGTCTGTTGGCTGATCTATTTTGTTTTTTTGTTTTATATGAAGAACGGTGTTTTGGTTGGGTAAATCAAATGGATGCGATGCACCCTGATTTTGAAATGTTTTCCTCATATTGGTGCTATTGGCACGTAAGTTTTAAATGCTCTCGCTGACTCCCCTGCATAAGTTTTTGTTTTATGTGATCATTATTTAGAATGCATCGTGTTAAAGTTTCCATGGCGTCTTGTCAAGTATATCGCATGACAGATGATTTAATAATATATAATTTCCTTGTTATTTTTCTCTTTTCTGCAAATAGACTTATAACGTCCTAATTATATTGCGACATATCTGATATTCGGAATCTCAAAAAGTGTAAGAAGATATATTTCATAATTTCAGCAGCTTAATATTGACCATATTTTTAAATTTGTGACGGGTGATGGTTGCCGGCATGTTAGCCTGCACTGTAGTGGAGAGATTGGAGCTGCTGAATTTACAACATGTTACTTTATTGGTTTTATGACAATCGGCACACGCATCTTTCTCTGGCTCAGCATGAGCCATTGCGGGAAAGCAGATTTGAATTTAGCAGCTAATCGCGTGACTCACAGAACTTTTTAATCACAGTGATGTGATTGTACGTATGTGTTAAAAGCACATGTACACCTAAGCACCTAAACATATTCTTATCAGTTGTTTTCAATTAGAGTGCCACATTTGTTTAGAACAGGGGTGTCCAAACTCGGTCCTGGAGGGCCGGTGTCCTGGAGAGTTTGGCTCCAACCCTAATCAAACACACCTGAACCAGCTAATCAAGCTCCTACTAGATATCCTAGAAACTTCCTGGCAGGTGTGTTGAAGCAAGTTGGAGCTAAACTCAGCAGGACACCGGCCCTCCAGGACTGAGTTTGGACACCCTTGGCTTAGAACATGCATCACCAGCATCATTTTTTAAATTTACAGACAATTCAAATCTTCGCCTCTGAATTAAACGGCTGTTTAGAAGCACTTTCATGTGCTCACAATTAATTTTTTTTTTTAAAAATCATTGTTATTTTCAGCTGTGTAAAAACGAGAAATGCTTGACTTTTTTAAAAATTGGCTCTGAGTTAATCATAGCTGTGCAGAAACGCTTTCAAGCACTCACAATTAAATGTTTTTTTGAAAATTGTTGCCATTTTCACCTGCGTAAAAACGGGAAATGCTGGATTATTATTTTTTATTATTTGCTGACAATTAAAGAATGTTTGGCTGAATTAAGTGTAGCTCTTTAGAAGCACTTTCATGTGCTCACAAATGAATGCTTTTTTTGAAAATCGTTGCCATTTTCAGTTGCGTAAAAACAAGAAATTTAAATTTTGATTTAAAAAAAAAATAAATAAAAACAATTATTTGCAGACAGTTAGAGAATGTTTGGCTCTGAATTAAATGCATCTCTGCAGAATCACATTCATGTGCTCACAATTTCGCCATTTTCAGCTGCATAAAAATGAGAAATGCTTGACTTTTTTTTTTTTTTTTTAAATTGGCTCAGAGTTAATCGTAGCTGTGCAGAAATGCTTTCAAGCACTCACAATTAAATGTTTTTTGAAAATTGTTGCCATTTTCAGCTGCGGAAAAAAACGAGAAATGCTTGACTTTTTTGTTTTATTTGCTGACAATTAAAGAATGTTTGGCTCTGAATAAAATGTAGCTCTGCGGAATCACATTTATGTGCTCACAATTAAACGTTTTTTTACGTTTTTCATAATTGAGAGTTTTTTGAAAATTGTTGCGTAAAAAAAAAAAGTTTTTGTGGGCACACGCCCTAAAAAGTACTGTATTTTAGTTAAAACAATGTTAACTGGGTTATGCTGGACACCATATGTGTGCATATATCCAGTCAGTGCAGGACTGCTTAAAGAGACTGACATGCTATAGAGAGATGATAAAGAAACATGCATGATTGAGAAAATAAGGCTTAGGACATACATAATATTAAAATTATTTTAATAATTGGTTTATACTGAGAGTAAAATACATGTATACATATTCATTTATATATCCCCTTAACCCAACCGTCACTGGGGGATAAGCAAATCGTAATAAATTGTATGAATGATAATGTACAATTTCATATGAATTAGCCCCTAAATCAAAAAGTTACAAATTGCCGTGAGATGTTTTGTGATCGTGAATTTTCAGTGTATTGCTAAACTTGTATTTTCAACTACTTTTTACAACTTTAAATGTATGTAAATATATTGGGGCATTGAATCACGTTTGATCTTTCACATTACATATACAGTAGCAGCTTTTTTTTTACAGCCACTAACAAAGGTTTCTCAACTGCACTTTTTTAACTTCCCTTTTAACTTTAAGGCTCTGCGCATTTGCAGTATATATGTGTTGGCGATGATGATAAACTCTTGACAGCTAAATTATTAAGACAACTCGTATGAGTAAAATGCTGCTGTGCTCTGTCCTAAACCATTTGTTTTATCTTAAGAATAATTGCCGAATGTATTATGCTGTCAGTTTCGTTTCCCAGTGATTTGCTTAGCTGTCAGCTCCAATTTGTTGGTTAAAAATGCCAGTTTTGTAAGTGCTGTTTCCTCAGTGTGCAGTTACGTTTTTAACAGATTTCCAATTACAATACAAGAAATGAGTCTTTCCGAGTGTATCGCCATGCATGGCTGCATTCTTATAATGTAATCTTTTAAAATAACTGTACATTTTATGAGCAGTCATTAACTGTGATTTCATTTCTGGCATGGTGAGCTGTGAGCATCTTGCAGTCTTGTCATTTTCGTGTTCGGCAGCACACACACTCGTGCGCGCACACACACACACAACTGAAATAATTGGGTCTCCCTGGCTGTGTTGCATGATATGTCTCCCCCTACATGTGGAATATATTCTGCCAATTGGGAGTGTGAGTGTCACACATTTCTATTCCCCATCATGGCTGACTGTCAAATCTCTTTCCAGTGAAGGAACTCAGAGTGATCTTTTAACCATGCACATATCATTAAACTGTGAAGGCATGGCTGCTGCCAGCTCATACTTTGACCCGTTTAACATGTCACATGTTGGTGGTTTGTAAAAATTCACCATCTTGAATATCTCGCATGCACCAGTATGGCACATTGTGAATATATTTATTTCATAAAACTGACTGTTTACTTTCCAATTATTGAATTGCTGTCTGGACTACTTCATACCGAATTGACTTTGACTTCTGAATTCGGATATGATTCATGTTTTTTTTTTTTTGTAAAATGTGCCACTATATTATATTCGGCACCATGTTTTCTAAAACCGCTTTAACTATTTTAAGCTATTGAACCAAAAATGATATATTATATTCATTGTTGTATGAAATTTATGCTGTTGTTTTCATCCAGTTTATTAATAGAGCTGTGGTGTAAAGTCATTCGAGAAATCAATTCTGTATTGATGGTGTGGTTGTAGGGCTGGGCGATATGGCAAAAAAAAAAAACTCGATTTTCTCATAAAGTTTGACCGATTCACGATTTCGATTTCGATTTTTTTTTATTCATTTTTTTTATTAATTTTGTTTTTACTGTGTAACTACCTTACCAGTTTACCTTGTTCATTTAAATTTAAATAAATGCCGAAACTAGTTTTTTTCATGCTCACTTGTAAAAGAAAAGCAACCGTGTGACTAAACGTGGTTATGGCACTCTCTCATATAGGGATGCTAAACATAGCTACAATAGAAATCACAGCACCCGTATTTATGTAGAGGTCATATGTTGTGCAGCTTTGGGCAATTTTTTTTTGGAGAGAAAATGACCAAAATGTAACGTGAAGATTGAAAAGGATTGGAGGGGAAATAAATATTTCAAATAACAGAAAAATAAACAATGATAATGCAACAATAGTTTATCTGTATTAGTGGCATGGCAGAAATATATATTTAGACAGGCCTTGTCAAAGTGAGCGGCCACTTTCACTAATAAAAAATATAGCACTTAAATTATTTCATAACAATCAATAAAATAACAGCGGTTTTATATCAAAAGTTGACAATGAAATAAAATATACTACATTTTGATGGTAAAATATAACCATTTAAATGATTTCAGTATTCAAATATTAAATAACGAATGCATCAAGTTAAATCTAAAAAAACAAATGAATCAACACAGCATATCAGGATATAAAGGACTATATTTAGCAAAATGCTGCTCTTTTGTTTTATGTTTACTTCAGTAATTCCACCCGGGAGCTGTTTTGCACTGTGAAACTGAAAACACTGAAATAAGTAAAAGAAGGGCATGCATCGAGTACTTTTGTCCGTCTCATCATTTGCTCGAGCATGAATTAACGAGCTGTTACTCTGCCGCCGGACATTGCGGAGAAAGTTACACCTACCATCATGCTTAAAACAAAGAATTAGAATTATTAAAGTGGCGATCGGGTGCGGATATATATATATATATCAGATAAAATAATATGTGCGGGCGGGTGGATGATTAGAATGAAGGAGGCAAGGAGCGGACCTCCGCCTGTCGAGCCTTCTCTCCTCTCCTCTCCTCTCCTCGCGCGCGCGCGCGCCCGTCTCGCAGCTCGCGCAGGAAAGACAGGCGGCTGCGGGACAGAACCGCGACATCAACACACAGAATCAGCACAATTCAGCACGGTTGTCTAACAGTTTAGAACGGTTTGGCACGAAAGTGGAAAAGCGGCTTTAATATTTTTATTTAAAAAATCGCGATTTCTCGATTTTATAAAAAATAAAATCGTCTTAAAACGTAAATTCGAATTAATCGAAAAAATCGAAAAAATCGCCCAGCCCTATGTGGTTGTGAGTGTGTGGGTGTTTCCCTGCACTGTGGGTTGTACTGTAATAGGCAGTTCAATTCTCTGTGACGACCCCTGATAAAGCCAACGAAATATGCCAAAGAAAAGTGAGTGAGTGAATTCTGCATTGTTTCTGAAATTGTTTAAATGCAGGACCAAACAGAATCTGTGTATGTTTTTTGCTATTTCTGCAAAGAATTTTGTAATGGAAAAAAAAAATTCTGCTGATGTATGCGTAATAATTTTGAGAGAATAATAACTTAAAACATAAAATAAAGTAATAATTTTGAAACTTTTATTTAAGGTTTAAAATCCAAATCCAATCAGAACCACTTGTTTGGTAAACAAAGTTGGTCTCTCATAATATATCTACTAAAACACAGAACATATTTCTTTACAGACTGTATTGTAAAGAAATCCTATGAACATTTGCAAGCTATTTCATTTTAGTTGATCATTTGGAAAGGTGGCAGAAGGTGGATTTTTGTAATGAATCATTTGTTGAACTGCATCCCAATCATCACAAATACTGCAGAAGACCTATTGGAACCCGGATGGACTTTTGGGGTTTGGGGTTACATTCAGTATGGGGCATGCAAAAGATCTGCAGAGTGGATGACAACATCAACAGCCTGAGGCATTAATACATTTGTGCTGCCCATTACAATACAAACTACAGGAGAGGGCAAATTCTTCAGCAGGATAGCGCTCCTTCTCCATACCTGCCAACATTTGGTTCGTAAATTCCGGGAGACCCCCCCCCCCCCATCCCCCCCACCCAGCATACGCTAATTTGCATATTACTGACGTCATCGCATTCTACCATTTCTGTTTGTTTAACAGCCTATGGTAAATAAATGGGGTATTTGATATTCGCACTACGCTTTATGTAAGCTTGTCAATTTAACTAAATTTATTGCTGTTTGAGTACAGTATATCATTATAGATGAGTAGGGAATTTGCAGTAATCTCTCAGACGCAGGGGCGTAGCAACCGGGGGGGATATGTTCCCCTCACTTTTAGAGATAGACCATTTAGAAAAAGGTGATTAATAATGTAAACTTTTGGATTTCATACAGCTGTCCCCCCCACTTTTAAAATGTCCACTCCTTCCCTGCTCAGACGTAATATACTCAGACAAGTTCTGAAACTCTCACTTAAACATCTCTGATTGTGCAACAAGAATAAATGGTCAAATTAAATTGTTAAAATAAAGGAGAAGCAGATCGGGTTGACTGTACAAGGGAAATACCTTCAAAATGCCACCTGTTCTAAATCATTTGCCGTCGGTACGCAGAGAGGTGCTCTGCTCTCAGGCTGCAGGGGAGGCTCGTTGAGAAGAGTAGGGACGGTACAATAATGGACAAACGACAGTCTATAAAAATCGCCAGTAACACACAAAAAAGTCGCTAGATTTGTCGCTAGTCGCTTTTTTGAAAATTTGTCGCTAAGTTGGCAACACTGGCGCAAACTGAAGAGCGGGGAGCGGGAGGAGTGAGAGGTTTGGGGAGATGGGGGCACGCGAACTGTAGCGCGCGACCGGAAGAGCACAAGCACTAAGTTTCAGCCCGGACAGTACCAAAATGCTGAGGAGCGGGGGGCGGGGGAATTCCGAGAGTTTACCGGGAGACAGAACAATAAGGCAGACGGGTCTGAAATAAGGGAGACTCCCGGGAAAAACGGGAGTGTTGGCAGGTATGTCCTTCTCATACTTAAGCCTACACATCAACGTTCCTGAAAGCAAAGAAGGTCAAGGTGCTTCAGAATTGGCCAGCCCAGTCACCAGATAGCAACAATATTAAGCATGTCTGGGGTAAGATGGAGGAGGCATTGACAATGAATCCATAGAATCTTGATGAAGTAATGCAAGAATGTTTGCCATTTCAGATGACTTTATTAATAAGTTATTTGAGTCATTGCAGAGATGTATGGGCTGGAAGGGCATCCACTGCGTAAAACATGTGCTGAATAAGTTGACGGTTCATTCCGCTGTGGCAACCCCAGATTAATAAAGGGACTAAGCCAAAAAGAAAATGAATGAATGAAGCGTAATCTAGAGGCCTTTGCCTTTTATATGAGCCACTTCTCATACCAAATGATCAACTAGAAGTCAAGTTATTAAGTTGTATAGGTGTACACTGACATATAGCGCAACTGTACTGCGGTCATTCCAACTTGTGGACATTTCCAACTTTAATTTTCTACAAATATATAACTTTCTATTATAATAAAGGCAAAACTCCCCCAAAAATCTTTACAAAAATAAAAAAATAAATACCCCTTTTCTTAAATATTGAAATAAGTAGTTGATTTATGCATCAAGTGAATATAAACAGAACATGTGTATCAGTATGTTGGGTCCGTGCATTAGCTCTGAAAGTGACTGCAGCTGGTCATCAAACAATAAAGAAAAATATCTCACTGCTTTTCACTAAGTAACATCACTGGGTAACTTAAGGATTGATTTATGTTTCTTTAATATATAAGTGAACTTACAACTTATGTACACTAAACAGTAAATCTGTCACATCAAAAGTGCTACACAAGGCCATTTAAGTGCATAGTTAGCCAGAAAAAATATGTAATGAACAAGAAGACATGGTGCTGATGATGTATTTTGACCATGGCCTCTAGTGTCTGTCACTAGAGCACCTTTAGAGGTTAGAGGAGTGAGGTTTACCTGCGCAGCACTTCGCTAGCTGGCCTCCGTTACATTTCTTTAATATTATCTTTAATACAAGTGAACTTACAACTTATGTACACCAAACAGTAAAACTGTCAAATCAAAAGTGCTACACTAAGCCATTTAAAATGAACAAGCAGACATGGTGCTGATGATGTATTTTCAACATGGCCTCTAGTGTCTGTCGCTAGAGCACCTTTAGAGGTCAGAGGAGTGAGGTTTACTTGCATAGCACTTCGCTAGCTGGCCTCCGTTACATTTCTTTAATATTATCTTTAATACAAGTGAACTTACAACTTATGTACACCAAACAGTAAAACTGTCAAATCAAAAGTGCTACACTAAGCCATTTAAAATGAACAAGCAGACATGGTGCTGATGATGTATTTTCAACATGGCCTCTAGTGTCTGTCGCTAGAGCACCTTTAGAGGTCAGAGGAGTGAGGTTTACTTGCATAGCACTTCGCTAGCTGGCCTCCGTTACACTCACCCCCCTAAACCTCACTCCCATCCCGGACGAGCCCCCACATGTAATCCACCGGTTATACTGCTCGCAACTCAGTATTAGCAGCATAACAGCATAGCACTTCACTAGCTGGCCAGTAATACTGTCAAATCAAAAGTTCTACACAAGGTCATTTAAATGCATAGTTAGCCAGAAAACTATGTAATGAACAAGCAGACATGGTGCTGATGATGTATTTTGAATGAGTCTTTCATTTATGTGCAAATCTTGACTATAAGATGAATATCTCACGATTATGGAAAATCTAACTATTATGTCAAATCTTTTATTATGTAAAATTCATCCACTTTGTCTACCCTCAAGAAAACATCCTTGGAGAATTTGTGTATATATCCTTCACAGAGAGTGTGAATTCAGTGAATCAGTGCAATTGAAAGAATCCCATTCCAGTCATAGTGCCATATAATAGATATAGCCTCTCCAGTTATTCTTTGAAATACGACCTTTGACATCAGCAGTAACTCTCAATACAGTTTTAAAATGCTCAAACACAAGGCAGACGGTAGTTTGAAACTAGCAAGACCGCTTGAATGGCTCTGTAATTGTTTTACGACGCTGCAGAAATTATACCACCTTGTATAGGTGATGCACAAAGGACTCTGTAGCCATGAAACTCCAGACTGCCTCCTATGCTGGCATGAAAGGAGCGGAAGAAGGGAGGGAGAGACCGAATGAAGGGAGAGAGCCGGGGGAAGGCGTGTGAACAGCAGTCCAAAACAGGAACTGGGCCATAAATGCTGAATTTTTTATTTTTTTTCTCCCCGGTTTTGGTGAGTCAAAGGGGGTGAGGGGGAGACGGGGAGGAGGAAGTGGTTTATTGAAGCATGGTTTATAAGGGCTGTCTGTTGGCCATTCTTTGACTCCATTGCCTTGTCCGTGTGTGTGTGCCATAAAGCATGTGCTTCTGTCTATGCTTGAAGCTGGACTTTACTTGACTATGTTACTGGCTGAATGGGATCAAAAATGTGCATGCAATTTATTAGTGATGTTTGCATAATTAGGTGTTGTCAGGAATCAGGATGCAAGTCATTTGGCAGGAGCTGAAGTGCCAGCATGAACACTAATGCAGTTGCAGTCAGAGCTGCTAGTGTTTCAAATGACACGTGAGATTGAAATCACAACTGATGTATAGGGTAGAATGAGCCTTTTGTGTTGCTAGGCAAGAATTCTTCATTCAGAATGACTTCGGGAATGTTTAGCAACATTGCATTTATTTTCTGTTCAAACTAGTGGTGTGGGATGTTTTGATATGTCTAATTAATTTAGAAATGAAGCTATTGAATGTATTGATGAACTAATTGTGGACTTGATTAGTTCAAAATGGGTTCATTCATACGTCTTTGTTTGAGACTGTTTTTAAAACAGAAAAAATATGTCTAATGCTGTGTTCACACCAGATGCAGAATGCACAGATAAATCGCGCTATTCGCGCATAAATAGACACGTGAACATTTTGAGTTTACTCGCTTCATTCACATGTCACATGTCCACTTCATTCGTGCGTCAAATCCGCTTCATTCGCGTATCAAATTTACTTCACAACAGACGCGGATTCGCATGATAGGCAGGGCTTCTGTCTGCCCGGTGACTGTGGCTTGGTTGCTAAATGGCTAACATGGATTAGCCATGGATAATCTCTATGGATTAACATGGAGAAGATAACTGTGTTTATGTGCTTTATGAAGGTTGAAAAACAGCGTCGATTCGTTTGGAGCAGTGTCTGAGAGTACACTAAATCCATTCAGAGGTGCACCCAGCTCTGTGAGCTCATAAACTCCTCCAGAAACTTAACCTGGATGATGGAAGCATTCAGCGGTGCTTCTGACTGAGCCAAGCCCAGTTTGATGAACTGTTGTCTGTGTAGGCAGGAGGATTTTCCCCTGGGACGCAAACAACAGGTGCTACGTCATAATCACGCCCCCACAAGAGTAAGCTCCTGATTGGTTAGCGCGGCGTGAATGTCTGCTGAAGTTCAGATTTTCGAACTCGAACACGCGATACGTGCGTCAATCGCTCAAAACGTTCAACTTGCGCTGCTTCATTTGCGCGAATCGCGCCGCAGGATGTCTATTCGCGTCTTTTGACTTAACATGTAACACGCTTCTTCCGCGTCTGGTGTGAATGCAGCATATAGTGTAAAGCCTGGTTTATACTTCTGCGTCGAGTGATCGGCATGACCCACGGCGCATGCAATGGGCGTAGCCGTGCATTTATACTTCTGCACACTGTTTATATTGCTCTGCAACAACACTTCCGAAACGCTATCTGGCAGTAGGTGTTTATGTTCCACGGTGTCGAGTTTCTTTGCTGGTGTTTTGTTTTTTCTGAATGCTACCTTAATGTACAAGTGGCTCAAACTCGGTCATTTTGAGGCGGGAATCCGCAGACGTACACCAACTTTAATCGTAAGGTAAACGCAAAACAAAAGTTTCCATCTGGAGCTCCTTCACGGGACTCGACACTTGTAAACACTCAAACACTCGCTCAATCTGGCTCGCGCATCTCTGACCTCCGCCCACACTCCACAGTGCTACAAAGCCGACCAATCACAGAGCTTGCGCTATGCGTCGTTACGACGTGTAGTTACATTTTTTGAGAGGTGCGTGTCAGCTTCACCGATAACCACTGTGAGGGCTATGCGACTATGCGTAGGCTGCGCCAGAGCATACGCGTGCACTTGATGCAGAAGTATATATCAGCCGTTACTCATTCAATAGTAAGAGGGTGGAAAACATTTTACGGATTTTGTTTTGCACATAATGGATTTTTTTAAATATCAATTTGGTTATGGCAGAAAATATATTATTTTGCAAAAAATGTGCAACATTTAAGAAAAAAATTATATTTGTTTAAAATAGTTTTGTTAAAATCGTGACTAAATTGTAAATTGTGAGATTAGTATCCTGAATCGTACTGAATCATGAGTCAGATGAATCGTTACATCGCATGAAAACTCCACACAGAAATGCCATCTGGCCCAGCCGGGACTCGAACTAGCGAACCAGCGACCACTCTGACAGGCACGTGAGAATGGTGGGTGGGGAGAACTAGCTCATTTGCATTAAAGGCATAGGCAACAAAAATGGCTGCATAGTGTTCAGAGCAGAAATTACAATATTCTGAAAGGTAATAATAAATAATCTGATGGGTGTTTTGAGCTGAAACTTCACAGACACATTCTGGAGACAGAAAAGACTTATCTTAAATATTCAAAAAGGGGTAAAATAGGTGCCCTTTAAGTCACAAGATATTAAACATTGATGATTAGCGCAAGTAGTGTGTACTGGCCTTTAGACAAGACAAAGCTAGTGTACATTAATTTTGATTGTTGTCAAAAAAATTGTGCTTGTTTAAAAACAATGTCATGTCAACTACACAAGATAATGACCAGTATTCAGTGGTGTGTGAGTTTGTCATATTTGTTCATGAGAGTTTGCGTCCATATCCTATGATTCATTCAGTCATTCAGACACTTCAGTCTTTGAGATCACGTGCTAGTTGTGTGTAGTGGGTTCATAGATCAAAGGTGAATAATTGCTATATTATATTGCTATATATCAGAGTTTAAATTTTTTTCCACTTTTCACTACATCTCTACAATAACTATGGGTTATACAAATTGTTTGTAAGTCTTAAAACGGTTGCTGTTGCTGGCAGGGATGCGAGTGAAATCTGACCTATAATTCTGTGCTCTCGCTGAAGGGGATTCCTGCTGTGGTCATTGTCCACTTGGCAGAAAGCAAGACATGTAAGCTGACCCACAAACATGTCTGGGAAGACCGTACACTGACGGAATTGTCATAAATTCCACTTTGGCATCCAAAAAAATTGCAATTTTTCCACAGATTTTCACTGGATATGATAAGCGCCGTTATTATTTTGTATAGGCTCAATTATCTGCTTTATATGATTACTTCATTTTTTATGAGATTTTATGAGACTGCTTAACCCAAGTGGGATGGTGTAATCAATAAAAAGATCTTGGCAGTGCTAACCAAGGTTATAATAGTTTTGGATTTTTTCATTAGTTTTATTTTTTTTTTTTTTCGTTTTTACTCTTTGTTTTCGAATTTGGTTAGTTTTAATTAGTTTTTAGGGGCAGATTTACTAAGATTTAGGTTTTTATTTAGTTTCTATATTTTGAAATTGTTTAGTTTTTATTAGTTTCAGTATTAGTTTTAGTTGTTTCAGCATACCAAAAATCTGTAGTCAGCAACCATAATTTCAATTAGTTAAAACATCACCATGATCTGAAAAGTAAAGGAAAAGAAAAGAAAAAAAAAGAAAGCTATGAAAAGGAAAATTCTGTCATTTACTCACCCCTGACTTGACTTTGGTTCAAAGTCAATTTAAGTTTTTTTGTTCTGTTGAACATGAAAGTCCATGGTTACAGGTTTCTAACATACTTCAGCGTATCTTCTTTTGTTTTCAAACTGGTCGTTTGTCGGTGAGAAAATTATAAAGAATTATTTTCTTTTTTTCTTTTCTTTTTTTTTTTTGATGAAATATCCCTTTAAATATACTGAAAAAAATCTTTCTGCTTTAAATTTTTAGTTTAATCAAATGAAATGTTCTAGTCATCTCAACTTACATCAGTCAAACTGACAAAAAAAATATTAAGTTTAGTTGAAATAAGAATAAATTATTAAAATAAGTTAAAATAGCAACATTTGTTGTCATCACCTATGTAGTTTTTAGTTAACTTAAGAAATTGCTGTAAAACTATACCCAAGTAAAATGTAATGCCGTACATTTTGAACAATGGATGTTGCAATTCTGTAAAAATTTACAGAGCTCGGACTGCAAAGCAGATTTTTTTTATAGTACCAAATACAATCCAAACTTACTACTCTTTCTTTTTTTTTTTAATGCTTATGCTTTGCATTCTCCACAAGACTACATCCACACTGTTTTTTCTACCTCAAGAATCAATAAAATACAATTGGTTTAAATCCATTCAAGGTGGATATTGCTGCATCACCTCTTTTCCCCTAGTGTCTGAAATAGTTTTGTTTTCTCCTCCAAAATCTATCTCAAAGGGGCCATTTAGGACTTTTTTATGCATTTTTGTATAATCATTAATACATCAACGTCGTTTTGGTGGCCTAAGTACACAAAATGTCCATTATCATATCTAAATTTCAGCTTCCTCAACACTTTTTTTCCCCCATTTCAGTTTTGGCCTTTTGGAAGTGCTTTCCTTGCACAGAAAACAGCATCATCTCAACATGTTGAAAACATAAACATGAACTTTTCCAGTCTTCAGATACAACCACAGTTTTTTTCAGGTCAAAGTAGACATTGTTTGTTGACATCCATTGATGCTATGCAAATTAGTTACAAACAAACACAGCCAGTTCAGAATAGATTCTTTCTTTCAGGAGACAATAACTTCATTTATTGTGCACTTTGAACTTTGAAACCTTGCATTTACATATCGTTATATTACACATAAAGGTAGCCTCTACATTGAGTCTTTATTACATACAGTTGAAGTCAGAATTATTAGCCTCGATAAATATTTTATTCCTCAATTTCTGTTTAACAGAAAGATTTTGTTTCAACACATTTCTAAACATAATAGTTTTAATAACTCATTTCTAATAACTGATTTATTTTATCTTTGCCATGATGACAGTACATAATATTTTACTAGCTATTTTTCAAGATACTAGTATTCAGCTTAAAGTGACATTTAAAGGCTTAACTAGGTTAATTAGGCAAGTTAGGGTTATTAGACAAGTCACTGTAGACAATCGGAAAAAAATACTGCTTAAGATGGTTAATAATTTTGACTTTAAAATGGTTAAAAAAATTAAAAACTCCTTTTATTTTAGCCGAAATAAAACAATTAAGACTTTCTCCAGAAGAAAAAATATTATAGGAACTACTGTGAAAAATTCCTTGCTCTGTTAAACATAATTTGGGAAATATTTGAAAAGAAAAAGCAATTCAAACCATATTAAAAAAACACTATATTAAACCTCCTAGTCTAGCCTAATGTTCTGCAACGATATTTGATGACCGATGACTTTTCTAACAGGCGCTGTTGCTTGTACTCTAAAATCAATGCAGGGCAAGTGGACTGACTGATTTCATCATCTGTGTGTGTCCACCCTCCTTTGCAGTCGTGCCTTAAGGGAGAAGCTTTGATCCACATCCACAAAGAGAAAGGGAGACAATCTTAAGACAATCTAAGAGAGTATCAAACATACTCTGTCTCAAAGGATCTGCTGCACAGAAGTGGAACTTGCTTTGCGGCTGAGAGTCCGCTGAGGTACAAAGTAACAATATCCCCCATTTATCTCGCTGAAGTGTAATTCATTCTTCCACCTGAAAAGACTCCAACTGCTGAGGGAAACTGATCTTTCATTTAGACCATCCCTAGAACAATCTGAATGAAGTCCACGTCTTTCCCTATCTGTCAGGCTCAACATCAGAGCAAAAGAAGGGTAGACTAGAACAGGTTGCAGTTTTTTATTTTATTATTATATTATTATTTATTTATTAAATTTTTTTTAAATTAATTACTTTAGCTTTTCACAAGTTTTATAACATCATCTTATTAGTGCTGAGCAAAGATGATTTAATTATCATGATTAATTACGTCCAAAAATAAAGTTTTGTATTTACATATGTGTGTGTGGCCAGGCTGGTTCCAGCTTGACAGAAAGGCAACAGTAACTCAAATAACCACTTCTTACAACCGAGGTATGCAGAAGAGCATCTCTGAAAGCACAACATGGCCAACCTTGAGGCAAATGGGCTACAGCAGCAGAAGACCACACCAGGTGCCACTCCTTTCAGCTAAGAACAGGAAACTGAGGCTACAATTCACACAGGCTCACCAAAATTGGACAATAGAAGATTGGAAAAATGTTGCCTGGTCTGATGAGTCTCGATTTCTGCCACAGCCTACCTGGGTATTGTTGCTGACCATGTACATCCCTTTATGACCACAGTGTACCCATCTTCTGATGGCTACTTCCAGCAGGATAACGTGCCATGTCATAAAGCACGAATCATCTCAGACTGGTTTCTTGAACATCTTCACTGTACTCAAATGGCCTCCACAGTCACCAGAGCTCAGTCCAATAGAGCAGCCTTGGTATGTGGTGGAACGGGAGATTCACATCATGGATGTGCAGCTGACAAAATCTGCAGCAACTGCGTGATGCTATCATGTCAATGTGGACCAAAATCTGTGAGGAATATTTCCAGTACCTTGTTGAATCTATGCCACGAAGGATTAAGGCAAAGAGGGTTCAACCCGGTACTAGTAAGGTGTACCTAATAAAGTGGCCAGTGAGTGTATCATATGTTTACATAATATATTTATGCACTTTTAAAAATTAAGGTTCCAAACTAGAGTTTTAACAGTGGTGTTATAGAAGAACTGTTTTGGTTTCCTTAAGGAACCTTTCAGTGAAAAGTTTTTTGTTTTGATGTTAAAGGTTCTTTATTAATGCCAATAATAAAAATGTAAGAATGTAGATTGCCAGCTAAAAAGAAAAAGAAAAAACATATTAGCTATGCAAAATGTGTGGGCCTACATTTATAATTACCTACCCTGAATCAATAACATTGGAGGATGGTGATTCACTGCCTCATTATTATTCACTGTTGAAATGAAACTGTATATATTCCCTCATAAGGAATGGTAATGTCTAGGTAAGACTGCTGGCTTTAATGTTAATTCTCAGAAAGTTTACTGCAGAGTGTGAAGATAAAAATAAACTATGATATAGCTATATAAAGCAGAGCAGATTTCCTCTTTGCAGTTTCCTTATGACATCACTGTTTGTGGGTGGAGCCTTGGCTAATGTGGTCTGTCATTTTAATATATGCTGGTGCGTTAACACATTTTTTGTCTGATTAAAGTGAAAGACTTAAGTACTGATGTTTACATATAAGAGTATTTAAATCTGTAAAGAATCTATTTATATACACGTGTACTCTCAATTGCAACAAAACAATGTATTTTTGGAAAAAAGAGAAAGCATTCTTTTTTCTATTATAGTCTCTGTGAATTTGCATCTCAATAATGTGACAGAAACATCTGGAATATTTGCCACACAGACATGAGAAAAATAAGCTTGAAATCTCTTTTAAAGGAGCAAATGAAATAAATGAAAACAAATGCACTCTGTTTATATTATACACGTAATTGCGTTGAATACTCTGTCATCAGACCTTTAGCCATTAATATATGTATAAGATACTGAAAAAAGCACAAATGTCAGGGCATGTCAGAACTTCTCCAGCGCACTAAAGCCCCCCTCAGAAGCCAGGGGCTTGATTCAGGAGGAATTCTAAATCGGCTGTTCATGTTATCATTTTTTGTTCATAAGCTGGAAACAGTTGCTTTGATTCTAGTGACTTTAGTAATATTATTATTACTTTGAGACTTTAAGGATATGTAACCCTGGACCACAAAACGTGTGGAAAATTATTTACATAAATATATATAGATATTGATTTATAAATCCTCTGAAAGCTGAATAAATAATATTCCTATTGATGTGTGGTGTTGTTAGTATAGGATAACCCTGATGTTCTTAGGATAGGACAAGATGGTTAAGATACATGTACAACTATTTGAAAATCTGGAATCTGAAGGTTTAAAAAAGTTGACATATTGAGATAATCACCTTTAAAGTGCTTAGCAATGCATGTTAGTAATCAAAATTTTAGTTTTTATTTATTAATGGTAGGGAATTTACAAAGTATCTTCATGGAACATGATATTTACTTTAATTTTCTAATGACATTTGGCTTAAAAGAAAAATCAATCATTTTAACCTATACAGTGCAGGGCTCGAAATTGCAACCGTTTTGATTGCATATGCGCCCAAAATTTGATCAATGCAACCTCAAAACATATTTTGGAGCAATTGTGCGAGTGCATAAAATTGTTGTTTTCACAGTAAAATGTTCACCACATGCGCGGATTTAGGAGGCATTCACGCATTAAGCATCTTTGCACCTAAAAACACCAAACGCAGCGCTCAGGAATAGTTTAAAACAGTTGACATGTCAACTTGCTGCAGTAAACAAAGCCCGCAATGCTTGTCCCGCATTCAAGCTCTTCTTATTGGCCCACTGCACTAGAACAGAATGCAAATGGAATGGTTAATATCAGCTGTCAATCACTCAGTTCCGATGACAGGGAGCTACAGCTGCAAAAATGTGAAGGTCTGGATACGAAAGAATGAAAACCACATTGGCAGATTTAGTTTTAGAAACCATCTAAAGTTACAAATAATGGCACATCTGATTAGTGATCATGTGCTGAATGTCAATCCAGCATTTACACTTTTCAAAGAGTAAATAAAAGACTTCCAGTGTTTAAAGTCCACTATGAAAATGACTAAAGCATTCACCGTAAAGCCAGTGGGACGGAGTTTTCAGGTAACAGTGTTTGCCACTGATTCTACACCATTTTAAGCACGAGATGTTCTAACATTATTTAATTCTTCATTTAATCGTCACGATGCTGTCAGTCATGCGACTGACACTGCGTTTACCATCGCTAAAGAGCATGCATTCACTGAGATGAAACTTATATTGCAGCTCATGAAAAGACCGTTATTGCTATTAAGATGAAGTATGCAAATAATAAGTTATATTTCAATATCATCTGTGCAATATCAGACACCACCCGTGAGAACAGCAAAGTTATTATTGTTAATTTCAGTTCATCTAATTTACGTCAAGCAGTGTGTGCAAGGCCGGTAAGCGCATGCAGATTTTTGTTTATTTTTTAATTTTGATTAGTGTTGATTTCAAATGCAATAAATCTGTTAATATAAAACGTGTAGTAACGATGCTCAATATTTTTGGTGGGTGTGACAATTTTGTCTGGTGCTCCTAAATTTTTTAAGTTATGAGCACCGGTATTACCAAGAAAAAAAGGTTAATTTCGAGCCCTGAAGTGTATTTCTAAAAATATACCCATGCAACATAAAACTGGTTTTGTGGTCCAAGGTCACATAGTATTATGCTGTGTTCACACCATACGTGTCTTGCGCGAATAAATTGTACAATTCTAGCGTAAATAGTTGCGTAAACAATTTGAGTTTACTCAATTCATTCGCGTGTCAAATTCGCTTTGTTCGCATGTGAAATTCACTTCACAATAGACGCAGATACATGGGCAGGCTTCTGTCTGCCTGGTGACTAGTTTCATAGCTAAATGGCTAACATGGATTTTATTGAGAGAGTAGCTGTGCTTTATGTGCTTTAAGAAGGCTGAAAAACAGCGTAGATTCGTTTGGCGCTGTGTCTGAGTGGATCCTTTCAGAGGTGCACCCAGCACTGTGAGTTCAATAAATCCTCCAGAAACTGTACCTGGGTGATGGAAGCTTTCAGCGGTGCTTCCAACTGAGCCGAGCCTAGTTTGATGAGCTGTTGTCCAGTGTCGGCAGGGGGATTCCCTCTTGGGACACCAACTGTGGGTGGTACGTCATAATCATGCCCCTACAAGAGCAAGCTCCTGATTGGTTTACGTGGCGCGATTGTCTGCTAAAAGTCAGATTTTCCATCTCGAGCGAATTACACGATTCCCTCGTTAATCTCGTCTAACACGCAAAGCACATAATTTGCACTGCTTCATTTGCGTGAATCGCACCGCAGGATAACTATTCGTGTCTTTTCATTGACTTAACATGTAAATCACTCATGCTTGATGCTTCATCCGTGTCTGGCGTGAACGCACCATTAGACTGCTATTTATTTTTTTTGTATTTAAATAAACATTTACCTAAATATTTGCAATGACAAAACGGTGGTATAGGTGTCTCATGTCATCATATACAATAATACAGCCATCTATTATACATTAATCCATCAGCTAATTCAAGTCTTTTGTGAAGGGGGAATTTAACAAAATAACCAGATATGCCAGAAGTCGTCAGATCTCAAGTCGTAAGTCAGTTTTTCTAACGGTAAGAAAATGGCAGTCTGATTCAACCACATATTGTCTAAAGAAAAGACTGCTATTCTTAAATAATTTTTGAAACACCATCTTCATATCGTCTTAGACATGAGTAAGCCTTAAAAGGATGGTTCACAAAAAAAAAAGTAATTTACCGTTCATCTATTCACCCTCAAGTTGATCCAAACCAGATTAAGTTTCTTTCTTCAGTTGAGCTCGAAAGTTATTGCTAGTTTTATCTTGGTGGTCTGACTCTTAGAAACAGTATTGTCTGTGTGAATCCAGAATCCTAAATGCATTTGTTCGGATTAATAAGTGATTTCTTTCTTTCTTTTAAGACAAGAAAGGAACACTATATCAAGAAAAAGAGTATAACAGGCTTTTCTTGCTGATGACAAGCTGTCCACAGCTCAGCCGGTGGCCTAAAATATAGTCTACCTTTGGGAAACAAAGCCTTGACAAGCTGCAGAGCTTTCTAGAAAAAAAAAAGAAATATTATCATTTAAATCAGTCAAGTCAGAGCTGTTCTGATGGCATTTTAATGAGAAATGTAGTGAAATTTTACCCTGCGACTGATCAGCTTAGCATGGTGCCTATTAACTGAAGTGAGCACACTAGTTTGGTTCTTATTAATGCTGCCTACTTAATGCCTTTAAGGCCACTAGGAAGGGTTAACAAAAAAAAAGCGGACTAGGTGTTTCTATTCCACAACCCTTAATGGTCAATTACTGGGATTTAGGCCCTGATAGCAAGGTTTTGGCCAGTGATAGTAAAAGTCAAATGGGAATGATGTGTCCTTTAGTCAAGGGTAGACATGTTTTATTGTTATATACTCTGTCTGGCTGGTAAGGTTTTATTGTGATGGTGGAATACTAGTCGAACCACAATGCATTTTTATTGACTCATTATGGCTGTAAGTAAAATGACACCCCAAACACGCAATTATAGATTAAGCAGGAAATTGCTTTTGTTAAGGTTTGTGAATTTCTGTGTGTGCTTGCTTTCAAGCATCCTGACTCTACATTTGTAAAATGTGAATGCATTAGGATTCAGAGTCTGTTCATATTTAGTTTTATTTCCAATTTGATTTTGCTTTTTATTTATTTGAAGTAGTACTTTCTATAGCTTATGGTATGTTCACATTTGGTCTGAACCTAAAAAGGAAATTATTAAGTTATACATTTAGTCCTTCAGTAGGACGCACTTTTTAAATGTTAGTTATTGCATTAGTTATCATGAATTAACAGTGAGCAACACATTTGTTAAGCAGTACTTAATCAATGTGAATGTTAAATAAACATTACTGCATTAATGGTGCAGTAGGTGATTGTCTTCAGAAACACTTTTTGTTCCACTGGTTGAAAGCCTCTTCACAAGTTTCAGCTCAATACCCATCAGATGATTTATTATGCTTTTTTAAATCTCAGAAATTTGAGCTTTTTAGACATTGTAGCTGTTTTTGTTGCCTGTGGCTTTAATGCAAATGAGCTAGTTGTCCCTGCCCACCGTTTCCATGTGCGTATCAGTGCATGTAGCCTTCACGTAGATAAAAAGCACAGTGACAGAAAAGAATGAAACAGATCTCCCTTACTACAATAAGAACTTTCCCAACTGTTATTTGATGTATTTGTTGTGGAGTTAATTCAAGCCTTTCTGCAATGTGAGTCACACACAATGTCGTTATAAAGTTATGCAAACACACACACACACACACACACACATTTAGCTTTGCACTGTTTTGGAAAATGTGACAGGATACACGTTAATATTCACTGCTGTATGGACATCAGTTATGTTAATGTACAAAATAAACCTGATTTAACGTCCACAAGCTGGGATTGAAGTGTTTTCTTTTATAATTGTACTGGCACTATGCGGCTGTGGTGATGAATTACGTAGCGATTTTACTGTATTTATTACAAACATGCACTATTTTAAAAAGTTTTGAACTTGTAAATCATTCTTGAGGTGCAGATGATCACAGAGAGCTGAACAGATCTTTTAATCCTAGTTGCTTTGCGCACGTCCTGTCTTGTTGATATGATTATACACATTACTACGGAGACATGTTAATACGCGTCTGTCAATCAATTCGGTGGGCGGGGAAAACCACACTCTGACGTCATGTTACGTTAGGCCTCAAAATGGGAGGGATTTGGATCATATTTTAACAGATCCTTATTGTGTTTCTATCAGATTTTTATTTAGCTGAATAACAAAAAAATAAATGATTATATGGTGCACTTCCGCCTAGCCAGCTATGGGGAAACTGTTAGTAATTATAATAGGCTGTCAACAACTATGCTTACTTTGGACAAAGTGCTTGTCGCCATATCAATTTCAGTGGAGACAAGCAGTCCTTGCATGCATGAAATATTGCACATTATAAATAGGGTTGGGCCGATAGACAATGCCATCCTCCATCGCCGATGGCTGATAAACTTCACGATGCTGAGCCGGCATCGCGATCCATCGCCCCGCCCCACATTTATATTGATATATAACTTCTTATTTGCATGTCATCTTAATAGCAATAACGGTCTTTTCATGAGCTGTGTTCAATTTTACATATAGCTGCCGCTTGCTCGGCTGACAGCATCGTGAGGATTAAATGAAGGATTATACAGTACCTCTCGTGCTTAAAATGTGTTGATTCAGTGGCAAACGCTGTTACCTGCAAATCTCGTCCCGCAGACTTTACAGTGAATGGCTTTAGTTATTTTTATAGCGGACTTGAAGCCACTGAAAGTCTTTTATCCACTCTTGGAACAGTGTAAATGGTGGATTAACATTCAGCACATGATCACTAATAAGATGTGCCATTATTAGTAACTTTAGGTGCTTTCTAAAACTAAATCTGTGTTATTTTCATTCTCTCATCTTCAGCGCTTCACATTTTGACGGTTGTTGCTTCTGTCATCTGAAGGCAGAAGGCATTGACTGAGTGATTGACAGCTGATATTAACCAATCCATTCGCGTTCAGTTCTAGAGCAGTGGGCCAATAAGAAGAGCACCAAGGCGGGGCGATCATTGCAGGTTTTTTTACTTCAGCAAGTTCACATGTTTTAATCGGTCCCTGAGCGCTGCGTTTGGCGTCTTTAGGTGCAAATATGCATTCTGCATAAATGTCTCCTAAATCCGCGCACACGGTGAGGATTTTGCAGTTAAAACAGGTCACAAGGCAACAATTTATGCACTCGCACAAATACTTCCAAATATATTGTTAGGTCGCATAAAATTTCGGGCGCATATGCGACGGTCGAGCCCTAGCATCTTTGTTATTATTTCCTCATAATAATAATAATAATAAAATAAGGAAGTTATCATCAATCACAATAAAAAATTACAGTGAACTCCAACGAACACTCGTCTCCTTCACCAGCTGTGGGAAAAAGCCATTATAAGGACACAGATCACTCGGCCTATTCATGCCAGAGTCCCGCGGAAACAATTGACCGGTGGTCATTTGTGTGTATATTTATTTATGGTTTGGTTATGGGTAAAGCAAAGACCATATGGGTCAGATAGTGAAAACGGTAGGCTACAATTAATTAATTCGTTATGAATTGATTTATATTTAACAACCACCCCCGCCTACGACACCGATTCCCTCGTCCATCGCAATGTTTCACATTAGACATCGTACAATGCCAAATTGGTCAACATCGCCCAACCCTAATTATAACTAATTATGACAATTATGATTAAGTTTTGCTTGCCAAGCAACTGAAAACGTGCCAGATATCATACAGTTTTTCAAAAGGTTTTTAAGTTCGGAATAGTAGTATTATAAAGTACTATAAGGTTTTCTAACAGGTGAATAAAATGATCTAGTGTTATAAAGTTGTCTATGGTCATCTATTTGGTGTGCGTTCATGAATTCAAGAGACGTGGCCTTGGATGGCAGGGAGGAAAGTGTGTTTTCAATGCTAAAGTTCATGCTAAATTTAGCATTTTCATTTAAAGTGTCACCTTTACCTAATTAATGCATTAACTAACATGGATAAGAGTTGTTATTATGATTATTATTATTATTATTGTTATTATTATTATTATTGTTATGAAATATATGCATTTACCTTGCCTGTAATGAGCAACTTTGTGACTATAATGAGAAAAATCATGTACGCTTTAGTATTTTGTGCTTTTTATGGTCCATTGTGTAACATCACGTCTTGTTTTTTTAAAGATATATTTGGTCCATGTTGTATTCTTACTTCATTCAAACTGCACAAATGTTTCTTTGGAAGCAGACTGGGGTGCATCTTTTCAGCAGTCTCAGCCCAGTTGTTTGGTTCACACTATGATTCAGAGATGGCAACATTCACACTTATTCAAATGAACTGCATCAACAAAGCAACTGTCAAACCAAACATGCCATCCTTGCTTTGGAAGCTGCCTTTTAATGCTTGTTGTCTGTTGTCGTAATAATTGTTCAGGCTCTTTCTGTTCAAGTCTTTCAGTGTAGGTTAATTTCAGTGCCCACAATGAAAACAGTGCAGACTTGTTGTATTGTCACTGCTTTCTATTATTTGGGTGGCTTGCTTGTTTTGTATTCATTCTGTAATGCTGATCAATGGAATCAGTGCACTGCTGTTTGAAGTCTTGGATTGAATTTAGATGCTACCAAAGTCGGACATTTAAAAATCCTACTTGCTTCACAAAAGTGGCTGACTTGTTTGAGGTTTTAGCTCTTAATATTTTTATTTTCTTCCTCATGACTAATGATGTTTTTTTCTGCATGCAAGATGGAACTGCGTGCTTCCAGTCATCAAAATTCATTAAACAGAGCTCAGTCAAAAATGAATATTTACTGTTAATTTACTCACCCTTAGGCCATCTGGTGATATTTATTTCTTCGTCATTAAAATATTAAAGATATAATTTGCTGAAAGCATGGTTCTTGGTAGGGCTGCACGATATTGGAACAATGTGACATTGTGATATTTGTTTTGCTGCAATATATTTTGCGATATGAATATAATTTGAATAATTTTCAACTCCATTAGGAAAGATTTCATTATTTTAGATCAAATGGGTTGATCAAGTCTTTTTCTATGTTGCACATCTGCATAAAATATGATCAATTACAAGCACCGGGTTCTACGCTAAGGATTTTTTCTTGTTCAGATTTTTACTTGCCCTGCCAAAATTTTCACTGGCCTCACCAAAAAAAGTAGTTATGTGGCTAAGAAAAAGCTAATATTTTAAATAAAGTGTCAAAAGCCAAACATAATTTTATACATACTCTTTATATTCATTCAATTATTCTATCTATTTAAAAAAAAAAAAACGTTGGATATAATTATGCATTATAGACTTAAATTATAGAGAGAAATAACAGATGAACCGGTGTTGTGCCAAGAAACGCACCCTGCCGTAAAATGCACCCCCTCGGAAATGTGCATACATTAACTTAAATTGATTTAAATTAATAACAGTGTTATGACAACTAATGACAGTGACTGAGGTGGGTTCCTTGAATGGAACCCTTACCTTACAGTAGATATTTTTTTTTACGTAGACTGAGATTGCTAATGAAAGTCTATGAAGGGGGTGCGTGCATTTTACTGCAGGTGGTGCATTTCTCGGCACAACACCGGAACTGCAGTCAGATCATGAAGCAGAGAAATGTTGATCTTTCTTTCCAGGTGTCAGTGCAGAAATGAACAAAACATAAGGCCTAATACAAAATATTATAAGATTAAAATGCATGCTTTCACTTTCGTATTTGACATGGAACGCACATTTACCGGTAAGAATGATGACATCCCGCCCTACTCATAATTCTCAAATAACTATTACACAACCATAATACACTGTGATATAGCCTGGTTTGTCAGTTTGTTTGTTTTCTCACTACTATTGATCTGCTCCAGTTTGTTTCAATCGAGCCGTGACCACCTCATCCAGGCGATCTCAGACCGATTGATTTGGCCGCGGATCCAAGTGCGATTGCGGGATTCACAAATGGCTGACGAAACTCGCTAACTGGGCAAACGAGACCAGTTTCGAAACAAACGTCCGGGCTAAAAAGCACCCTGTATTTGCATGCTATTGACAAACAGTCACCGCCAAATTAAACTTTAGTGACAAGGCAGCACTGGCCCAATCGGGCCAGTAACCATACTGTTTGCTGTCCCGAGTGTCTTGCACGCTGGCCCCGGGCCATCGGGCAGTCCTTATTGTCGAGCCCTCAAGCACATATGAATTAGGGTTGTCACAATACTGGAATTCGGCACTAATCGGTAAATGTCCATTTCCCGCCAACATATGAGTAAACATTCTTTTTAATGTCATGTACTGCTTGTGTTCGGTTCACTGAATCACGCATGCACAGTATTATCGGTTCACCGCTTCTCAAATCTGATCTCAGTGCACTGTTCTAGTAACTGAATAACTCCATATATATTGGTTTATTTTGAGTCAGAGGGGATTATTAGGCATGTTAAGAAGTGAGTTGTTTGTGGATAAGGGCTTAGCGTTATTGGAGATGTGAATCATTATAAATGATTCAGTTCAATTTGATGAATTAGTTCAACTGGTTCACTTAGAAGATCCGGTTAAAAAGAACGATTCGCTCACGATCAGGATCACTAATACAGAAATAAAACCTATTTTTGGGCACAAATGTGTTTAATTAATACTTTTAAGTGTCTGCTTGGGTCGTATTTAATGTTGTCACCATGCTGCTGTCTTGTCCAGCCGTTGGTTTTGTCGCAAGAGCAACAGCGAGGATGACTGACAGAGCATCAGCTTGATCTGGCCAATGGCCAGTATCGATTAGTACCGAATTCCAGTATTGTCACGACCCTAATATAAATACAACAGAGCAAGAATACAAGTTAAATAAACAGTGTCATGGTTTTCTGCTCTAACAGTATTGAAATACAAAAATTGAGCAATCAAACTTGAAATAACATGGTCATCATTGTGTAAATAGTTGTATACAATTATATAAAATTATTATTTAATATCTTTAATAAATAATCTAATCCTACAATGTGACTATTGCGGATACAACATTATGATATCGATGGTCAAACGTTATATTGTTCAACCCTAGATCTTGATGATTTATGAAATTCAATGCCTAGTACCACTTTGAGAGGCAAAAAACATAGACATGGGAACCAAAATGAATATCCATGGCTCCTGACAGTACACTGAGCAATTTCTGAAGCAAACTGAATGTTCTGTGCAGGAAACGAGACATAAAATGGTCACGGCACATTGTAAGTTATTCATGGTGGCCGTTGACTAGTTTCTCATCACTTCAGTCATTCGTCATCAGTGAATGTTGAACAGAACCACACACAGACCTCAATACAAACGGCATCAGTGTCAAGGCTCAGCGCTCGGCCGAGGGCCTCAAGCAGCTGTAATTGCAAGCAGAGCCGCTCTTAAAGCATCAGATCCGCTAAATTTCAAATTACAGTCTTTAAAATATTAAGATATTTTTCATTATTAAATATGTTATTTTTAAACATGATTCCATTTAAATGGCCAGGGCTGATTTTCCCAAAAGAAAGCAGCCCTTGTTTTGTTCATTGTAGCTTTTTCATTTTTAGCATTTGTTTCTTTGATCATCTTAGACCAGGGATGCCCAGTCCTGTTCCTGGAGATCTCTCTTCATTCAGAGTTTAGCTGCAACCTTGATCAAACACGCCTGTTTCTAATTACCAAGTTCTCCTTCAGATCCTACTTAGTTGGTATATGGACCCTTTTCACAAGACTACTGTGACGCGTTTAACGGTTATCGTAATCTTAAATCCTTTAAAGTTTTAAATATTTTTATAAAAAAAAAACGTATGAAGATTTATATGCATTTATGTATGTATTAAATCATCTTTGCTTCAAATTACAAAAAACGAATTACCGCTTATGCGAAGGGTTTCTAATGCAGTGTCTATGGGACAGGACAGTAAATTTGATGTTATTCTCTTCTCTAACTACCGTCATCAGTCGCACACATGTTTTTTTTTTCTTTTTCTGAACGTCTTTATAACATCATCATGGACTTTTTCTTTAATTATTTGAGCTAATAAGATTATAATTTTTTTTGTTGTTGTATTCTCCCATTTACTGCGCTCTAAGTTTTCCCAACTTTCTATTTTCTATCTATAAATTTGTGTTTGATCAGGGTTGGAGCTGAACTCTGCAGGAAGGTAGATTTCCAAGAACAAGGTTGAGCACCCCTGTCTTAGCCTTAGGCCCAATCCAAATCCCCCTTAGCCCTTACCCTTACCCATTCCCCTTGTTTTGCGCGTTCATGTGAAGGGGTAGGGGTGTCCCAATTCTCTTTAGTTTGAAGGAGTAGAGCTATGGGAAGAGCTAGATAACCCTTGAAACTTTTTTTCAGATTTTTCAGGACCACACTCGAAACCAAGGGGTAAGAAAATTTCCCAAAATACACCATCTACAACGGGAGCATGGCTGCACACGGAAGTGAGGAGATGCACAAATTAGTATTTTTTTTTTGTCATTATTACAAATTTTTTACTACAAACAAGCATATGTTTTAATATATTCATAACCGTGTTCGTGTTTTACCGTCATGCTTTAAAAAAAAAGAAAAGCTAAAATAAAAAATGCTAAATTTCGCTGTCTATAATCCCTAATAACTCCTGTATAGCAGTCCCACAACATACTTTCACATACCTTGTTAGAAATGTATAGTGGCTGTACCTTTATACAGTGTCTGGTATAATGTTAATATTGTTGTTAATGTTGTTTTGTGCGTTTACATAGATAATACCCAGATAGCAGGTAGTAATCGGCCCGAGCTCGGCTACCCTTCGGCGCCTCCGGCTCCGACTCGGCATCGGCGAGTGTTATCTGGGCCGAGTATGGCCCGCAGCTCGCTCTCGCACATGTGTTTGTGATGCGGCTGTAAAGCCCTGGCCCGATTCCTGTTAACCATATCTGGCCCGAGTCTGTGTGTAGAGTCCGGGCCGAGCCTGGCAAGGACTCGGCTTGTTTAACTTTTGTCCTGATGGTGGCGGTAATGCTCCAAAAAGCTGGTTGGCAACCGCCTTAAAGATTACAAGAAGAAGAAGTTTTGGAACTCGTTTTATTCCGGTCAGAAAGGTAAGGTTTTTACTGCTTTTATACTGTATAATATGCGTATTTAGTGTTCAAAACATTTTTTCACAGTGTTAGGTTGTAACAGTGCTTAGTAATTTAAAACAATTTGATACAAAATGCAACTAGTTTTAAAGAAACACGACTGAAGCTAATTGATGTGTATGCTAACGTTACAAACACGTCTGCAAGTTCCTGTTCCTTTTACACAATGTTAGATTGTAACAGTGTTTAGTAACTGAAAACTATTTTAATCATTTTAAAGAAACATGACTGAAACGAATTGGTGTGTATCTTAACGTTACGTTAAAGAAAGTTTCTGTAGACGAATCCGTTAACACTACCATGGCAAAACGTGCTTTTTATTTCTGAGTTAACATTTTAATATACCATGGGTGTTGAAAAAATCATTTTACAGTTGTGTACTTACCCAACAGAAATAATTCTGAGTGATTGTGTAAATAAAAATTAATCGTTTTGGATCTATAAAATATTATTGTTTAACTTGTTTATGCAGTGCATCACGAAAGTGAACTAAGCTCGATACTAATAGCTTCACAAACAGCTGAAATGGGTTTTGTTATTGGCTATCATCATCAAACATTTTCCACAATCTTAGGTTAACAGTGTTTTTAGTAACTTACAACTATCTGATCCAAAAGGTTTCTTATTTTAAAGAAATTCGACTGATTGTGACTTATTCTACTTTAAATAACAATTTTGGGCTTATGCTCAAGGGGTATAATGTTTGTTTCAGGCTTTTTCTGAATAGTCATTATTAATGTTTATAATGATTCTAGTGAAGATAAACATTTTTTATACACTTTTGTATGTTTGTTTGTTTGACAGTCCACAACAAGATCCTTGAGCATGATCAAACAAGCTCGGCACAGAAGAGGCCAGTAAATGTAAGTCATGGCTGAAAATTATGAGTTTTACTCTGTGAATTATAGTATTTGAATAGGGCAAGGGACAGTGTTGCTCAGATTTTGAAGCCTTTGCAAACTCATTGTAGTGATGACACTTCTCACTATCTAAAAGTCTTATATAGTAAAAATGAGGCCCCTAAAGATAAAGACTTTGATAACCTAGATGATTATGATATGGTGACATCTGAAGGCTCAGTTAATGAGTTCCATATTGTGGGGTTCGAGTCATCTGAAATGGAATTTGTGCCATCTTCATGGGTACAGAATGATAGATGTGCTTAGTCATCTTACAAATCTATGTCTAAGAATCATAAGGCTGTCACACTGCATGAATCCCCGATTAAATCTTGTGCAACCTTCATTTACACTACAGGTATTATAGCCATTAATTAACTTTGATAGTATTTCAGGATTTGAACTTTTTTTGGGGGGAGGTTAACAACAATGTGATGTTTTATTATAGACACATATGAGGAAGCTCGACTCCCTTCCACAGGCAACTGTGATGTCTGACTTGCAAACAGATGAGGACGATGATCGCCCGCCATACACCAAAAGAAAGAACAGGTTTGTTTGCAATTATTTTAAACCCATACTGTCAACATTATTTCATTGATCTATTACAACCTGCAATTTTTGCCCTGGCACTATATTAAAATAATGTTTTGTTTTGTAAATGTATCTGATCATGGGACATAAAAGACAGAACTATAGTGACAGTGATGAAGAAAAAATATTTGGAACAAAGAGGCTGGAAAAAAAGCAGATATGAATATTTCAGAATTAGATGCAGCACCGCAACTACCATCACCACCAATGAAGAATCCTTAAGGACACCATCAAGATGCACAGATACTGTACATTCCAGTGCACCTATGAACATTTACAGTCCTTGTTCCAGTGCAGTTGGAGATCAAGACAGAACTTATTGGTACTCATCAGGTCTTTGTAAGAATTAAAGACATCTACATTTGTAAAGGCTTTATGCAGCTAGAAAGTAAAGATCAACTAGAGAATATCAGCAGTATCTAACCCTCTGTTGTATTTACACAAGTTGTATAAGCTATAGGTTGATTTATACTAATTTGTTATTTTTCTTTTTTTAGCACCACTGTCTGAAGTGTTAAAATCACAAGACGACATAAAGCAGCAACTGGTCCTGATTCTCAAAAATCTGCAAAACCAAAACAGACATGATGAAATTCCAGATGTAAGCACATTTGACCTTCCTTTGTCCAGTTTGATTTGGAAAAGCTTGAAAATCAACTAAAGGACCAGCCCGAACAAATGAAGAAAATGGTAAGTTCAAGCTCTTGTGTATTTCAAAGTGTTTTAAGTTTATTTATTTATTTGATTTTTTGCTTCGTAGGTAGCCTACTTGGGAATTATTGGTGTTTTCCACCAAGGAAGCAGTTTGGCGTATCCTGGGAAAGCTTTTGGCTAACTCCTTGGCCAAACAAATTAACTGGAGCGGGGCAAAACAAAAAGTGGCCTTTCGTGCACTCCCCCTTGGGACTGTCGTAGTCAGTAAGTTGGTTTTAAATATACATTTCAATACAATTAGGGGCTGTTCCATCTGTGTATTTCTTTGAATTATTAACCAGAGGAACAAAAAGAAATCTATATATAGTCCCATTTAGGTTGTACTTATGTGAGAGCAAGCATGTTTATTTTTTTCTTTATCATTTGTACTTGTTCACTACTAATTATCTGTATATCTTTTGATTACAGATGCAGTGAGGACAAATGTCCATACCATGCTACTGATGAAGAGGTGGAAAAATGCATTACATGGTGGCTACAACTTGCTCCTGACAGGCATGGAGGAAGGAAGGAAAGAGAGAAAGCTAATGTGTCAAATATCTAAATCACTATTTTATATATATATATGTATAAATGTATATAAATGACAATATGCTAAATTCTGAAGAAACATCTTAAAACATTTTCAATAACTGTAATAATAATAAACAAAAATTCTAAATATAAAATTGCACAAGATATATATATATACACACACACACACACACACACACACACATCATCTCATGTTTTGCTGTTTGTGCAATTTATTCAAATTATTCTTTCAAGTTTATTTAAAAATTAAGTTTAGGTCTTTATACATCTGCAGTTTTATATTCATATATTTTTTTGTTTTATTGTTATTATTATTTTAATGTTTAATAATGTTTTGAGACGTTTCTTCAGAATTTGGCAGTTCTTTTTACAACTTTGACTTGTATATTTTACGTATTGTCATGGGTATTTGTAAGATGTTTCTTGCTATATCTTAAATTGGTTTCTATATTCAAGTTTATATAAAATTTACCTGTATTAAGATGTCTTGTACAATTTTTTTTAATTCAAATCTGTTGGGAAAACAGGGTTGTTTTGAAAACTTTTGTGTATGTGTGCAATTTCAGATAATTTTTTTTTCTATAAATCTTCCTGTGTATTGTGCAGTTTTATTGTTGTTTTTCTTGTGCACTACAAAACAATTTATTAAATTTGAGTATTATTTGTTTCTTGCAATCAATAAACATTTATCATTTATTTATTTTGTCCTTTGTTTGATTATTTGCGTTATAGAATATGTATGCTGTTTGCATTCTATTTAAAGGTTAAACGCAGTGCCTACACTTTGTGTTTACATAGCCTGTGTTTGCTGTTATATCAACTCAAATGGTTGTAATACCATGTATCAAGTATTAATGTAATACCAAAAGGTTTTATATCAAGGTATATAAAGACTTAGTCGCGCCAGCTCCGGCCCGCAATGCACATTACTCACGGGCCGATTCCGGCTCGGATGCGGCAGCGTCGGCTCGCCTACGGCCGCCGCATCTGGCCCGATTGATTCGGGCCGGAATCGGGGAGTGAGTCCATAGGCATCCGGCCCGAGTACGGCAGCCGGAGTCGGGCCGAGGGGTAAGTCTCCGGCAGGCGAGAATCTAGCCGGAACTGGCCCGAGTGTATTTTGCTATCTGGGTATGGCCACAGTGTAAATGCACAGTACTGTTAAGAACTTATTGCCATCATTATATCGTGACAACATGATATCGTTGCCTTCAGTGATTTCCTGAAGATAAATACCAAAAAACTATGCAAAAGGAATAACTACAGCAATCGCGATCGTCAATCTCATGTGAAGAGATCGTGATGACATATGATGACATGGGCAGTTGTTGTTGTTCTGTCCCATTTCCTAGGGGTAAATTTTGAAGCCCTTCCCTTTCACACTCTGTTTCAAGGGCCAAGGGGAAGGGGCAGGGATACAAAAATAAAATTGAGATTGGACCTTACAATGCTGTTGGGAAGCGCATCCCTAATCATGTGACTTTACATCTTGTGTTAAGTTACAATGTAAACTACATTTTAATCAAACCATTTTATAAAAACGGTTTAAATACCAGCGCAACTGCTTTGATTACAAAATTAAAGAAATGCTGCTATTCCTGTTGTTCTGTAAGCGCCACCTACTGGCAGAGAATGAATTAGCATTTTTATTCAGCCTGTTTTTGTACAGGTATGTTTTTAAGAAGCATAATTTTACTAAACTAAAGACTAATTGTTATGTTTTTACATTAAATTGTACAATTCTAAAATGTAATTTAAACTAGTACCTGCTCAAGCTAACATGAGTAGTCTATTCTTGAAAAGTGTGCAGTGATTTTTCTCTTCTTTTAAATCACTACAGACTTATTACTTATTTTTTTATTTGACTACTTTATAGCTTTAAAAACAAATTACAAAAGAACAAATATAAAAAATCAGTATCAAAATTACTCAATTTCTTGTTTAAAAAAACCGCACTCGGATTCGGTCATAAAACATAAACACTGGCGCATCACTACTGAAGGCCCTAAGCTGGACAATTTCCGTGACCCATGGTGCCTTGGCACTGCTGAAATGCATTTGAAAACATGCCTTGAAGTAAGCAGAAAAGATCCAGGGTCAGTTTTTCCCCCTGTTTTGAATTGCTAGTTTGAGAAAGCACAGCTGGGAAATGGCAGGCTGAAGTGTTGCTCCATGGGGGCAGGGAAGCAGATGTTAATGTGCTGCTGCTTGGATGATGGGGGTCTGAAAAGAGCTTTTCTTGATGCCGAATATCTTTTTTTTTTGCCTAATAAAACGGTCTGGCATCTTCAGGAAAGCAGGCTAAGGGTGTATTTTAATATTTGCGGTGAAAAAGAACAAGAGTGAAACACCATGTCCAAAACAACCTGAGACCTTGGTGGACTCTTTGACATTCAGTTTTTCCCATGCAGGAGGTGTCGATTTACACCTTTTTGTGTGAACACGGTGCTCCCATATGGCAAACTCTGCCACAGTGCCATCTTTTTGCACTTACCAGCTTTTTTGCTTATGTTTTTCTTTGGTTAAAAAAAGGGATGCACAATATATTGGTATTCTCTGTTATTAACCCTTAGGCATGTACAATCACAATGGTGTGATCAGTCTAGGCTGGTCACTTTAGCAAAAAAATCACGTCAGCGTGATCAGAATGTTTAGTTATCAGCTGCTAAATTTAAACCTTCTTTCCCACAATGGCTTGTGCAGAGCCAGAGAAAGACATTATTTCAAACAAGTAATATTTATTTTAGGTTTCAGACATTTTAATACACGTAAGTATATGCGGTTTATAATATACACGCTGATGTCTATAGAGATGGCAGTAATTGTTAATCTTAAACCTAATAAAATGATGTTCTTTAATACATTACATATATATGGTGATGATATGATATGATTACCAGAACGTTTACTTTATTCTTTTCCTAGTAAAACAGCTTGATTTCTTGTATTTCAGGAGAAGTTGATGAATTAACATGTTGTAAATTCAGCAGTTCAGCACTCTACACTCCACATGACAGTTTCACCCATTAAAAATCAAATAATATGATTATTATTAAGTTGTTTAAACATCAAAATGTATGTTCTTACACATATTTGAGAAGCGGAATATCAGATATTTCACAGCATAATTAGGACGTTAGTCGAAATTTGTGTAAAATGGAAAAAAAAAATAAAACGTGGAATAGGGCTGTGACGGTCACTGTGACAACCACGTCACATTGTCCATGCCACCAGGGTTGGTAGTACGTGACGTCACGCACTCTAAAACACAAATTTCTGTTATGTTGCCAAGTATTACATTTTTGTTAGAATTAGGGTTGGGCGATGTCGACCAATTTGGCATCGTACGATGTCTAATGTGAAACATTGCGATGGACGATGGCATCGTCGTCATAGGCGGAGGTGAATTAATTATTTATGAATAATTAATTAATTCATAACGAATTAATTATTTGTAGCCTACTGTTTCAACTACCTGACCCACATGGTCTTTGTTTTACTCATAACCAATTCATAAATAAATAGAGATAAGTTGCACACAAATTACCACCTGTCAATCACTTTTTCCGCGGGACTCTGGCATAAATAGGCAGAGTGATCTGTGTTGTTATAATGGCGTCCACAAACATGGTTGGTAAAAAAGGTGCACAACCAACAGAAACCAACTAACAGTATCAGTGTAAAAGCGAAAGATTGAAGCAGTGTACTGACGCTGTGACACGTTACATGATAGATTCAAAAGACAGAAGAGTCGTTAGATAGAGACAAGATTAATTAAATATCACATGCACTGCTCTCTGGAGCTCAGACGAGCACATGACAGTGTGTGTGTGTGTGTGTGTGTGTGTGTGTGTGTGTGTGTGTGTGTGTGTGTGTGTGTGTGTGTGTGTGTGTGTGTGTGTGTGTGTGTGTGTGTGTGTGTGTGTGTGTGTGTGTGTGTGTGTGTGTGTGTGTGTGTGTGGTCGCGGTCGCGTGATGTGTGTTTTCAGCGGACAGAGGGCTGTTCAGAAATGCTAGATAAAACAAGGTGTGGATGTGAATAATTTTCGTTCTAAAATGGCATTTTAAAACTAAGACGTATTAGTGTAAATGGGGCCTAAGTGTGTATTTTTCGCAAGTGGGTTTGCCACGGGGGCGGGGCGGAGGATCGGCGATGCCGGCTCAGCATCATGTTGTCTATCGGCGATGGACGATGGCATCGTCTATCGGCCCAACCCTAGTTAGAATACAATGTTTAGCAGGTTCAAGTTGAGCCATTAGTTCAGCCTGAGTTCCCAAACTGGGAACATTTTGGATACGTGCCGAACGAGAAAGGCGAACCAATAACTTTGAACCTATTTGTAGGGTTTGTTTAAAAAAAAAATAAGTGTTAAATGGGCAAACACGTTGAATCTCCAGAGCCATCTCCGATCATGTCACCCAGCCACATATAATCAACTCCTGTCTTCTGAACGCAAACGCCCAGCTAGTCAGCCATGTATCACAGAGGCCTTTTCAAAAATGGCCTGATACATAAGCGAAAGTGATAAATGGAAGACATTGACCAGAAATGAAGCAACATATTTGGTAGTTGAGAACGCGCCGATTCGCAGTGTAGAGAAACCTGCTTTCCAAGAAATGCTGACGGCGGAGCAATGAAGCAAGATACCCTCTCTTGGCCACGGTTGCAAAAAAATATCTGTGCATTTGCGCTACAAGCACAACGTCTGAACGTGTATTCAGTGCTGCTAGAAACATTATAACCCCAATTAGGTCTTCGCTTAAACCGGACAAAGTCAACATGCTAGTTTTTTTCTGGCAAAGAATTTAAAATACTGTACTATAGGTTCCCAATGTCGATTTGGATTTCTTTTCGATTAATCACCTAGCCCTACTAGTAAGCTTTAATTAAAGAGCTAGTAAATTATTTCAGCTCAGATCAGTGGTTGTGTCCAATTGTTTAGTTGTGTGGCAAGTAGCTTCTCAATAAGCATAATGATATGTATAGTCAGGTGGTTGTTTTTGCAGAACAAACCCCTTTCTGTCACTACATGTAATGTGTTTTTCAGTCGTGTGTTTGAACCATCTTGATCTCACGAGGAAACGTAAGTATCTTACGTTTTGTCAGTTTGGTGGCTAATTCGTACAAGTTGAGTCGTACGAAAATGTACGATTTTAAAAAGGAGGCGTGGCACCCAACCCCGCCCCTAAACCCAACCATCATTGGGTGATGAGCAAATCGTACTAAATGGTATGAATTAGATCGTACAAATTCATACGAATTAGCCACTAAATCAAAAAGTTATGAATTGCCATGACATTGTGTTGATTTGAACTAGGGCTGGGCGTTTTTTTTTTTTTTTTTTTTTTTTTTTTCCGATTAATTCAAATTTAAGTTTTAAGACGATTCAATTTTTTTATAAAATCGAGGTATTGCGAATTTTTTTTTTTTTTAATTAAAAATATTAAAGCAGCTTTTCCACTATCGTGCCAAACCGTTCTAAACTGTTAGACAACCGTGGCTAGAAATATTCGTGGCTAGAGCTTAATTAATTTGATTGACATATAGGCAATGAGACCTTTACTTTGCCTGATTGAGCGTGAGTTTATTGCATGCTGTGCTGTATTCGGTAGCACAGATTGCTCTGATCTGGGTGAGAACTTTACCAGCGACTACAGGCACAGCTGAAAGCCTTTTTTGTTCCTGCTGCGCATCGAATCAACAACAACATATATCCATGGAACACGAAGTTGCAGACTCTTTGAACAACAAGGAAATAATTGCACCTAATTCAAAGCCCAGACGTCTGGTTTTGTATTTTATACCTGCGCACCACCTGAAGGGCGGTTACGGCGTGTTGTGAATGTCGGCTGTCACCGCAGAAAGTCAAATCTTTCTTTAATTTGGACTTTTGCTTGAAAGCTTTACGGAGTGGCACAGTAGCTGTCCAAGGTACTGTAGCTATGAATTAAATCATAACCCATATATGGACCAATAAACAAATGAATGAATAAATAAAACAAATATGGATTCTTAAATGTCGGTATTTTCTTTACTCCAAAAAAATATCAATACGTTTTGACAAATGTTTTATAAAAATAAAATTGAGCAATTTTCAACATTTCAGCTATAGGCTGTTATACGGATCAGTTAAATATAAGATAGACATTTAAATATAGATAGATATGTAACAGGTTTCTGGGTTTTTTTTTTTTGTTGTTCATGGTGATCTTTAATATATACTGGGTGGTGTAGCTACGCACAAATATTTTCTAAAATGTGAAGCAGGAATTTGTCTATAGGAATGTAATAGGCTACACCTTGTTGACCAATTTATGCATGTATGGCCATTAAAAATACATGTTCCTTAACCAGATGGTTTTTCAAGTTACTTATAAAGAGATTGTTACTTCAGGCATGTTGTTGTAATGTTTTAAGTTGACTATAGTTACACAGTAAAAAAAAAAAAAAAAAAAAAAAACGAAATCGTGAATCGGTCAAACTTTAAGAAAAAATCTAGATTTTTTTTTTTTTTGCCATATTGCCCAGCCCTAGTTTGAACTGAATCCTTCTGTGAAATGATTCTGTAGTTGTGCGTTTATTAGTTGCACTGAATCAATGAAAGCAGTTATGTCTTCTGTTTATAATGCAATGCTATGGGGATTTCCTTTGTTTCTTCCTCGTGGGTGTTTGGAGTTTGATGACGAGATCGCCTTCTGACTTTTGGAAGAAATTTACTATTGATCACACAACTGTGCTTACCTGACAAGATCTGCATGACAGTCACAGCTTCCCCAATCTTGTTTGGGATTGTCATATAATAAACACCCTCAGAATATGATTTTGAACATTTACCAGAAATCCCTGCTTATTGCAATGCCATTGAGTAAACTCTTTTGGCAGGCTGTCTTGAGTCGATATAGCGAGCGCAGATTGTGGTTGAACAGCTAAAGACTCGTCTTTGTTGATTCATTCATTGTAGCAATTCTCCACTCTCCAAGCTTCCCTAATGAGGTTTAAAAACCTCCCTCTTAAAACCCAGCAGTGCCAGAAGCTTTTCGGGTCCAACATTCTTCGGGCACCTGCTAAAACTTAATATATTGCATGGAAAAAAACGCGTAACAATGCTCAAATGCTGGCTAATGATATTAGAGATTTCCTGTAGTCGTAAAGAGGCTGCGGCTTTTCCATTCAAGCGATCGGTCGCCGTTGCTTTAAGAGTGGCAGTTCTTGGTCTTAGCAAGAGTTTGGCTCCTGTCAATATGATGCTTGAGTCTGGGAGCAATTACCCATTTCACATCACAAATGATTTGTTATTCCAGGTCGGCCAGCACTCAAATGAAAATGAATGGAAGGTTTTTATGAGTCTGGAGTCACAGCGAGGGCACCGCAATTGCGAACGACCATCCCGTCTTTAATGAGGCTGCGGCACCTCAGCCATTCTCAACTGGAGATTCAGGAAAACCCTCATGCAACTGTTAGTCGTTTTTGACAACTTAATGCGGCATTTGTTCTATTTAAGCTGCCGGGTTGATTAGCTCAGTAGTCCACTGATCTGTGATGCGTGGTGACCCTTTGGCTTAGACAGGCAATTGTCTTTAATTTGGGGAACAGATTTCACAGGTCATCCTTTAAGCTTGCCCTTTTTTGTTGTACTGTTGGCTGTCTTTAGGTTTTAATCATGGTTGGGGGCTTTGTTTAGCTTAATGAGAAAAAATGAAGGGATAAAAGTTTGGTCTGTTGTTTGCTTTGTTTATAAGTCTGGTTTTTATTATTATTATTTTTTACTCTTTTTGTCATTGAGCAGTTTTTGCTCTATGAACACACACACACAGTGTTATAATGTTAACTTATTTTTTGTTGTAACAGGAGATCTAGAATTAAATCATATTCGTTTTATATAATTAAATCATATTTGTTTTATATAATTAAATCATATTCGTAATCATTGATATTATAAATTATGATATTATATTGTATCATATATTAAAGATATATTAATATATATTACATATTGTTATATATTTATTTAATGTTATATATGCATAATTATTATGTATTTATGTAATATTATATATGGATAATAATAATAATAATAATAATAATAATAATAATAATAAAAATAATAATAATAAATATAATATTCATATTTATTATTTGAAATAGTATTATTTATTATTATTTTATAATAGTATATAGCCCCTTTAAGCTATATTTTTTTTCAATAATCTACAGAACAAACCATCGTTATACAATAACTTGCCTAATTACCCTAACCTGCCTAGTTAACCTAATTAACCTAGTTAAGCCTTTAAATGTCACTAAGTTGTATAGAAGTGTCTTGAAAAATATCTAGTAAAATATTATTTACTGTCATCATGGCAAAGATAAAATAAATCAGTTATTAGAGATGAGTTATTAAAACTATTATGTTTAGAAATGTGTTGATAAAATCTTCCCTTTGTTAAACAGAAATTGGGGAAAAAAATAAACGGGGGCTAATAAATCAGGTGGTTGAATAATTCTGATTGCAACAAGGTTAACAGTAACTAAGCAGAACAATAAAAACAGTAAAAAAAACACCACAATAAGACAGTAAAAGGTTTACATTGGCAAAAATAATCAATCTAAGTTAAAAGCAACGGTAAATATATACGTCTTGAAGTTTCTTAAAACAGTCTAGAGAAGCAGCATTCCTGATGCTGATGGGTAGACCATTCCATAGCTTAGTCGCACTGTTCGAAAAAGCTCAACCACCCATGGTCTTTTGTTTACAACGTGGCTGATACAACGTAAGTCCAGATGAAGAACGAAGATTGCGGGTGGGAGTGGCTAGAGTCACCAGGTCACAAATGTAGTCGGGTGCTAGCCCATGCACTTTATATGTTAAAATCAGGGTCATAAAATCAAGATGTGACTTAACATGAAGCCAGTGGATTTGCTGAAATACAGGGGTGATATTATATATTAATATTTAAAAAAATGAATCATTTTAATGTGTTATTGATAATAATAGCTTTTAAAATAACTCTAAATAATTAAACTGTACATATTTTAAAAATTCAAACTAAATATATATTTTTGGTCGCCTTAATTTGTCATTGATTAATTATTTTGAAATATTAAACATTTTGAATTTTATTAATATGAAATGTAAAATATTGCATTATAATACACACTTTTTAAATAATTAAAATCTATTTTTATTTAAGAAAATCATAATTATAACATTTTAAAGGTATTATAAATGTTGAAAGTATGTATTCAAATACACATGATTTATAATTAATAGTAATTACTAAAATAATCATGAATATTTTATTTTTAAATTTTTTTATATATAAGCTTTTTCTAAAAAAAAAAAAAAACTATATATTTTTTTTTCAAAATATTATGCTAGACAAGGTGTCACGGTGGCACAGTGGGTAGTATGAACGCCTCACAGTAAGAAGGTCGCTGATTCGAGCCTCGCTGATTCCTCCGGCTGCTCCGGTGTCCCCCACAGTCTAAAGACATGCGCTATAGGTGAATTGGGTAAGGTAAATTGTCCATAGTGTATGTGTGTAAATGAGTATGTATGGATGTTTCCCAGAGATGGGTTGCAGCTGGAAGGGCATTCGCTGCCTAAAACATATGCTGGATAAGTTGGCGGTTCATTCCGCTGTGGCGACCCCTGATTAATAAAGGGACTAAGCCAAAAGAAAATGAATAAATTATGCTAGACATTCCTCTGTATCTGGACTCTACGTATAGCACTGCAGATTATTATTATTATTTACAGTGTTTGCATTAGAAGCACGACTTCTTTTGTGTCAATCCGCGCCGATTATATCTTCAGCAGTAAGTCCCTGTTAATAATTTCTGGGTTACCTTCATATTTGATCAGCATGAGGGGGATTTATGGCTTGAGCGGTGTGGTTTTGGCCTCAGCTGAACCCCGTGCAGGTGGTCCGCTGTAAAGGGGGATTGTTTATGCTGCAGGTACTCCTGACGTATATCATACTGTGAAATCTGCGGGTCACATATAAGATCGTAATCTGAGACAAAGTGGAATTTTCTTCCCACATTTCTTCACTGCTGCCATGCTTGTGGAGAAATTCATTGTATGTATTAAGGGAAGTCAAGCATATTTAATGTATTTGTGTAGGCAGTATCAAAATTTCTTGTTGCAATAATTAAGGCTTTTATCATGATATTTTGTGTTATCACAATGTTGACATGCAAGAGAAGGATAAATGAACATTTCTGAGTGTATTGCTTTATTGTCTATATAGTGGGTTTTCAGAGTAAACAATTGTTTCAAGCTGATCAAATTATACAAGAATAATGGGTAACACTTTACAATAAGGGCTCATTAGTCGGGGTTTCATGCTAACATCAGGGTGTCTGCATGGTCTTAAAAAGTCTTAATGTCTTAAATTTCCAAAACACAATTTTAAGCCTTAAAAAGTCTTAAATTTGCTAAAATATTCTGTTGTAGGTCTTAAATGATTTCAAATGGGTCTTAATTTTCCTATGTTCACATAAAAGGTACCCAATAGGTTTTATTGCAAGGAGATACAATTCACAACAGCTGTTAGACAATTTTACAGCCAATTCACCAAATTGAATGTCCTAATCAAGAAAACAAAAACAATTATACGATTCCTCATAATAATAATAATAATAATAATAATAATAATAATAATAACAGGGCAATATATCCCCTTACATTATCTTACATTTATACAAAGTCTATTTACAGAAGAAAGGTGGAGTGAACATAAGACTTTTAAAAACGCATGAAACTAAAAGTTTTATAGTTGAAACACATTCGGTTGAATTCTATATTCAATTCATTTGGACCAAAAAAAGTCAACAAATACGTATTTTTGATTATTCACACATAGTTATGCTTTTAAAAATGTTAAAATTGTCATTTATTTATTTGAGAAATGTCATGTTGAAAATAAGTGTATGTATATACGACTAGAGTTTGCTTGTTTTTTTTTTTTTTTTTTAAATATGTGACTAAGAAATAACTAAATTAGAATTTTTTGATGAGGCAAGTCAAGATATTTTCCATTTAGCCCTGTAAAAATCTGAAATTTCATTCGTAATGGTCTTAAATAGGTCTTAAAAAGTCAGAAATTTGACTTAAAGTAATGTAATGTAATGTGCATTTATATAGCGCATTTATTGTGTATGGCCATACACCCAAAGCGCTTCACAATCATGAGGGGGGTCTCTCCACACCACCACCAGTGTGTAGCATCCACTTGGATGATGCGACGGCAGCCACAGGACAACGGCGCCAGTGCGCTCACCACATACCAGCTATCGGCGGAGTGAAGAGACAGTAATAGAGCCAATTCGGTGGATGGGGATGATTGGGAGGCCATGATGGGTAAGGGCCGATTGAGGGACTTTGGCCAGGACACCGGGGTTACACCCCTACTCTTTACGAGAAGTGTCATGGGATTTTTAATGACCACAGAGAGTCAGGACCTCGGTTTAACGTCTCATCCGAAAGACGGCACCCACCGACAGTGTAGTGTCCCCTTCACTTTTACTGGGGCATTAGGACTCACACATACCACAGGTTGAGTGCCCCTTGCTGGCCTCTCTAACACCACTTCCAACAGCAACCTAGTTTTCCCATGTGGTCTCCCATCCAGGTACTGACCAGGCTCAGCCCTGCTTAGCTTCAGTGAGTAACCGGTCTTGGGCTGTAGGGTGATATGGCTGTGATGAAACCTGCAGAAATCCTGAACATGAAGCAAAACATTTCAAAGTTTGCCAAGTTATTAGAGCAGCTCACTGTAGTATTAGTAACCTAGTAACCAACCATAAACAAGACAAGCATAATGGAGTCACATGTGGTGTTTATTACACCAGAGTTTATTTGCCAAATGAGTTTCTTCTCCGAATGATATTTGCATTCAATATTTTACTTCAAAACCAGTTCAAGTGAATGTAAATGTAAATGTTCACTTGGACTCTGAAACTGAAAGCGAGACGTGACTTTTAAGGGACTGTTTGATATGGATTAATTAATAATTCGTACTGTTCAATGAACGCAAACTGTCGTAGTTTATTAAAGACACAAACCCCTTACTGCACGACAGCTGCACCTTTAACAAACCTCCTAATTCCTGCAGCACAGAGACTTTATGATTGTTTATGAGCGTCAAAAGTGGCTGATCTGTTCGGCGAAATATTAGACTGCGTGTCACCGCATATCAAACCACTAAGACGATATAACTAAAGAAATCTCTACTGTGCTGAGGGAGAGCGCTTCTCTTCCTAAACTGAACAGCGCATCATTGATGATGCAAGTGTGCCCAGGCCCGAATGTGCTTTGGCCCAGTTCAACGCAACTGTACATAGTGTGAGTACGCCCTTAGAATTTATTTATTTATTCATTTATTTGACATTTTCATCTTTAGAATTTATTTATTTCTTTATTTAACATTTTTATCTTTAGAATTTATTTATTTATTTCTTTATTTATCTTACATTTTATGTTTAGAATTTATTTATTTTACATTTTATCTTTAGATTTATTTATTTATTTAACATTTTATCTTTAGAATTTATTTATTTATTTATTTGACATTTTATCTTTAGATTTATTTATTTGTTTATTTATTATTTAGCATTTTATCTTTTTATCTATTTATTTATATTTTACATTTTGGGATTAAAATTTGATGAAGTTTGTCCATAAAACTCATCAAAATGTGCTACCTACTTTTTGATTGGGAGGTAGGACAATCTGACAAGGTAGGACAAATCGACAGAACACCGGCTTTACTTATAAAATGCGTATGAAAATCTCGTTTGATTAGTTAATGTCCATTATATGTTCTCATGCTAACTTAACATATTATAATGACTTTATTTTTAAGTCCTGCAAACTGTTTTAAGTCAGTTTATTGTAACGCAAGCTAAAATTGCTTGTAAGGTTAATTTGATTTAACTTAAAAATGGAAAGCAAACACAATTATTTTGATAAATATAGCTTTTTCTTTCAACATTCTTTTTAATTCTTTTTCTAATTTGGCTCGGTGTCTTCCGGCCGGCCCTCGTTATGACCCAGTCTCAGTGGAAGGGCAAATGCATTCTGACTGGCATTGTTTTATAATTGGCATGCTTGTGTGTGTGTGTGTGTGTGTGTGTGTGTGTGTGCGTGTGTGCGTGTGTGCGTGTGCGCGCGCAAAAAGGAATGAAAAAAACAAAAGTTGGTCTTTTCCAATAAAAGTGTGCAGTTGATTGTGTGTTCTGGCTCTGCTGTAGCTGTTGGCTGAGTTCCTGTTGAGGTCAATGAGTGTATTGTGCACTTCACTCGTACAGTCTGTCTGCCCCCCCCTTCATCCCTCTGTAAAATGACCTTTTCATCTTAAAGCAAAAGATCTAGAGTCGAGATAAAGACCAGACAGACTTCAGGTTCAGTCCTGTTTTCCCTTCAGTTAAGGTGGATCTACTTTGACCTACATCTTACTTTTTATTTCGAAATTGAGTTATTCACGTCGTGCCAAATCAAGGGATTTGCGTTTAGACATTTTTCATTTATTTATTTTACATTATATCTTTAGTTTTTATTTATTTGTTTATTTATTTTCTATTAAATCTTTAGTTTTTATTTAGTTTTTTTTTTTTTTTTAGTTTTTATTCACATTTTCTTTAGATTTTATTTATTTTATATTTATTTATTTATTTATTTTACATTTTATCTTTAGATTTATTTATTTAATTATTTATTATTTTGCATTTCATCTTTTTAATCATTTTTGACATTTTGGGATTGAAATTTGATGCAGTTTGTCCATAAAACTTTAGTGCAACTTTTGTCCAGGAACAAAAAACGTTTTTAAAGAAGAAATAAACTTAAATGCCAATATTTATGCCAGTATTAAAAGAAAACCTAGTCAGGCTTATTTACAACCAGAATTATTTGATGGCATTTCAAAAGACTCAGATGAAGCTTCAAAATAATAATTAAATGTCATTTTAAATACCAAGTACCACAAATACACAATTTTAGCATTCAAAATAATATGTAGTTTTTAATCATTTAAATATTTTAATAACTTAAAATAAAATACAATGTACAATTATGTTCTTTCTACATTTTAATAGGTATTTAATGATGTTGCTTCATCAATGCGTTATGCTGAATGATAATGAAGCATCCTGATTTCACCTATGTTTTGATTAATTTTTCAATTACATTCTGTGAAAAAAAAAAATCTAAGTAGGTGGTTTACTTGCATGTCATTTGTTTCTATGCTTATAGAGGTTTTTTTTTTTCTTTGAAAACTTTATTTGATGAGGATTTGGCAGCTGCTTCGGCAAGCTTTTCTGAGCTCCTGAAATAAACTCAAAACAAATTTAGTTTTGCCCTGAAATTGTCTGAAATTACATCAGTTTATTATTTGATTTTGCTTTAAGTGTATCTGGGCCTTTTTGATGTGGCTATGTGCATGTGGTAGTTCCACATTTCCAGTTAGGAGTCTGCTAATTTCAGAACTCATCTATATGCCATGCTGCATGCCAAACTCACACTGTTGGCTGGGCCAGAAGTTGATCTATTGGGCAGATGGGGTCAAAATTACTATTTTCTTCTGAGACTTGCAGCCAAATTAAAGGGGGGCAAAAATGACTTTAGAAGATGATATCATTATTTCATTTTTACGTCAAGATTAGTATGTCTATTAATAAATTTGTTTTAGCAGTAGTTATCGCTTCAATTGGGAGTTTAAATGTGAAATGGGTTATCTTTATATCGTTTTAGATGTTATTTTTTATTAAACATTTCCTTTGGACTGTTCATTTTTAAATGCAGCCTCAAAATGCATCCTTCATTTTCCAGGTAATGAAGGACACAACCAGTGGATCTTTTGCAGCCTCAAACATCCCAGGATTCATTGCACGCTGACAACAGCAGGATGTTTTTAAAAGAAAACTCTGGTTTAAATGTATGAATTAGGTTTATTTATTTACTTGGATATCTAAGCACATGTTAAAATAGTATGACATGTCTTACCTACAGTAAAATTGATTTTACATTTTTGTGTGTACATGTATGGATCAAAGCAAATATATTTCCAGTTTCTGTAAACCTTGCTTTGCCTTCAGATCGCTTAAAATAAGTTTTAAAATCACTTAAAAAAAAAAAAAAAAAAAAAAAAAAAAAAGTCAAATTTATAAATTATTTTACCGCTTATTAAAGGCAGCTAAGTGACGAGATCTGTCCTCTGTCCTCATTTCAAAATGCTTGGTTCGGCCTGTTTGGACTTCGAAGGACTCACCTTTGAAGTCTGCATCCTTCAGAGAATGCAGCCTCTGAAATGAGACACAGCTATTGTCCCTCTAATGCCGAGTTCAGACTGCATGATTTTCAAAGTAGTTGTGTCACGGATGTTTTCACACTGCATGACTATCCGGGCTAGCGTTCCATCGTTGCTTTGTTTACACTGCAAGATGTATCGGCGACAGGGTGGTTCACACTGCATGACTTTAAAATAGGAAGAATTGCTGACAACTTTGTCCAAACTACATTTCACAACCAAACACACGTGAGAAGACATGGAAACAACGCGAGGTCATGTAATATTTATCTTGTTATTGACTACATAATGAGAAAGACGCCTTTAGTGGGGTAGAAAATGTACTTATTTTATACCTGGCTTTGAAAGGAGCAATTTCTCTTAAATTTCTTTTTTTTTTTTTTTTGACCCGGTTGTGCATCACGTCAAACAGACACGGTGCTCCTGCCAAATTTACAGGAGTTTTTCCTCAATTTCTTGGGTCCAAATAAACTGAAAATGAGCACTTTTAACTTCTCCTGCAGGTAACTCTGCTAGTGAATGCTGCCCTCTTATTCGCTGTAGGTGATAGTTGATGTTATTTTTAATCAGAACACATTTTACACGGCATGATTTGAATCGCCGACAGCTCCAGATATTTAGCACGCCAAATATCTGACGGATGTCTGCGACTCATCAGCGATTCTCTCAGATCGCGTCTTTGATAGTTCACACTGTGTGATTGTCACTCACGTGAACAAGCACCGATTTGCCTGTGATTTCAGGCATTTGTCGGCGATTTCTCAAAACCTGTCGCCGAGTCAAAATCAGGGCTAAAATCATGCAGTCTGAACTCGGCATAAGTTGTGTTGTTGTTTAAATGAGGGACTTTTAGTTTTATTCTTAACTGAAAATGATATGATTTTCCCTGAATTCCATCAATATTATTTTTACAAACTTTGTGTGCCTGTTACTCCTGAAATTAAAAAGATTTATTTTCTTTTACTGTAGATTGTGGATCATAACGACAACAAAAACAACAACAACAAACTAAATTACAATAAAACTAACACAGAGTGACACCAAAGTATTTTGATTAATGATAAAAACAACAGTCATTTGAATTGCTAATTGTAATTGTTCACTGCCAGTGTCTTTGTGGGACTGAATGAAATCAGCACACTCAACAGACACTTTTTAAAGGGAAGGTAACTAAACGTGACCTGGCCTGGCCATCAATCTGTGATATGTTTGTGTAGCGGATGTTGTTTGGGGATCCGGTGACCTCAGGATGGAGGTCAGTCGTCGTCTCGCCGCTAAAGACTTGTCGCCCGCCCTCAGGGCGAAAAGAGGCATGACGCTACGTAACATTAGCATGCAGATTGTTGTTGAGCTTTGTCAGTAGGAGTGTGTTTCCATTGAGAGCAGCGAAGGGGAAAATAACAAGAGCATCTTGAGTCTTTCTCTGAAGGAACCCTGGATTTCACAAGTTCAAGGGGGAGGATTTGTTCAAGGCAATGTTTTTGAGTCATTGTGTACAAATTGTAAAGGACACAAAACGTAATTGGAATTTTAAGAAGAAAATACTGTTTCAGTTTTTTTTAAATACTAAATTTCACACATTTTACTGGTTACTTGCATTTCTGGTTAATTGTTTATGAAGATAGCTAGTAATTTCTAAATGAAAAACAAATATTTGAATATTTTTTTTTCATGTTTTTAAGCTTCACAGTTAGGTGTTATTTGTTTACATTAGAGTAAACAACATTAGTTAACATGAACTGACAATAAACAATATTTCTACAGCATTAAAAGGTATTAATTTGTATTAATGTTAATTGTTCACTTTTAAGATTAACGAAAAAATGGCCAAATTTTAATACTGCATTACAGAGAAGCAATTGCTTTTTTTTTTTTAAATTTATTTATTTTTTATTAATACTTTGAATTAGAGCTGCACGATATTGGAAAAATATGACATTGAGATATTTAGTTTTTCTGCGATGTATATTGCGATATGAATACAGTTTCACCATGTAGTTTGAACAGCTTTATTTGATAACTATTCATTAATTTAGACTGATTTGGGAATATTCTGTAGGGAAGTGAATCATTCATAAAATACAGAAGAATTACAGTTAAAAGTGAAATATACAGTGTATATTCTAGGGAGTCTAAAGGCTGGTTTATACTTCTGCGTCGAGTGATCGGCGTGACCCACGGCTTATGCCTTGCGCGTTGCCGTGCATTTATACTTCTGCATGCTGTTTGTGTTGCTCTGCAATAACACTTCCTAATCGCTAGCTGGCAGTAGGTTATTATGTTTTTTTGTGTCAGGTTTCTTTGCGGGTGTTTAGTTTTTTCTGAAAGCTACCTTAATGTACAAGTGGCTCAAACTTGCTCATTCAGAGGCGGGAACAGGCAGAAGTGCAACAACTTTAATCATAAGGTAACCACAAAACAAACTTTCCACCTGGAGCTCCTTCACTTGTAACTCAACACTTGTAAACACTCGCTCCAACGGGTTTGCGCGGCTCTCGGTTTCGCCCACACTTGTCAGCGATGCAAAGCCAACCAATCACAGAGCTTGCGCTATCCATCATTGCGACGTGTAGTTAAATTTTTTGAGAGGTGCGCATCAGCGGCGGTGAGGGTTATGCGACTAGGCGAAGTATAAATCATCCTTAACAGTATTCAGGGTATGATATTGAAAAATCATAAGTAAAATAACACTATAGTCTTCATTGTATAAATAATCCAATGCAATATAACTTAGCTTTAGTTACAAATGGTAGCTAAAGTTATAGTGATTTGTTTTATTTTTTTCTTACTATTGTCATTTTAGTTTTAGTAATGTTAGTCTTAATTTAAAGTAAACCATCTAAACAAGTGAAGCTAGCGAACACAGAATTAGACTTTATTTGTAATTTTTTTTTGTATGTTTATCTATCTATTTATATTTATTAATTATATTATATTTATATTTATTATATCAATATTTGAATTGTTCAATCAAGTAACACAAATGTTTTTTAATTTAATAAATTTTTGTTATAAAATTACTTTAAATTATTACAGGTTAATTTAATGGTTTCATTAAATGAACTCATAATAACTTCAATTTAGTTCTCCCCGTGTTGGTGTGGGTTTCCTCTGGGTGCCCCGGTTTCCCACACAGTCTAAAGACATGCGCTATAGGTGAGGTTGGTAAGTTAAATTGACCGTAGTGTGTGTAAAACATATTCTGGATAAGTTGGCGGTTCATTCCGCTGTGGCGACCCCTGATGAATAAAGGCACTAAGCTGAAGGAAAATGAATGAATGAACTGTACTGTAAACTGTAACATGAACATTGTCGCTTTACAATGAGGTTTCATTAGTTAATGCAAACTAACAAGTGAACTACATCTACAGCATTTCCAGTGTTAATCCTTATTAGTATATTAGCATCACAGTGTAATCATTTTTAATAATAATTAAATTTATTCTATTTTTTTTTTGTAATTTTTTGTCATTAGTATTTTTATTTTATTTATTAAATTATTTATTATATTTATTTCCTATCATTTTTCTAGTTACAAAAATCATTTTAATCTTACGGTTTTACTATAATAACCCTGCTACGAACTTGAACATGAATCTTCATGCCATTTTAAACATTAACTGCGCATAATAAATGTTGTACAAAAAAAAAATAGTTCATGTCAGATTAGACATTATCAAGAAGCGTCAACCGATCTCGGGTTAATAATCAAACAAAAACTGCCAAGTGACACGATTCATTTTAACTACGACTTAATTTAACATAATAGTCCATTTTGATCAATCAAAGAGCTCAAGGAAAGAGCTGCCTCCTCTTCTTATATCTCTGCAGGTGTCCGCGCGTCCATTAACGCTCAACAGTACATGTTGACTAATTGGCGCTGCTGTTAAGAAGCACTTTTGGGATTTAGAGAGCGAGACAAACAAGTGTCCCCATGGGTCGTCACCTGACCTAAACTACCGCCTGTTTATCCTGAAACCACTAATTGGGACCAAGCCTGGTGTTTTGTCTTTTGTACCTTCAAGTGGGTGTAGAAAAAGAGATTTAAAGAAAAAAAACCTGTGTTTTTCTGAATGAAGATGAAGAAATGGCTGTAAAACGAAAGTGTAGGCACAGATAATTTATTCACTGAGGAGTTTTACTGTTTTAAAATGATTCGTGTAAACCAAATGTTCTTCGGTGGAGTTTATTTTGATGAATGTTGCGTCTTGATAAAGGCTGTAAATAAAAAAGATTGAAACGTGTTGCTGTAATTCTGCACTAAGGATTTGCCTGTAGAGATAAATGAATAAATAATGCAGTTAATCAGGGATGGTGTGTCACGCGTTACAGCTCATTTAAAGCAAATGTTAATAAGTCCCTGTGAGAGGCTGTGTTTTTTTTAGAGTGCCATCCTGAGACATGGTGGAGTTTTACTGCAGCACTTCACTGTGTATATTAGGGATGGAAGAAAACTGAATGGAAAAAATGAACTATTTAATTCTCGTGTCACTGTTTGAGACGCATGTGTATCGTTTGGGTCACGTGGCCACACACAGTGTATTTGAGTATTTTTATTATTATAATTTGGCATGGAAGCGAGTGTTTGGAGTGTTTTGGTGTCTGTCTGGAATATGTGTATATCCCACAATATCGGTAACTGAATACGGCTGCACAATATATCGTTTCGGCATTGATATCGATATGTGATCATTCACAATAGTCACATTTCAAGATATGCAATGTTGAGTCTGGATTATAGTTTATCATTTGTGTGCGTTTTTGAGGCCTGTGACTGTATGGGGATTTTAAAAGCATTCAGGCCCAATAATTTGTACCCTTTGTAACACTATTAACGATTCATTTTATTGATTTATTTATACAATGAAGACTTTGCAGTACTATTTTACATTAGATTATTCAGTTACTGTATACCTGAATGCTGCTAACAATTTCCTGTAGATTTTACAGTAACTTACTGGGAGCAGTTCATCAGTAAGAATACTGTGTATGTACAGTGCCATTTATCTTGTTCTATTTGTATTTACGGTATTGTTTGTCTTTACTGTAAAATATACAGTAATTTTCACAATGCAACTTTAAAATATAGTAACGTACTGCATAACTGTCCTACAGTAAATTACAGTTCATATTACAGTTAGATACTGTGTAATTTACAAAAATCGTTGACCGTGTGAATACCGTTAGATTCCTCGAAAAACCACAATTCACTGTTTATTTTATTTGTATATTTTTACTTGCTGTATTTATCTATGCTTGTTTATTATGTTTTATGCAGATGCACTTCACCACAGACTCATGCCAATCAATCTAAAACGAATTGGTAAATTCTTTACAAATAGTGAGATTCAAGTCATCTAGTAAAATTGTATTCATGCATTCATATATTCATTATATGCTGTAAAAAATGTCAGGTTCCACGCAATCGATTTGTGTTGGGACAACATGAAGGAATTAAGTTAGCTTGTTAGCTTTTACAAATTTAAGTGGATTGAACGTAAAACTATTAAGTTGTCCCAAAAAACCTAAATAATTATGTTGTTTCAGCTCATTTTAAATAAGTAGCTTGAACAAACAGCAAGCATAATTATTTACAATTATTAAAATATGTTAACGTTTCATTTTTCAAATATCATGCAGCCCTTCTAAAGTATAATAAATAATGTAAAATAACCTAAAAATATCTATTTTTAACAGTCGGCTAAGTTTAAAATGACAGTGAAAAAGCAACAAAGCAAATGAAAAGCTGGTTGAAATTAGCAATATTTGATAAATAATGCAGCGTTTAGCAACGTTTACTTACTGTATTAGAATAATTAGTGTATTATTAGTTGTATTAGTGTCTATTATTAAAATCAATCTGCCTCATACTTTCAGTTTATTGATTACATGGCATTGAGAAACCTTTTTTAAACACTATAAATGGTAGATTATAAGGTAATATATCTTAGGTTGATGTATGGTGTTTCTAAGTGTTAGAATAGGGAACTTTTTTTTTAATTTTACAATGTATGATGAATGGAAACCGAACCAAAGATTTTGTGTATTGTTTGTACTGTATTGTGTGTGCTTTTTCTAAGAGAAGGTTGTTTAATCAGTTGCCTGTCTTTTGTGATTTTAAAGAGTGTTTATTTACACACTTGGATTTGAGTTTGGGATCTTGAACTTCTGATGTTGAAAAGTTGAACAAAGTGACTTTCTTTGTTGACATAATTTTTAAGACAGTCAACATGTGAAGTGGATCAAAACATTCAGCATACAAAAATATTAATTGAATATGAATATCTGTTCTTGTCTTAGGACAACTTGCATTTTTTTTTTGAAGTATATATCGATTCACTTCAAATGTGGTCTATTATTGTTTAATATATTGTCTGTGTTGTTCATCTAATTATGGTACGCTACTTGGGTTTGAGCATATTTTGTAGGAAATATCGTAAAAAAATGCCCTTGCTCTGTTAAAAATTGCTTAGGAAATATTTAAAAAATAAGTTCACATTTGTCCTCACCTGCTCTTATAATTTCTTATAGAATATAATGTTTTAAACTACTAACATGAAACTAAAACACTTTAATTATAATAAATACATCAAATCCTTATACATGTATATATAATTTGTCTTTCAGCCGATTCTCAACTAATTAAAATCCTTTTTAAAGAAAAAAATACATTGTTGATAATGTAAAACTTGTTAGTATTTGCTTTCCTATCTAAAACCTACTGAAAATGTGTTGTTATTTATAGGCACTGGTTTATAGCTTTTATTCATTAAGACTGAAAACTATTGCAACCTAAAAACATATAAATGTGTCTATAAATATAGTCTATAGTGTCTATAGTCTATAAATGTGATCATATTCTCAGTATAGCACACCTTTTTGCCTCTTATTGCTTAAAGTAGAAATGCTTTTCATGCTGAAGTTAAACCCTGTCTCTCTTTTCCTCTCTGCAGTGTGCAAAGATCCACCTTATAAAGTTGAAGAGTCTGGATACGCTGGCTTTATCTTGCCTATTGAAGTTTACTTTAAAAATAAGGTACTTTTATTTTTCCTCTCTTGTGTATTATTGCTTGTATAAACCTGTGTTTGAACTGTTATATAACCTAAAACCCTTCCAGACACCATTGTGACACGGACAAATGTAATATTCCTGTCACTTTTCACCAGGAAGAACCAAAAAAAGTGCGCTTCGACTACGATCTGTTCCTGCATCTGGAGGGTCACCCGCCTGTCAATCACCTGCGCTGTGAAAAACTTACCTTCAACAACCCCACGGAAGAATTTCGCAGGAAGCTGCTCAAGGCCGGAGGGGTGAGTGTTCGTTAATACAGCTTTAATGCAAGCTTACATGATTGATTAAAAAAATTATAAAAGACGAGAAGCTTCCCTGCGCTGAATAAACAGCTTTTATGGGTCATTTAATGCAGTGTTTCTCAACCATGTTCCTGGAGGACCACCAACACTACGTGTTTTGGATGTTTCAGTCTCTGCTAATGAGCTGATGATCTGAATTCGGTGTGTTCGGTTAAGGAGAAACAAAATATGTGCAGAGCTGGTGGTCCTCCAGGAACATGGTTGGGAAACACATTTAATGCAATCTTTAAGATGATTAAGGGCATTTGTATAGTTTTGTATTATTTTAATCATGTTTCAATTATTTAGATCAAATTTACATGACAGTTTTCACTATTTATTTTAAAACTGTGTTCTTAATATTTTTAATTTGAACATTTTGTTAGTTTTTTTAAATTTTAGTCATATTTTAATCAGATTATCATTATTTAATTGAACCTTTAGGCATTTTATTCATGTTTTAAATGGAATAATTGTAATATTTTTGATGATATAAATAAACTTGGGCAGCGCATTGGCGCAGCAGGTAGTGCTGTTGCCTCACAGCAAGAACGTCGCTGGGTCGCAGGTTCGAACCTCGGGTCAGTTGGCGTTTCTGTGTGGAGTTTGCATATTCTCCCTGCATTTGCGTGGGTTTCCTCCGGGTGCTCCGATTTCCCCCACAGTCCAAAGACATGCAGTACAGGTGAATTGGGTAAGCTAAATTGTCCATAGTGTATGAGTGTGAATGTGTGTGTGGAAGTTCCCAGAGATGGGTTGCGGCTGGAAGGGCATCCGCTGCGTAAAATCGTGCTGGATAAGTTGGCGGTTCATTGCGCTGTGGCGACCCCGCAAGGGACAAAGCCGACAAGAAAATGAATGAATGTATGAATAAATAAACATTTATTGGTGATTGTTACTTTTCTAATTCAATAATTATTTTAATAAATTTAATATTTATTTGAATATATTTTTTTCTAATTGTGGTTAATTATCCTAATAAAATATGTTGTTATTTTTGTTGTTGTTGTTGTTGTTGTTGTTATTATTATTATTTGTCATAATTATTTGTCATAATTTTAAAGACTTGTATGTAACAGTAGTAGTAGTAGTAGTAGTAGTAGTAGTAGTAATAATAATAATAATAATAATAATAATAATAACAACAACTTATAATAATAACTTAAAATAATAATATTAATAATCATATATTAATAATCATAATAACTTTAATAATACTTGTTGTTGTTGTTGTTGTTGTTGTTATGTATTTATGTTTTTTAGATATAAATATTTTTTAGATCAAATTTACATGACAGTTTTCACTATTTATTTTAAAAGATGTTTTTAATATTTTTATTTACATTTTTTTAGTTTTAAATAAATTTTAGTAATATATTTTAATCATATTATCATTATTTAATTGAACCTCAGTTTATTCATTTGTTTTAAATAGATAATTAATTGTAATATTTTAGATGATGATATAAATAACAAGTTTATTTTGTTATTATAACTATTATTATTCAATATTTATCTAAATACATTTTATATTTATTTGAATATATATATATATATATATATATATATATATATATATATATATATATATATATATTTTTTTTTTTTATTGTGGTTATTTAACTTAATTAGAAATGTTATTATTACTTGTCATAATTATAAAGACTTGTATGTAATAGTAGTAGTAGTATTAATAATAACTTATAATAATACTTGGTGTTTTTGTTGTTGTGTTATGCATTTATATTTATTATTTTAATCATGTTTCCATTGTTATTATTATTATTATTATTAATAATAATAATAATAATAGAAATTAAATAATTATACTAACTTATAATAAAACTTACTGTTGTTGTTGTTATTATTATTAATACTTATTAATTTGTGTCCTTCTTGCTGTGAGGGGATTGTGCTATCCACTATGCCACTGTGCTGCCCCTGTTATGTATATATTTTTAATATTTTATATATTATTTGTTTATTTATTTTAATATTTAAAATGTTTTTTTTCTGTTTTTACTTGTTTGAAAACAAGCAAAAACCTGTTTGAAAACCCCAATTTCTTTAATCAACAATCTATTGTTGGATGTTTAGCATGCTTGCCATTAAACATTCAGTTTGCATTGATTTTAAATACATACTGACTTTTAAAAGAAGCCATGGGTGCTTTTATTGCCTTGTAAGATTTCACTCTTCAATGGCAGATCAGCAAAAATTGCTATATCCAAC
>LR812525.1:22874470-22881970 GCA_903798195.1 Danio kyathit | reverse complement strand
CATAAATATATGGGGAAAAATAACAACATGAATCACAAAATACAGAAAACTGCAAATTTACTGATATTTTTAGTAGATGAAACTAAACCATGGAAGTCATTGGCTAACAGTTGCAACAAAATATCTGTTTTTTATCTGTTTAACAGAAGAAAGAAACTCAACGGTTTTAGAACAAGTGAAGGCTGAGTAAATGTTGCCAGAATTTTCATTTTGGGTCAACTACCCCTTTAAAGAAGCGATCATTCACTGTAGTTTCAGCTCGGCGTCTTTCACCTCGTTCCAGTAATTCAGATATTTTACGGCATGGATTTGACACGCCATCTCCCTTGGTGCTTGTCTGGCTTACAGATGAGGCATGGCAGGAATCGACACAGTTTATTGGCAAAGGGGCAGTTGTGCGGGAAGTTGTTTTAATTAAGAGAAAACCATTCGCTAGGGTAATATCAATTTAGCGAGGTGGTGACTGAGAAAAGGTCCTTTCCAATTTACCTGATTGTTTTGGCTGTTGAAAGGCATTTTGTCATTACATCAGGCCAAGGAGTTAAGCAGAGTGCTTTTTTGCCAAAAATGTGTGTTCCAGTGTGTGTGTGTGTGTGTGTTTGTGTGTGTGTGTGTGTGTGTGTGTGTGGTGGTTGGTGTTGATTCATAGATCATTTCTTAGATGTTAAACTTCTATACTTTGTCCTTCACAGCAACGGGATCCTCACAAAAGATCTTCAGAGGACTCAAAGGTAAGGATAAACTTTATTTTCTGTGTTTCTGCATTGAAGGGATTGTTCACTCTAAAATGAACATTTCTGCGCCATTTGCTGAAACTCAAGTGGTTCCAAACTTTTTTCTGTAAAACACAAAACAAGATATTCTGAAGGACGTTGCAACCATTGACATCCATCCATAGGAAAAAAAAAAAAAAAAAAACTAAGGGCTCTATTTTAGGTCTAAAGCTCATGGCACAAAAGCATTAAGGGTGTGTCCGAATCCACTTTAGGTATGTTAAGGATGGAAAAATATGGTTTGCGCCCGGCACAGGGTTGTGCTTATTCTCTTAATGAGTCTTGGGTGTGTTTTGAGCATAACATGCATTAAACCAATCAAGTCACATTTCCCATTCCCTTTAAGAGTCAGTTGTGTCACGCCATGGTGGACGCTATTTACATGGCGGACTTTGTTAGTGAAAAAACTGAACGATTCGCTAGCGAGAAAAGAGTTAAACAGAGCATCTGCAGCAAGAGGATAAAGAACGAGCCTCCTCCATTCGGCCTCTTTACTTTCTCTTTCTCTTTACTTTTACTCTTAACTTTAGTCCTTTCACATCCATTTTACTTTACATTCATTACCCTACATATTTAATTTTATTTGTTAAGCACAAAGATTTGTTTCAAAACTATTTCTAAATTCAGTTCTAATTTTTAGCAAACAAATAAATGAACTGAATAATGAAATGTAGTGAAATAAAATAATAATGAATTGTGGTCAAAAAACTGAGTTATATTCAAAACACGTGTCGTAATCTTATGCCCTATATGGTGATGCTTATGTCTCCAAAACCTGACAAATCTAAACTCCATTTCTGGAACTGATTGATGTGCTCAACTTGTTTCATAGTGCTCAACTTCATGCCATACTACTTTTTTGCATGTTTAATTCTGGCTTGATTTGACACAATCTACATTGTATAAAACAGTATAGCAGTAACCTGCAGTTATTCATTACCTTTCTCAACACTGTGTTTATTTGCTTTCCTCATTTAGGTAATGGTAATGCAGGAGGGCTCCACTTCTTTGTTCGGGCCGCATCTGAAGCTGCCCACGTTACCAAGCAGCTCATTAACATTGACCTTCTCTGATGCCAAAAAGAGCAAGTCTTTCCCAGGGTCAAAGGTGAGTGTGGATCCCCACCTTTCAGAGTCTAAACTTTGCATGACTTTGTTCGGTATTCGAAAAATTCCCAGTTCATCCAAGGAGTCCTGCTTAATCCTGCATATTTGGCAGGTTGAAAGACGTTAGGGGCTATTTAACTCCAAGGATTTTAGAGATGTGAAACTTGGCTCAATTTGAGCATTTTTTGGCTCTCGACAAAGCACATGCTAGCATTCTGATGACGCACACGTTCTCGTTGGATGCCATTTAACGTTTTTCGGTGTTGATCCGTGACATTTAAACAAAAGCAAATATTCATTGTTTGAAAAAGCCGCCAATAGCTTGATTGTACAAGAAAACCTCAGCTTTTTATCCACGCATCTATTAAATCACTTTAGTGTAATGCTAGTAAATCTTGCCTGGCACGTTTCTTCGATTCAGATTTATTTTTAGTCTCCAGTGCGATATCACTTAGGCGCTAAGCAGTTTCCATTGTAAGCCAGCTCTTACAGTGAAGTTACGAGAGTCACATGGAAACGGTTCCCAATCCAAACAGGCCCTTGCGTTTGATGGATTACTGACAGATCAGGGGTCGTTCGCAGCCAATCTCCCCTGCACTGCTAAAGAGAAGAAACAATAACCACAGTCTGCGCTTTGTTGTCTTTCTCCCCTTCCTCCACTTAATTTGATGTTATGGTTAAAGATTGTTTCAAAGGTTGATTGATTGCCAACTATAATCGTTGCTGGAAAAGGCTGTTTTGACGTTGACAAATGCAAAAGTAGAGTTTTATTGTGGAAATATTTTTAACTTATTGGTATTCACATTCATTATGCACATTCTGGTATCATTTAGGGCCATGGGTTCCCAACCTTTTTCAGTTCAGGGCCCACTTCTTTCTCCGATCAATTTTTGAAGGCCCACCTGTCGGACATTTCCTCTAAAATATTTGTATGAAGTGCTCATTTAAACCTTTATTTATTAATATCTAATTTTATTTAAATTTATTTATATCTAAAACTAAAACTATATAATATATATTATGTATATTAAAAAAATAATAATATATACTGTTGAAGTCAGAATTAATAGCCCCCCTTAGAATTTTTTTTCTTTTTTAAATATTTCCCAAATGATGTTTGTCAGAGCAAGGAATTTTTCACAGTATGTCTGATAATATTTTTTCTTTTGAAGAAAGTCTTATTTGTTTTATTTCGGAAAGAATAAAAGCAGTTTTAAAATTTTTTAAAACCATTTTAAGGTCAAAATTATTAGCCCCTGTCTGATGGTGAATCATACTAAACGTTTACTATTTTAGGTCCGTTAGGATTACCTAAATCATTTACATTTGGTAAATGCCAGAATAGGGTGACACAGTGGGGCAGTAGGTAGTGCTGTCGCAGGTTCGAACCTCGGCTGGGTCAGTTGGCATTTCTGTGTGGAGTTTGCATGTTCTCCCTGTGTTCGCGTGGGTTTCCTCCAGGTGCTCTGGTTTCCCCCACAGTCCAAAGACATGCGGTACAGGTGAATTGGGTAGACTAAATTGTCCGTAGTGTATGATGAGTGTGGATGAGTGTATGGATGTTTCCCAGAGATGGGTTGCGGCTGGAAGAGCATCCGCTGCGTAAAAATGTGCTGGATAAGTTGGCCGTTCATTCCGCTGTGGCGACCCCGGATTAATAAAGGGACTAAGCCGACAAGAAAATGAATGAATGAATAAATGCCAGAATAATGAGAGAAATTTCTTTTGAGAATTGTTTTATTAATATCTAGACAGTCAAAACTTTACATACATTTCCTTGGAATTTTTTAGCTTTTCTTTTAAACTGTATAACTTTGGTCAAATGTTTAGGTATCCTTCCACAAGCTTCTCACAATAGTTTGCAGGAATTTTGGCCCATTCCTCCTGACAGAATTGGTGTAACTGAGTCAGATTTGTAGGCTGTCTTGCTCGCACAAGCTTTTTCAACTCTGCCCACAAATTTTCTATATGATTGAGTTCAGGGCTTTGTGATGGCCACTCCAAAACATTCACTCTGTTGTCCTTAAAGCACATTTTAACTAATTTGTCAGTATGCTTAGGGTCATGGTCCGTTTGGAAGACCCATTTGTGGCCTAGTTTTAATTTCCTGGCTGATGTCTTGAGATGTTGCTTCAGTATTTCTACATAATGATCTTTCTTCATGATGCCATCTATTCTGTGAAGTGGACCAGTCCCTCCTGCAGCAAAACAGCCCCACAACATGATGCTGCCACCCCCATACTTCACAGTTGGGATAGTGTTCCTAGGCTTGTAAGCTTTCCCCTTTGACCTCCAAATGTAACACTGGTCATTATGGCCAAACAGTTCAATCTTAGTTCCATCAGACCACAGGACATGTCTCCAAAAATGTCTTTTCTCTTTTTCCCAGTGTAATTTAGCAAATTGTAATCTGGCTTTTTTGTTGATTCTGGCTTGTTGATTTTCCCATGTTGTCACACAAGGAAGCAGTGTGTTTGAGGTTTTCCTTAAATACTATTCTACAGTTGTGCCTCCAATTAACTCAAATGTTGTCAATTAGCCAATCAGAAACTTCCAAAACCTTGACACCATCATCTGAGCTTTTTCAGAGGCATAATAATCTTATTGTATGTAAACTTGACTTTCAAGAAAAGTTATAACAATTTCTCAAAAAATCTCTCTCATTATTCTGCTATTAAGCATAAAATAAACAAATGTGATAATCCTAACTTACCTAAAAGAGAAAAGGTTTAGTCACATTAACATCTGACTTTTTTAAATGGTTATGTGCCTTTTTATACAGTGTATGTAAGTAAACTTCTGGTTTCAAGTGTGTGTGTGCGTGTGTGCGTGTGTGCGTGTGTGTGTGTGTATATATATATATATATATATATATATATATATATATATATATATATATATATATATATATATATATATATATAAAATTGTATATATTTATTTTTTAAAAACATACACAGATTCAAAGAGAACCACATGTCAATATGGATATTGCAAAAGACCAGCTTTTACTTTAAACTGGACTGACTGAATATCTACTATTAAATATCTACTATTTAAAAATATACAGCTAAATGTAAGATACAGTAAAATACCTTAAATCTGTTGAAATGCATCGATCTGATGGCGGTTGAGTTTGCAGGTGGATATTATTGGGAGATCGCTGACAGGAACACTGAACAGCTTTGCCAGGGCTCGTCTGAAACTCATATGCAGTTTTATTTTACAGTCTATGACAGAAACACCACTGAACCTTGCTAGATCCTACTGTATGGCTGTGCGTCTGTTATAAAACACTCAAAGGACATTAATTTGGACAACTATGCGGATATATTAAATAGTTTACACAAAAATACACAAAGAGAGACTTTCACTTTCACATCACGCATAGTTTGTGAATGAACGAATGTGTACTAGGCTAGACGCAAACGCGATCATGAGGCTGTTTTTGAGCCAAGTTTGAAGCAATCAATCAGAGAACAGGAGAAAGTGCATTACTTTGATCATTTTAGTATAAAATATTAATAATGAAATCCAAAATTTATAGTATATAATTGAGAGTTAATTTTAAGCTATCTTGCGGCCCACCTGCAGGATCGCTGAGGCCCACTAGAGGGGTGAGGCCCACCGGTGGAGATTTCCTGATTTAGGCCATGGGTGCCCAAACTTTTTCATATGAAGGGCCCAAAACCAAACTTGATTGAGACTAGTGGGCCAAGGTAAATACAGTTGCAATGGGTTATTTCCTAATTTATTTAATATTATTTTAAAATGACTAGAAAACATTGCTTTATATTAACTAATACATTTCATTACCAATACATTTTATTATGAACTTAATACAGTAAAAACAAAAACAATCTTGTTTATAACAGAACTACATTAGTCTTTGCCTTGATTTGCTCACCGATGTCTTCTGTATAGTCCTTTATCCGTCGAGTGACATTATTTACTGTACATTTAAAAAAAATCTGATTCATTTACAACATTTGATGGAAATGTTTCATTTCAGTTTGCTTTTTTGTAGCTCAGCAATAAAACAAACAAAAAAAAAAAAACGTTACGTCAAATTAGAAATGACGATCTTTTTTTAAACGCATTCTCCCCAACACTCTCCATCATTCTCACTCTGTTCTTTGATTTAGGCCTTGATCACGCTGAATGTGCTTTTTGCATCTAGAGGCGCCTATTTTGAATTGTTTACTATTGACCGTGGAAGTTTTACATGATGCTTATGTGCCCTAAAAAAGTAAACTATGAGCGGAAAAAGCATGCTACATTGCTTCAGATTGCCTTCCTAACCTGAGCACGCTTACGTCATCATTGATGGGACTGTTCAGTTTAACAGGAAGAAAAGCACTCTTCCTCCGTACAGTGGCAATTGCTTTAGTTATATCGTTTTTAAGTGGTTTGGGATGCAGTGACATGCAGCCAAATATTTCGCCGAACAGATCCACTACTTTCAACGCTCATAAATAATCATAGAAGTCCTTGTGCTGCACGTATTAGGAGATTTGCTGAAAGTGCAGCTGTCGTGCAGTGAAGGGTTTGCGTTTTTAGTAAACTATGACAGTTTGCGCTCATTGAACAGTAAGAATGATTAATAAATCCATATAAAACAGTCACTTTAAAGTGACACCGGGCTCAGATTAGCTTTGCACTCAGACTACAAGCGTACTGCGCCAAAGCCCAACCGAATCACGCTTTGGCACACCTTGGGCACGGTACGGATAGCATAGTGTGAGTATGCCCTCAAATAAATATAATTTGATTATATGGTTTGGAATTTGATGTTTTATGAGATTTAGAAAAAAAATTTGCGATTTATTTTGTGTTTTGTGCAATTGCGGAATCGCGAAAAACTAGGGGGTCTGATATCAGGGATGTTTTTAGACTAAGGCCCAATCCCAATTCTATTTTTGTACCCCTACCCCTTTCCCTTGGCCCTTAAAACCGAGTGTAAAGGGGAATTTCTTCAAAATTTACCCCTAAGAAAGGGGACAGCACTACAACACCTGCACACGTCATCATATGTCATCGCGATCTCTTGCTTCATATGAGATCGACGATCTCGACTGCTGTAGTTATTCCAATTTAGTTATTTTTTAGTATTCATCTTCAGGAAATCACTGAAGACATATACAGTATTATGTTATCATAACAATAAAATGTGACAGTAAGATTGTAATTATACTGCGCATTTACACAGTGGCCATATTCATCAATATAAACACACAAAAAAACAACATTAAAATTATAGCAGACACTGTAAAAAGCTCATTCCCAGCCACTAGACTTTTCTGACAGGGGATTCGAGTGTCATCGAGTGTCAGAAGGTTGTAGAACTGCTATACAGGAGTTATGATTATGGATTATAGATAGCAAAATTTAGCGGTTTTTATTTTAGTGTTTTTTTTTTTTTTTTTTAAAGCATGACAGTAAACGCAAAAAAACATGTGCTTGTTTGTTGTAAAAATTCGTAATAATGACAAAAAAAATAAAATACTAATTTGTGGATCTCCTTACTTCTGGGTGCAGCTATCCTGCTGTTGTGGCTGGTGTATTCTAAAACACCCATAATGATGCTCTAAACAGGGTGGAGAACCCCATCATTTCTTTGT
>LR812525.1:22594470-22871970 GCA_903798195.1 Danio kyathit | reverse complement strand
ATATATATATATATATATATATATATATATATATATATATATATATATACGTATATATATATATATATATATACGTATATATATATATATATATATATATATATATATATATATATATATATATATATTTATATACGTATATATATATATATATACCTATATATATATATACCTATATATATATATACCTATATATATATATATATAGGTATATATATATATATATATATATATATATATATATATATATATATATATATATATATATATATATAGGTATATATATATATATATATATATATATATATATATATATATATATATATATATATATATATATACGTATATATATATATATATATATATATATATATATATATATATATATATATATATACGTATATATATATATATATATATATATATATATATATATATATATATACGTATATATATATATATATATACGTATATATACGTATATATATATATATATATATATATATATATATATATATATATATATATATATATATATATATATATATATATATATATACGTATATATATATATATATATATATATATATATATATATATATATATATATATATATATATATATATATATATACGTATATATATATATATATATATATACGTATATATATATATATATATATATGTATATATATATATATATATATATATATATATATATATATATATATATATATATATATATATATATATATATATACGTATATATATATATATATATATATATAATATACGTATATATATATATATATATACGTATATATATATATATATATATATATATACGTATATATATATATATATATATACGTATATATATATATATATATATATATATATATATATATATATATACGTATATATATATATATATATATATATACGTATATATATATATATATATATATATATATATATATATATATATATATATATATATATATATATATATATATATACGTATATCTATATATATATACACGTATATCTATATATATACATATGTATGTATATATATATATATATATATATATATATATATATATATATATATATATACACATATACATTCACAGTTGCAATCAGAATTACTGAACCCCCTTTGAATTTTTTTTTCTTTTTTAAATATTTCCCAAATGATGTTTAACAGAACAAGGAAATTTTCACAGTATGTCTGATAATATTTTTTCTTCTGGAGAAAGTATTATTTGTTTTATTTCGGCTAGAATAAAAGCAGTTTTAATTTTTTTATAATATATATATATATATATATATATATATATATATATATATATATATATATATATATATTCAATATATTAATCCAAATATATATATACAGTTGAAGTTTTAAAAAAATAAAAACTACTTTTATTCTAGCCGAAATAAAACAAATAAGACTTTCTTCAGAAGAAAAAACATTATCAGACATACTGTGAAAATTTCCTTGCTCTGTTAAACAACATTTAGGAAATATTTAAAAAAGAAAAAAAAAGTTCAGAAGGGGGGTGATTATTCTGACTTCAACTGTATATTTGAAAATGTAATTTATTTCCTGTGATTCACAGATTAATTTTCAGATTCATTATTTTAGTTTTCTGTGTCATATGATCCTTCAGAAATCATTTTAATATGCTTATTGCTGCTAAATAAACATTTCTTATCAATGTTAAAAGGAGTTGTGATGCTTAATATTTTGGTGGAAATGTGATTTATTTTTTTATTTATGAGTGGAAAAAAAAAGTATTTTAAGCATAAGTGTAACGCACAATTATAATAGTGTTTGTAAACACTATTAACCATCACTGGTAATATAAAATGGTACCACCTAGGGCTGCACGATTAATCGAAAAAAGATTGTGATCTCGATTTGAGCCCCCCCACATGATCCTTATCCAGCCTCTCTACGATTCAGCTAATTATATTTTCAAGTTCGAGAGAAGCATAAAGACGGTCGCACAAGTCTTCACATTGTTATATATACATTGCTCAGCAACATGGACACCTCCAAATGATGTTAAAAGTGTCACTTACTGTATGTATAAGGTAAAATTCACCCAAAAAGTAATTTCTGTCTTAATGTAAAGATGTATTTGCGACCGCAAAATCACACGTGAGCTGGCGCATTGTTTGTTTATTACCAAGGATGCACACGTGCCTGCGACTGAAGTCTACTTGAGTGAACAAAACCTGCAAAGGCTATGAATTACAAGTAATAATGTTGTAAATAATGTTCAGTTTGTTGCACAGAGTGATTATTTGAAAGCCGCACAGGAAGTATAATTTGCATGTATTTTTTTTTCTCAAAGTGATGGTAGCCATGACATGAGTGCACTCGGCAGTGAAAGTAAAATCGAAAGCACGCAAATCATTTAAATGATCATATCGCATTTTAGAGTTATGATTACGACAAGCATTTGATGTTTTTTCTTTCATAACGAACACAAAGTGTATAAAAATAAATGTTTACAGGGTCAGTATAACTACTCTAACCTATATAATGTAGGATATAATGAAAATTGAAGTGGAAAAAATGGTCTAATAATGTTGTCAATGACAAATGACAAGCATATATCTCAAACATAGTAATTCAACTTCTGAATTATGAATAGTTGTATTCTGATGTCATCACTTTACTGTGAATTAATGACCAGGACAAATTTAAAGTCTATTCAAGTTTACCGTTCCAAGTCTATTCAAAATTTTGCTTTTTAACTAGGGATGTCCTGATCAGGTTTTTTGCCCTCGAGTCCGAGTCATTTGAATTCGAGTATCTACCGATACCGAAACCCGATCCGATACTTCTATAATACATGAAAAAAGAATAAAGAAGAGCGAAGAAACAGATCCAGGATGTGTTTTATTTAATTCACCTTTTGACATTCAACAACTCTGTTAACAAACAGAACACTTCTGTGAGGTAGCTTGAACAATCAAGTAATAAATAACATAAATTCTTCACTTTTATACTTTAGTGCAACGGTAAATATAAACAAAATCTAATATAAAAGAAAATAGCTCCTCAACTTAAAATTTGCTATGGCAATGTTCTCATCATCAACTTTATAATACCTCCACACCACAGACATACTCGCGCTTTCCGCTTCAAGCTGCTTCCATGTTCTACTTTGCCAGCACTCTGCCACAAAGTGATGTCATGCCGCATGCGTTGCTGTTTCTGTGTAAAGTCAAGAAAGAGGTCTAACTCTGTGTCACTGCATTACTGTAGACTGCATATTTAAAACCTCAGCTTTTTATCCACGCATCTATTAAACCACTTTAGCCGTAATGCTAGTAAATCTTGCCTGGCACGTTTCTTCGATTCAGATTTATTTTTAGTTTCCAGTGCGATATCACTTAGCCGCTAAGCAGTTTCCATTGATCAGTTTCCTGATATTTTGATATGGTAAAACAACATATAATTAACAATAATAATAGCCTTGATTTTACTTGATTTTAAGCAAAAGAAATGTGATTCTCGTTTTAGCCCGAATCGTGCAGCCCTAGTACCACCATAGTATTTTTTTTTCTTGCTTGTTTTGGTTTTTTCATTGGAGAAAATGCTAAATGAATTCAATCTAACATCATTATATTTTCATTATAGGACGGCTCCAAAAGCAGCAGTGCTCTTACAACCACCAACAACATCAGCAGCAGCTCCCTCAAGCTCCACAAACCACCCAAGGACCACAAAGACCACAAGGACAAGCCTTCTAAAGACTCAAAAGAGTCCAAAAGTGCCTTCAGAGATTTCAGCAAGGACTCTGTAAAACTCTCTAAAGATTCCAAAAAACCCAAAGAGAATCAACCAATTCAGGAAGATCGGCCTGTTCCCCAAATGGGGTTCAAGGAGCCCAAGAGCACGTCGAAGGAGCAGCGCTCATCCGAGCTCAGCTTCTCAAGCCTGGGACAAAGTAAACGGCGGCCTGTGCTGGACAATGAAGGCCATGTTACCAAAAAACGGAAAAGCAGTTTTTCGGAGAGCTCGCAAAAGCAGCAAGCGTGTCCTGCCCTGATGCAGCAGCACCATCATTCGGATAAAAAAGTTTTGAAAGACAAGCCGCAGATCCGGAATAATCGATTACAAAGCAGTGAACTTTCAGAGAAGAGAAAGCTGCAAACATTACCGCCTCTCCAGGATGTGTTGGACCCCAATGACTCTGATATGGATGACAACACAAGATCAGATGTAAGTCAGATTTGGATTATTACGACGAAATCAAAATCAGTCTTTGAGTTTTGCGTAGTTGGTTAGTTGTAGCACAACATGGTCATATTTGTAAGCATTTGATGAGCTTTATCCTACATTTTTATGGAAATACAGTTTGAAAAAGCAAAATTGCCACCAATTCCTCGGTCTCTCCATACTTTCATCCCTTCATCCATCCTATGGAACTATTATCTCTCTGTTGTTTGATCCTTCTCTTCCTGTCCATTTTTCCCTCACTCACTCCATCTATCCATCCATCCATCCAACCAAGCATCCATCTTTTCATTAATCTCTCATTTATTTTTCAACTATATATCCCTCGATCCTTCCATTTGTCTGTCCGTCCTATCTTTTTCCCCTTCTGTTTGTCTATCCATCATCCATTCTTCTTCAGATCATTCATCCATCCATCCATCCATCCATCCAACTGTTAATTTATTCTTCCATTCATCTATATATCCATCCATCCGTCCATCACCATTTCTCAGTCTATCCCATTGTCCATCCATTCATCCCCATTTCTCAGTCCATTCCATTGTCTATCCATCCTTCCATCCATTACCTTTTCTCAGTCTTTTTATTATACGTTCACCCTTCCATCCTTCCCCATTTCTCTGTCCATCCTGTTGTGCATCCATCCTTCCATCCATCTCCATTTCTCAGTCCATCCTGATGTCCATCCATTTTTTCATGCATCCCCATTTCTCTGTCCATCCCATTGTCCGTCCGTCTTTCCATCCATCCCCATTTCTCTGTCCATCCCATTGTCCATCCATCCTTTCATCATCCTCATTTCTCAGTCCATCCCATTGTCCATCCATCCCTCCATCTATCCCCATTTCTCAGTCCATCCCATTGTCCATCCATTCTTCCATCATCCCCATTTGTCAGTTCATCCCATTGTCCATCCATCCTTTCATCACCCCCATTTCTCAGTCTATCCCATTGTCCATCCATCCTTCCATCTATCCCCATTTCTCAGTCCATCCCATTGTCCATCCATCCTCCCATCATTCCTATTTCTCAGTCCATCTTATTGTGCATCCATCCTTCCATCCATCTCCATTTCTCAGTTCATTCCATTGTCCATCCATCCTTTCATCCATCCCCATTTCTCAGTCCATCCCATTGTCCGTCCATCTTTCCATCCATCACCATTTTTCTGTCCATCCCATTGTCCATTCATCCTTTCATCCATCCCCATTTCTCAGTCCATCCCATTGTCCATTCATCCTTTCATCCATCCCCATTTTTCAGTCCATCCCATTGTCCATTCATCCATCCTCATTTCTCAGTCCATCCCATTATCCATTCATTCTTTTATCCATCCTCATTTCTCAGTCCATCCCATTGTCCATTTGTCCATTCATCCATCCTCATTTCTCATTTCATCCCATTGTCCATTCCTCCATTTATCCATCCTCATTTCTCAGTCCATTTCATTGTCCATTGATCTTTCCATCCATCCCCATTTCTCAGTCCATCCCATTGTCCATTCATCCTTCCGTCCATGACTATTTCTCAGTCCATCCCATTACCATTCATCCTTCCATCCATCCCCATTTCTCAGTCCATCCCATTGTCTATTCATCCTTCCGTACATCCCTACATCCATCCATCCATCCATCCAGCAATACCTCCATTCATTCATTCTTCCTGCCAGCCATCCCTGTCCACTCATTTCTCCATCCATTCATCCATCTCACCATCCATCCCTCCATTTGTCCCACCAGCCATCCAATCATCCAACATTTGTTAATCCCTCAATCCCTCTATCCATCTTGTGATCCCTCCATCCATTCTTATGACAGTTCACTGCATCCGTTTGTTCTTTCCCACATGCATTCACCCATTAATCAGTCCTTCCCCACATCTATCCATTCAAATATATTTTCCTCCTTTTAACCCATCTTTCCATTTCTCTGTCCATCCAACCATTCATCCCTCTCCCCTTCCTTCTGTCCATTTGTCCGTCCATCCATGAATTTTCATGTTATGCATCTGTAGTTTAATTCAAATAGCCATTTTATTGCGCACATTAGCATAAATCTATCATGCATCCAATCTTATGGTGAAGTGCAATAGATTTCAGATTCTAGTTTTTCGTTCGAACCTTAGTGTTTGATGCAGTTGACCATTAGGAAAGATCTTTTGTGGGACGCGGGCTTCTCTGTAAACATCAAACAGAGAGGTTGAGACGGGCAGTTAGAAAGCTGTGATAATGGAGGTCTGGTGCGAGAGGGGATCTAATAATCTTGGTGGGTGTCCAGGAGCCGAAGCCCCCATTTGTCTAGGTTGGATGTGGGAAATCAGTGCCAAACCTCTCAGCTTTTCATTACAGGAAGTCTGGTATTTGCTTAGATGCTTCTTAGTTTTTATCGTTGAAAACAAAAGGGCTGATGTAGTACCAATTAAATTTAGTTGTATTGCGAATTGTATGTTTCAGAGTGAATCACCGCCAGACATGCGGAGCAAAATTGCGCTGCTTAACTGGTAATTAAGCCTAGTCCGTAAATTAAGGCTCCATTTCCATTTGTCATTCGTTTCCTGGAAAGACAAAACATCAGTTTTTGTGTAGATTTATGCTAGAATGTTTAAGCTTTGGCAGTGTCACCAGTGGCAAGGTTCATTTACCTTCAGCAAGAGAGCAGCTCATAAACCGGGGGCTGTTTTATTGGCTAGAAGGCTAGTGCTGAGATGAGATTTATGCATTTATGACACGGAGGAGAATGGGGAAAGGACACCATGAATAGCTAAGAGTTTTCCTTTAAAAAAGAGAGAAGGAAAGAAACTTCAGTGTTTATGACAACTGACGAATACCAGGTGCTACGTTCTTTGGGTCAGCAGGTCTTTTAGACCCTGGTGGCCCTGATTTGATCAACATTACTGACATTCACACAGGACATTTCTGCCTTTAGAATGGCAGTAAAGGAAGTCGTAATTGCCCTTTTTTTTCTAGACGTTTATCTATGCCTGGGGGCGGATTACAGAAAGATCCTAACTTTAAAATCCTTTCCTATCTGTTTGTTAACTATGGTAATTTCAGGACCACATTTCAGACAAAAGCTATTACAGAACAACATTTCCAAAGTGTGTCATCTTATTTTAATTACAGATAGCAAGGTGGTATTACAGAAACCAAATATCCTGAAAAGTCTTAACTTTAAACCAACAGATTTCCTCATTTGAAAGCTAGCAGTAAAAAAAAAAACACTTATAATTGGGCTGTTCACCAATGGCATTACATTTATTGATGATTGAAAATGAAGAACGAATATGTTTAATGGTGGAAAGACATTTGGAGGATCCTAAAGATGTTAAATTTCCATGACAAAATACTTTCAAGGAATTACAAACTGCCTCATCACGTGATATTACAGTATGGACCATCAGCAAAGCATCATGGAGCATTACTGGTTATAGCACAAGTGACTTCTTTGCAAAAGGTGAAAGCTTCTGTTGAATAAAACGTCCCAATCTGGCTTGTCTAAAAGCTTACCGGTTTTGTTTATCCATTTTGTTTAGGCTAACTTATTAGCAGCTCACGCAATGTTAGTTGCTTAGTAACAGTTCTGAGAATAGTTTAAATGTTATACATGCTGTATAATGGTGTTGGAATGTGGCTTTTATTTTGAAGCTTCCAAAAAGTGCATAAATCTGTTGTCAAACAAATCCGCACACCGCCAGGTGGATAAACCATGTCTTATGAAGCAAATCAGTATGTTTTTGTAACCAAACATATTTCACATTTTTAAATGATAAACTCTTTACCATTTGATAGATAATTTACCTCATAATTGAAATTCTTTGTTTATTATTTATCACTGTATCATGTAAAAAAACGCTGTTTAGAATAAAATAAGCAGAATTTGCTCTTTTAAATCATTACAGTTTACAGTGAGCTGTAACAGTTCAATAGTAACTATGATAAACTATTGTCATTATTCTTCAATGTGGAAGTGGGCTCATTTTTGCGGTTGTTTTAGAACTTCTGATTCCATTGCCTATGGAAGAAATGACTAGGAGTAATTTACGGAAGAAAATTGTCTAACTGCTTGCTCCACAAACAAATGTGTTCATGAATGTACATAAAAAGTAGTAATATAATCAGAAAATATCAGTTTAGAACATCAAGCATCATAACGAGCTGTTTTTAATGTCTAAAAATCAATGGAAGCGAATGAGACCGGAAGTCTCGAACCAAAAAGATTCCAAAGGTTGCGCCCGCTTACACGTGAAGAATAAGCTCAATAGTAAAAATTCGTCTTTTGTGAATTGCCAAATGCAATGTTACATCTACCGGTGCTTTGAGAGTCAAAAAAAATATACAGGCAACACAAAATTAATACTCGAGGCTCTTGACAATACAGGTACATTGAGCTCAAAATGATTGGTCTGATTAAAACGTTACATTACAACATCAATACCTTTAATATCCACAATTCTTGCACCTTATCCACCTAGGGCTTGAGTGTCCACATATGTGGACAGCACATTTTTGCTCTTAAGTGGCTATTTAAAATAATTTGAATGTTTTATATTTTGTTACAGACATACAGTGTCATCCTGCAATTGTTTTACAGCATATGAAATGTCCCAAACCCTATTTTTAACTGTCCAAAATGGGAAAAAAAAAATTTTTTACTCTCTGATAATCAAAGAAAAGAATTCAAAAGAAGTCCAAAAACACTCTCTGTTATATATGCATAAAAAAACACTCAGGAAAAAGCGTTTTATGTAAATTCGGACGACAAGTCCAGATATATGGACATCATTTTTCTCTAAACGTACATCGGATCAAAAGATGATACTGAGATTTTTATTAATAGCAAAAAGAAATAAAAAATGCATGTAAAAAAACACCTTGGGTCTTAAGAGGTTATAGTTCACATGAAAATTTAAAATTTTTATTTTGCTACCTCACATTGTTATTATTAAAGTGTATAATTAATTAATGCAACCTAATCCACTGAATGTTTAGTTTTTGTTTTGGTAATCTTCAATCAAAGTCTGATCATTTGCTTCCGCGTTCCAAGTGTCTGTCTGTTGACGCCAGACTGAGGGCTTCCATAGCAGCTGTATATCAATAACCTTACCCACTTACCGTTAGATTGCTGTGAGACATTGCTATGAGACATTAGCCCCTTTCACACAGTGATATCCGGAAAACAACTTTCAGAAACAACTTTACCGGTAAGTTCAAAACAGTGCTGTGCAAGGACGTTCCGTAATGTTTCTGGAAAAGACTATTCACACATCCATTACAAAACACTGGTAAATTCTGACATCATTAACCGGATATGGCCTCTACACGGCTGCGGTTGTATTTGTAAACATAGAAGCGGTCAGGCTTTTGTTGATGGTTTTACTTTTATTTAAAGCTTTAGCATTCATGCAGCTGCTTTGTCTCAGAGACATCCAAAGGCTTTACACATTTCAGCTAAAAATCTTTCTTAATGTTCTACAGATTACAGTTACAACTATCTTGGATGCCTTTTGGATTAGTTAAAAAAAGTTATTTTTGGTGAAGATACACTGTAAAAAATGTTGGGTTCCACACAATCGATTTTGTGTTGGAACAACATGAAGGAATTAAGTTAACTTACTAGTTTTTACACATTTAAATTGATTGAACATAAAACAATTAACTTGTTCCCAAAAAAAAACCTCAAGAATTATTTATTTTTTCAGCAGTAGTTTGAACAAACAACAAATGACATTTTTTTGAGCGTATCCTTTACCCAATGTTGTTACTGTAAACTGATATACAGCAAAATAGAAACATTAAATAAACTGCAAATGTTAGATTTAAGCTTAAAGTTAATTTGGCAGCCAAAGGAAATAAAATATTAAAATTCTAAAATAACTAAAACTAAAAAGAAGCATGGAAAAAGTGAAACAAATTTAATAAATAATTACCTAAAAGCTTATTCAAAATGTCAATACATTTTTTAATACAATATAAATAATGCTAAATACTACTACCACTACTAAAGCACAGGTTAAAAGAGGTTAAGTATGGCAGACATTGGCCAAATGCAGCTGATAAGAGTGAAAGACTAGTCGGAGGTGAATGTAACCCAATCCTAAAATCTGTTTATATGACGTCCTCCTTAAGCAAAGAGCTTCATGGGCTTGAAGGGAATGAGGGACAATAGTCCTACAGCAGAGCAGTTGCCGGTTTCAGAGGCGCTGCTAGATTTATAGCGATGGTCGTAAAGCCACAGACCAGCTGTGTGCTGCTGCTAGTGACCACCTGCTTTGTGTTTTTGCCTCCGCCGAAGCCCATATGAAGAAGGTCTTCAGCTTTTGCATCTTTATTGCAGAATGATTTACATAAATACAGAGTTTTGAAGAATTATTAGAGTCATTATGAGCATGCCCACATGTAGTTTGACGCCCATAATCGTTTAAATGGAGTTTGAGGGATTATTTTGATGATCATAATATGATTAAATATCCCTCGAAAACTGTATATCATGGGCTAATGTGTGTTAGTGTTAGTGTTAATGTAAAAGTAAATTACGATATTAGGGTTTCTATTTTCATACGTTTTACTTTGTCACAAGTCTTTTATTTACTAATAATTGTAGTATACTTTGCTAAACAAATGCTGGGTTCCACACAATTCCTTCAAGTTAATTTCATGGTTTTTACAAATTTAAGTGGATTGAACATAAAACAATTAAGTTGTCTAAAAAAAAACACATGAATTAAGTTGTTTCAACTCATTTTAAATCAATTTGAACATCAGCAAAAGTAATTTCTTAAGTGTAATCAAATGGTGCTAAAGACATTATGAACAATAATTTAGAAATTTCGATTATATAATTTTTTGGGATTTGTAATCAATAGAATTTGTTATCGTAGCATTACAAACTTCTTTACTGTCAGTTTAGATCGGTTTAACACTGATATTTAGGTCCATAGTTAAAAATGAGTTGGACTGTTAATTATCATTTATTTTTATTTTTTTATAAATGTCTGTCGAATGCAATATATTGTGCTGGTCATTTTGAACATAGCAGATCAAAATTGTTTGTGAAAAGCTTATTTTTTTACTGCAGTCTTCACTGTAAAAATACAGGGTTCCACATGATTCCTTCATGTTTTCCCAACACAAATCGATTAAGTTAACTTCATCAAGTTTAGAAATATAAGTGGATTGAATTTAAAACAATTAAGTTGTCCCAAATTAAATGTAAGAATCAAATTGTTTCAACTCATTTGAGATAATTAGTTTGAATGAGCAGCAAACTCCATTTTTTGAGAGTAATCGAATGGTGCTAAAGAAAAAACAATGATTTAGAAATTTCGATATACATTTTTTAGGATTTGTAATCAATAGAATTTATTATCGTAGCTTTACCAACCTCTTTACTGTCACTGTTGATCGGTTTAAGGCTGATATTTAAGTCCATGGTTAAAAATGAGTTGTACTGTTGATTATCATTATACATTTTTTAGAATTGTCTGTCAGTGTCAATATATATCTATCAATGACAATATATTGTGCTGGTAAATATCTTTTGAACCTAAATGAAAGCAATTTCTAAATAACGATTTTAAAATTCAGTTTTGTTCCTCAAAAGTTTTGTTTTTATTGCAGTCTTCACAGTAAAAAATGTAGGGTTCCACACAATTCTTTTATGTTGTCCCAACACATCAATTAAGTTAATTTTATCATTTTTAAAAATTTAAGTGGATTGAACTTAACATTTAATTTGTCACAACATAAATGTAAGAATTAGATTGATTAAACTTATTTTAAATAACTAGCTTGAATAAACAGCAAACCCCATTTTTATTGAGTGTAATCAAATGGTGCTAAAGAAATAACAATAATCATTTAGAAATAAATATTTTTTTAGGATTTGTAATCAATAGAATTTATTATCGTAAGATTATAAACCTCTTATATCAACTGTAGGTTTAGATCGGTTTAACATTGATATTTGTCAGTGTAATGAACATAAAACAATTAAGTTGTCCCAAAAAACCTAAAGAATTGTGTTATTTTAACTCATTTTAAATAAGTAGTTTAAACAAGCAGCAAAGGTCGTTTATTGAGTGTTCATTGTCATTTGCTGCTCAAGAAAAATTGAATATTGTGTGAAACATCAATATATATTTTCAGAATCGATTACTGTATTTAGAAAAAGTATCAAAAGAAGAGTCTATTTGAGACAGATTTGCTTTGTAACATCATAAGTCCCTTTATTGTCACTTTTGATCAGTTGAATGCATCCCCTTTATGAAGAAAAGTTGATAATGAGTTCATGAATTTATGTTGAAGATCATTAATCATATAAATGTCCTCTGACAAATTTATTTTTATTTTAAATTAATTTAAAATTTCTTTATTGTGGCATAATCCTTATGTGAGAATTTGCTTGTACAATCATGATGATTTTTCTTTGACATAGTCCATAACTGTGTAAAAATGACTTTGAATAATTTTGATTCTTGAATTTGATTTAAATGTTTGACGACAGTCAAATATCAAGTTATATCAGACACATGTCTGTTAATGATCGTTTAAGCTGCACATTTTGTCTTGCAACAGCAATGAACAAACATTTCCCAGTTTAATAGCTTAGTTTATGTCTTCAGCGCTCTGCTGCTTTAATGCTTCATTTTAGTCTGGTGGTCTGCACGTCAACGCAAACTGCAAAGCGTGTCAATGTCGATGAAAGTTGCTATTTCATTAGCGCTGAAAAAAAAAAAACGTAATGTAGCGTTTTACAGCAGAGCCACAGCTCTCCCATTACTCAGGTCTGGATGACAGCAAGACTCTTTCTCCTGCGTGTTTTCAGGAGTTGAAACCCAAACACTCCAGACGATCTTCTACTTAAAGATCTGCATGCCTTTCCTCAGTGAGTGATGACACTGGTTTTATTGTCCAAAGGGGTGCAGGGCTTGGATGAGCTTTTACAAGCGTCTAGTTTGGGAAGAAGGGTATAGGAGAAAGGCGGCTTGATTTACAACGCTGGACCCTGAACATGTGTTTGATGTCAGCTTGGCTCCCAGACGGACAAACAGGCAGTAAAATGCAGTCTGAGTAGAAGAGAAAGGGGGAAAAATTGTGAGAACGAAGGGAAAGGAACTTCAAAGAAACCAACTTTGCTCTTGCACGGACTCGGCGAGGGGTGTAAGCTAAGTGTCTTTACCACCGTGCTCGCAGGACTTTTGGCAGCCGCTATTGTCAACTGTGTTCGCGGGGAGATTTTTAGCACCTGCCCCCTGCCAGCCACTCTCACTAGCACCACTGTCACCCCCAGTCGAGAGAGTGAGCCATAACACTTTTATAGCTCACCGTTATATACAGCTTTCCATTCGGGGCTGTAGGTTTAAGGCAGCGCGAGGATGCCAGCGGAGAATGGGTTTAAGTGGATGCTGCGTTTGAAAAGGTTGTTTGGAAAGAGCAGAACGAAATTTAGAGCTTGCAATTTACTATAAACATTGAAAACATTTTTAATTAAAGCAAATATTTTTATGTTGCTTTAACTTATTTTAATAAGTTACTCCGGTTTCAACTATATTTATTTTGTTATACAAAGTTTAACTTAATATTTTTATTCTGTTTGATTGATGCAAGTTGGGATGACTAGAAAAGTTCATTTGATTCAACTAAAAAATTTAAGGCAGCAATAATTTTTTTTACAGTGTAGTGATACATTTTGAAGGCCATAATAAACACTTAGCCCTCTACTGCACACATTATAATAGGCCTATAAAAAATATTTGACAGTTTTTCTTTTCTTAGAATGGCTTAACTTGAAGTGCTGTAAAAAATAATATTAAAAACATTTAATAGGGGTGTCAAAATGAATTGTTTCTTCTGTGCACCGCAATGCATTTATCACATATGCGCTATGTCAGGCGCGAGTATTTACAGTGCTCTAACTACTTAAAAACGCAAAAACTGTGCACACTTATGCTTTCCATATACAATTTTATATATTTTCTTCACATCACAGCAATTCTTATATTAAAAAGTATAAATATATTTGTTTTTAAATACTATTTGTAATACAATTTTGTCCTTCAATACAAACAGTCAGATATATGAACAGTACCTTTAAAAACTCAAGTACACGCACAGAACAACATGAGCATTTATAGCAAATAAACAAATATAAATATCCCGCTCACTTTCTGAGCCTTGCGAGTTCTTTCTTACACCCCTATGATTGGTCACGTGCTCAACAGAAAGAACTGTGATTGGCTCTAACGCGCTGGCGCTGATAAACAGCAGTGGCGATCACAGCTGATCCATGATAGACACGGTGGAGAAAACTCGCTCTGCAGACACACGCTCGTGTCTGTATCCAAAAGTATCGCTGTAACAGCCGAGAGGAGAGGAAAAGTCACGCCAGCAGGTCAAATGGGCCACAGTGAGAGAGAGAAATAGTTTACTTTTTATTTTCTCAACCACAGTGAAATAGGGGCTTCTGCTGTAAGTGTCAGTGAAAGACTGTCCAGCAAACACACACGCAGTGAAATTGTGCACAGTTTCTGCATTTTTAAGTAGTTTGAAAATTGTAAATACTCTCGCTCGCCTCCCTCGCCATAGTAAGCTACAGCGACTTGGCGCATATGAGATAAATGACGTCAGTACATAATAATCAGTTATGATTATTACTGAACCGATACCAAATTGTCTGCGTCTGCATCGCGGTGCACCAAAGAAACAATTAATTTTGACACCCTTAATATATATATATATATATATATATATATATATATATATATATATATATATATATATATATATATATATATATATATATATATATATATATATATATATATATATACATACACAGTATATTATATTATATTTTATATTATGCAATATTTTTTTTGATTATTCTACATATAAATATTGGCATTTGACTGACCATGTAAATGATCATTTGAGATTCATAGTTCCAGTTTTCTAGGTTTGCAAACTTTTACGTCAATCACAAAATTATCAGAAAGCATGCATTCAATTAACTGCCATCCGAATAGGGCTTTTGATTCCTGTTTATTACTTAAAAGCAGCTTCGAACAATCTTCACCATATAAATGCCTTATAAATACAGGTACCTTGACTTGACTGGTTAAAATGGCAAGGATTAGGTGAGCCACCCCGACACACACACACTCTTTCTGACCGTTTTGACCAAATAGACAACATTAGCTGACGTTTCCCCAAGAGTATTCTAAAACCTTTCTTATCCATTAGCCATAATCACCATACTAGCTCTATTATTAATCCCACAATCCCTCCTTCCAATCGCCGAGCAGCTGAATGGCTTGTGCTAGTACATTTTATCCATGAGAGCCGATTCAGTTTCACCAAGTGCTCATCAGAGAAGAATGTAAACAAATTAATTCAGATTAACTTTAATAGCTTCTTTAGATTTCCTCTCGGGATGCTCTCCAAGAGGAATTAGGTTAATAGTTTCACATTGAACTTCTTAGCTTTTTCCCCCCAGAATGTTTCTCCACGCAATTACAGAAAGCTTGTAAAATGCGTATCCTGCCAGAGCGCAAATTTAAAGTAAAAGTGAGTACAGCGCGGAGAAGCAAAGTGAACTTTAATGTAACTTTAAACCTCAAAACTTCAGCCAAGTGGCGAGCCGTGAGGGCAGTTGTAACAGAGCGCCTTTCTTTCTCTTTTATCCTCGGCCCCATTTGCCACAATAAGCCTGATTTGTATTATACCTCCATTTGGTCGGAAAGTCTTTGTGGATTGCAGTTAATCAGTCCAATTCGCTCCACTTACAGCTCACTTCTGAATGTAATTTTAAAAGAGCATCATTACATTCGTTTTGCTTTGTTAGAACAGGCCGTTTTCACAAGAGCCCCTCTTTGAAAGATTTTTCCTCACAAGTACCACGCTAACCTTCTCTTTTGTTGTTCCTTTATGAATAATAATAATGTCTTTTTTATATTTTTAAATGCCTGGAAAGCTGAAAGCATGTGCATTTGGAAACTGTTGTATTTGAAATTGGTGAATGAGAATCTCAAAATTGATTTTGTTTCATTACTTATTGCTCTATTGCTATATTTGTATCTTCAGACCTTGCATATTTGTTTCGAACATATGCTGGTGTGGTTCTTTTTGTATGGTTTTATTTGAATTGGTGTTTATCAATCCCTCCATGATTTTGTAAAAAAAAAAAATTGAGAATATAAAAGACTGATTTAGTGACAATTTTTTGCTAATGTTTTATTGTTTATTTTATTGTTTTGCCTTAAAAATATACACAAATCTACACATCTTAATTTAGTATTAATTTTTTGACCTCAAGAAACATTGATTTCTGTAATTTATATAAAGGAAACACTGATAGAAACCGAGAGAAACTAGAGTTTACCTCTAAATTCTCACCAGGCTCACCAAAATTGGACAATAGAAGAATGGAAAAACGTTGCCTGGTGTGATGAGTCTCCATTTCTGCTGCCACATTCGGATGGTAGGGTCAGAATTTGTCTGACCCACAGCAATTCTTATATTAAAAAGTATAAATATATTTGTTTTTGTATACTATTTGTAATACAATTTTGTCCTTTAATACAAACAGTCAGATATACAGGGAGTGCAGAATTATTAGGCAAGTTGTATTTTTGAGGATTAATTTTATTATTGAACAACAACCATGTTCTCAATGAACCCAAAAAACTCATTAATATCAAAGCTGAATATTTTTGGAAGTAGTTTTTAGTTTTGTGATTTATTTTCTCCAATGAAACCAATATAACATCTCAACATTCACAAATATACATTTCTGACATTCAAAAACAAAACAAAAACAAATCAGTGACCAATATAGCCACCTTTCTTTGCAAGGACACTCAAAAGCCTGCCATCCATGGTGAACGGATCAAAACACTGACAGAATCCACCAACATTGCTTGCAGCAGCAACCACAGTCTCCCAGACACTGTTCAGAGAGGTGTACTGTTTTCCCTCCTTGTAAATCTCACATTTGAGGATGGACCACAGGTTCTCTATGGGTGAACAAGGAGGCCATGTCAATTGTTTTTCTTCTTTTAGACCCTTTCTTGCCAGCCAAGCTGTGGAGTACTTGGACGCATGTGATGGAGCATTGTCCTGCATGAAAATCATGTTTTTCTAGAAGGATGCAGACTTCTTTCTGTACCACTGCTTGAAGGAAACTGGCAGTAGGACTGGGAGTTGAGCTTGACTCCATCCTCAACCTGAAAAGGCCCCACAAGTTCATCTTTGATGATACCAGCCCAAACCAGTACTCTACCTTCACCTTGATGGCGTCTGAGTCGGACTGGAGCTCTCCGCCCTTTACCGATCCAGCCTCGTGCCCATCAAGACTCACTCTCATTTCATCAGTCCATAAAACCTTAGAAAAATCAGTCTTGAGATATTTCTTGGCCCAGTCTTGACGTTTCAGCTTGTGTGTCTTGTTCAGTGGTGTTTGTTTTTCAGCTTTTGTTACCTTGGCCATGTCTCTGAGTATTGCACACCTTGTGCTTTTGGGCACTCCAGTGATGTTGCAGCTCTGAAATATGGCAAAACTGGTGGCAAGTGGCATCTTGACATCTTGGCAGCTGTACGCTTGACTTTTCTCAGTTCATGGGCAGTTTATTTTGCACCTTGGTTTTTCCACACGCTTCTTGCGACCCTGTTGACTGTTTTGAATGAAACGATTGATTGTTGGATGATCACGCTTCAGAAGCTTGGCAATTTTAAGAGTGCTGCATCCCTCTGCAAGATATCTCACTATTTTTGACTTTTCGGAGCCTGTCAAGTCCTTCTTTTAACCCATTTTGCCAAAGGAAAGGAAGTTGCCTAATAATTATGCACACCTGATATAGGGTGTTATCATTAGACCACACCCCTTCTCATTACAGAGATGCACATCACCTAATATGCTTAATTGGTAGTAGGCTTTCGAGCCTATACAGCTTGGAGTAAGACAACATGCATAAAGAGGATGATGTGGTCAAAATACTAATTTGCCTAATAATTCTGCACTGCCTGTATGAACAGTACCTTTAAAAACTCAAGTACATGCACAGAACAACATGAGCATTTATAGCAAATAAACAAATATAAATATCCCGCTCGCTTTCTGAGCCTTGTCTAACGAATTATTTCTTACACCCCTATGATAGGTCACGCTTAACAGAAAGGGCTGTGATTGGCTCTAACGCTCTGCCGCTGTTTACCGACACGTGACACTGAGGGTCAGAATTTGGCATCAACAACATGAAAGCATGGATCCATCCTGCCTTGTATCAATGGTTCAGGCTGTTGGTGGTGGTGTAATGGTGTGGGGATATATTATTGACACACTTTGGGCCCATTAGTACCAATTGAGCATTGTGTCAATGCCACAGCTACCTGAGTATATTTGCTGACCATGTCCGTCCCTTTATGACCACACTGTACCCATCTTCTGACATCTACCTTCAGCAGGATAATGCGCCATGTCATAAAGCGTGAATCATGTCAGACTAGTTTCTTGAACATTATAATGAGTTCACTGTACTTAAATGACAGTCACCAGAGCTCAATCCAATAGAGCAGCTTTGGGATGTGGTTTAACGGGAGATTCACATCATGGATGTGCAGCTGACAAATCTGCAGCAACTGCGTGATGCTATCATGTCAATAAGAACCAAAATATCTGAGGAATATTTCCAGTACCTTGTTGAATCTATGCCACGAAGGATTAAGGCAGTTCTGAAGGCAAAAGGGGGTCCAATCCGGTACTAGTAAGGTGTACCTAATAAAGTGGCCGGTTAGTGTACTGTATATAACATGCACAAAAGCCTTACAAATATACTTTGCACAATACAAATAAAATACATTTTAATATGAATTTCAGCAAATAAACACTCTCAATGTGTTTATGCGGGGCTGCATGGTGGCGCAGTGGGTAGCACGTTCACCTCACAGCAAGTAGGTCGCACAGCAGATTAATAAAGCAACTAAGCTGAAAAGAAAATGTAGGAATGAATGTATTTATGCCTTTTTTATATTTTCATGGTAATGTTTACTTTCACCGTCTCGTTAGGGGAAACTCCTGAGATGAATAAGTAATATCTCTGAACGTTTATAATAAACAGGTATAAAATGCTGCGCTTCCTACCTCCTTTATTCAACCGCAATGACTTCTGGGACTTCTAGAGCAGGTACTGTGCTGAAGTCTGCATCGGTGTGTCCTTGATATCAAGAACGCATCTGGGTTCTTTTACGCGTCCTCCATTATTGCGGTTTTGAGTTTTGGAGCTGAACTTTGGTGGTTGATGACGTTACACAAGAACACAAGGATGCAAAAACGCTTCTCTTATTTGGCACACAAGAATTAGTTCATGCATCTCTCTGTTAATGAGCTGATGATTAAATCAGGTGTGTTAAGTAAGGAAGACATTCAACATGTGCAGGGCGGGGGGTCTCGAGAACTGGAATTGGGAACCACTGGTCTAGTGGTCAAACAGGCAATAAATGCATGTCACAGTAAGATCAGATGACGGGATCACACACAGGACGAGAGTCATGTATAGACAACTTGAGGCTTTGCACACGAGGGGGAAAACATTCTATTTACAAATACACTACCAGACAAAAGTATTGTCGTCAATCTCAGTTGTAAGAGCAACAAATAATAACCTGACTTCTAGTTGATCAGTTAGAAAAGTGGCAGAAGGTAGATTTTTCGGATGAATCATCTGTTGAATTGCATCCCAATCATCACAAATACTGCAGCAGACCTATCGGAACCCGCATGAACCCAAGATTCTCACAGACATCAGTCAAGTTTGGTGAAGGAAATATCATGGTTTGGGGTTAAATTCAGTATGGGGGTGTGCGAGAGATCTGCAGAGTGGATGGCAACATCAACAGCCTGAGGTATCAAGACATTTGTGCTGCCCATTACATTACAAACCACAGGAGAGGGCAAATTCTTCAGCAGGATAGCACTTCTTTTCTTACTTCAGCCTCCACATCAAAGTTCCTGAAAGCAAAGAACGTCAAGATGCTCTAGGATTGGCCAACCCAGTCACCAGACATAAACATTATTGAGCATGTCTGGGGTAAGATGAAGGAGGAGGGATTGAAGATGAATCCGAAGAATCTTGATGAACTCTGGGAGTTCAAAGTCTTTGAGTCATTGCAGAGATGTTTGGTTGCAGTCCTCCAAGCTCATGGGAGTTATACACAATATTAATTCTTTTTCCACTGCACCATGACTTTATATTCTATACTGTACATTATTTCTGTTAGGTGCCAAGACTTTTGTCTATGCAAAGTCAGACCTTACTGTCCTAATTAAATAATTAAAAATCAAGGCATGATCATATTTTATTTTGTTAAAATAAGCGTAATTTAGAGGCCTTTGCCTTTAATATAAGCCACTTCTGATACCAAATGATCAACTAGAAGTCAAGTTATTATTTGTTGTTCCTCAAACTTATAGGCGACAGGACTTTTGTCAGGTAGTGTACTATGTTTTTGAATGTAAAACTTGGGGAATTTGAAAAGCGTCGTGACTGCCTGAAATAAGCAGAAAAATTGTGAATTATTATTATTATTATTATTTTATTTTATTTCATTTTCTTTTTTTTTAAATAAATGTTGTAAGTTTATTGAAACACAATTGTAACATCCATTGCATTTGTATCTGTATCTGTAACTTAAAATGCAGTTTACTCTGTATTTAGATTTTAGACTCTCAGACTCCATATTTTTAAATAGCTGCCCCATCCTAATAAAGTATGCATCAATGGAAAGCTATTTTATTAAACTTTCAGGTCATGCATAAATCTCAGTTTGTACAAAAATTGGCACTTATGATTGTTTTTTTTTATTGGTTATTTAAAGATAGTAGTCTTAAAAGAATAAATATGGAATAAAATATTTAAAATAGGATTAAAAAGTAAGTAAATATGGAAGAAAACACTTCAGGTTCTTGCCTTTAACCAGCATTGCTCATGAACACAAGATGTGATTGGCTGCATTTTAATAATGTTTTCAGTATACGTGCCGCATGCGTCTCTAAAAGCAAACAGGGGCCTTTAAAAACACGTCTGCTCATTTACTTCCATAGGATCCAATCAATCACCGTCCCATTGTTCAAGAGGTTTGGGTCTGTGGTGAGATATTGCCCCGCCAGTTCAAAGGTGCCTCGTAAATTTCAGGATCCTCAACAATTAATCCACAGATGCAACAGTTCAAAGAGGCCTCCACTAAATCTGCTTTAACCTCCGCATGATGGACTTAACGTATACTCTCTGAATAAGAGTCTCGTTTACTTTACTATGTTTTCAGTTATGATTAAGATCTGTATTATCAGCAGGGCACGCTACTGGTTAAAGATGTTTCACATGGTTTTGAAAAGAAGTCTTATCTCCATAAGGCTGAAAGAAATACAAGTAAAACCTGTCAAATTGTAAAATATCTATCTTTCTTTCTTTCTTTCTTTCTTTCTTTTTTCTTTCTTTCTTTCTTTCTTTTTTCTTTCTTTCTTTCTTTCTTTCTTTCTTTCTTTCTTCTTTCTTTCTTTTTTCTTTCTTTCCTTTTTTCTTTCCTTTTTTCTTTCTTTCTTTCTCTTTCTTTTTTCTTTCTTTCCTTTTTTCTTTCCTTTTTTCTTTGCCTTCTTTCTTTTCTTTCTTTCTTTCTTTCTTTTTTCTTTCTTTCCTTTTTTCTTTCCTTTTTTCTTTCTTTCTTTCTCTTTCTTTTTTCTTTCTTTCCTTTTTTCTTTCCTTTTTTCTTTGCCTTCTTTCTTTTCTTTCTTTCTTTCTTTCTTTCTTTCTTGCCTTTTTTCTTTCTTTATTTTTTCTTTCTTTTCTTTTATCTTTCTTTCTTTCTTTTTCCTTTCTGTCTTTCTTTCTTTCTTTTTTTCTTTCTTTCTTTTTTCTTTCTTTCTTCTTTCTTTCTTCTTTTTCTTTTTTTTCTTTCTTTTTTTCTTTCTTTTTCCTTTCTTTTTTTCGTTCATTTTTTTCTTTTTCTTTCTTTTTTTCTTTCTTTTTTCTTTTTTTTCTTTCTTTCTTTCTTTCTTTTTCTTTCTTTCTTTTTTCTTTTTCTTTCTTTTTTTCTTTTTCTTTCTTTTTTCTTTTTCTTTTTTTTTTTTTTTTTTCTTTCTTTTTTTTCTTTCTTTTTTTCTGTCTTTTCTTTTTCTTTTTCTTTTTTTCTTCACTCTTTTCACTCTTTTCACTCTTTTTTTCACTTTCTCTCACTCTTTTTTTACATTTTCTTTTTTCACTCTTTCTCTTTCCTTTTTTTCCCTGTTTCAGTTTTCTTTCATTCACTCTTTTTTCTTTCTTTCCTTTTTTCTTTTTTCTTTTGTTTAAATGTGCAAAATGTTTAAAAGCAGCAGTTATATAAATCAAGAAATATGTCAATTAAGATCTGTATATTAGGAGAATATAAATCAATTTTGGTTCTTTTAGTATTTCGTTTTGTGATCAGTGATTAAGTGATCCGTTAAATGCTGCAGTTATAATACATACAAATGATATATAAATATAATGTATATCAAATATACAAAAACAAAATAAAGTTAACAAACAAAGTTAAAATATAAGGTGTTTGATCACTTTACTATGTTTTCGTTTATGATTAAGATCTATATTATCAGTGGTACATATTAGTGGTCAAAATGTTTTGAATGTTTTTAAAAATAAGCCATATTTATCTCACCAAAGCTGAAAGAAATACAGTTAAAAACTGTCAAATTGTGAAATATTATTGCAATTTTAAACAGCTTTTGTTTTTATTGAATATAGATTAAAATGTAATTTATTCCTGTGATTCAAAGCCGATTTTTCAGCATCAGTATTCCAATCTTCAGTGTCACATGATTGTTTTGGAATTATGCTAATTTTCAGCTCTGTTATGATCTGTTATTATTGGTTCTTAATTTTTTCTTTTTTTCTTTGCAAAATGTTGACTTAAATGCAGCAGTTATATAAATGAAGAAATCTGTAAGTTAAGGAGGTTTTTAATCTTTAAATTAGGAGGTATAAAATCATTGTTATTTTTATTTTTTGTATTTTATTTGTTTAATTGTATTCTTTAATTTATTTATTTACAGTGGTCCCTCGTTATTCTCAGGAGATACGTTACCCACAAGGCGAAATCCGCAAAGTAGTCAGCTTTATTTTTACAATTATTCTAGATGTTTTAGGACTGTAAAACCCCCTCACTACACACTTGATACATTTTTCTCAGGCAGGCATTAAGATTTTCACACTTTTCTCTCTTGTTTAAACACTCTCAAAGTTTAAACCTTCCTAGAATAATAAGTCCAGTATTATGGAATGAAACCAAAGATCAAAACCATTTGATCTTCATTTATTTATTCCGTAATGGCGCCTTACAGCCACGTAACTTCTACTTTCTTTTAGCAGAAGTCTTACTTTTTGTGCCATGGTTAACATCTTCCTCTGTCTTTTGGGTGCTACCACAAGTGCCTTTGATGGTGCAAAATGTATTGTCAACTTTGTGGGGAGAAAACTTGCAAACAGAGTATAGCACTTCAGAGTCACACTGCAAGCGATCAAAGATTTGTGAAAATTTTGGCAAGCTGAACGCATCCTGTACTGTTCAGGAGACACAGCACGGAGGAGATTAATTAACTGGCCAATCAGGATGCAAAACACAATGCACTGTAGAAAAAAAGCATGTCAAACAGCACGAAAAAATCAGTGAAACTGCGAGACCGCGAAAGGTGAGCCGCGATATAGCAAGGGACCACTGTATATAAATATTATTAAATATAATAAAATTGTGAAATATTATTACAATTTAAAATAACTGTTTTCTCATGGAATATAGCTGAAAATGTAATTTATTCCTATGATTCAAAGCTGATTTGTCAGCATCATTATTTCAGTCTTCAGTGTCACATGATAGTCCTGAAATCATTATAATATGCTAATTTGCTGCTCTGCTATGATCCAATGTTATTGCCACTTTCTTAATCATTAATGATGAATCCTAAAACTATATTGCTTCTTAGCTTTGTGGAAAATGTGTGTTTTAATAAAAGTACATTTGAGTATTACAGTGTCAACAAAACTATAAAGAAACCCAACAGTTTTCATATATATTATAATATTTATTGATCAGTTCTGATTTAAAATGGTCAGATTGATCACTGAAGAATTCACTGAAAATTCAGCTTTTAATCCCAATAATAAATTATATAATAAACGACATTCAGTAAGAAAACAGTCATTTTAAAATGCAATAATATTTCCAAATTTTACAGTATATTAACTAAATACAAAAATACTTTGCTATAATCACACAGTCTTTATTAGCGAAAGCATTTGTTTTGGTCTTCTCGTGGTACATATTGACTGTTTTATTGACATCATTTGGGTTGATGTTGTCTAATGTGCGAGTATGAATCTTTTCGGTGGCTGTTCTGGCTCTTAAAGCGCGCAGACGTGTGTGTGAGCGGGAGCTTTAGTGTGAACGTGGCCCTGGAGGGATCAGTGTGGTCATAAATCAGCCTTCATTAGGCCTGGTGAAGAGGGAGAGCTCTGATTTACAGTGAGGAAGTGACACTAAAGCCCCATCAAAGCCTCTGCTGAGGAACAGATGATCCTGAAAATGGCCTCACGAGGAACTACATTCACTATTTTTTAGAGTCCGCTTTTAAACCTGTTACGAGGTGTCAAGAGGTATTTGTGCGTAATCACTTCTTATGTGTGTGTGTGTGTTTGTGTGTGTGCTGTTTTAGTTTTAGAGTAGCTTTAGCTCTGTTCAAAGAATACTTTTTAAATATTTGAAGGGTTCAGATAACCACCATTTTTTAAATTATTTAAAATTATTTTTTGCAATTGAAATCTTCAATAGTCCGTGTAGAAACATCATTTCTAATGATACGAAACCCTGAGTTACCTAGAAATTGTTTTTGTAATGTACTCTTCATTTCACAACATAAAAACATATGAAAATTACTAAAAAGTGACCTGTTTTGCAAACTTTGCAAATTTCTTTCTTTCTTTCTTTCTTTCTTTCTTTCTTTCTTTCTTTCTTTCTTTCTTTCTTTCTTTCTTTCTTTCTTTCTTTCTTTCTTTCTTTCTTTCTTTCTTTCTTTCTTTCTCTTTGTCATTTTTTGTCATTCTTTTTATTTTTATTTATATAAAATCTTTCTTTCTTTTTTTTTATTTTAATTTGTTTTTTCTTTTTATCTTTTCTTTCTTTCTCTTTTATTTCTGTATTTTTGTCTTTTTATTTTTTATTTTGATGTATATAAATTATTTTTCTTGTTTTTTTTTTGCTCTTTTTGTTTCTTTCTTTTAATTTTTTTTCTTAATTTTTAAATTTTCATTATTTTTCATTCTTTTCATTGTCTTTTTTTCTTTTTCTTTCTTTTAGCTTTATTGCTAAAATGTTTACTTCAATGCAGCAGTTCATATATAAATAAAGAAATATGTAAATTAAGATCTGTAAATTTGGGAGTATAGATTTATTTATTTTTTTGTTTTTACTGTTTGTGTTTAATTAAATATAGTTTTATTTTATTCATTTGTTTTATTTTTAGGTGTATTTGATTCATGGTAATAGCATTTAGCAACCACAGTCCTGCTGCTTTCAAGAGCTCCATATTGGTCTTTTTGTAAGCAGCAGTGGTTGCTTTCGCATTAACCATTATTTAAACAGGATAAAGGATATTAACTTCCCATTTATGTGTAGTTAACTGGTGTTAACTGTTTTTTTTTTGTTTTTGTTTTTTTTTTTTAAGAAATGTTTTGTTAAATAAAATGTATAGTTTACAGCTATATTTAGCTTGTTTTGACACATTATTTAAAATTTGTGACTAAGAAATAGTTATTTATTTATATTTAGTGTGGTCAGAGATAAATTTGGTAAATCCTTTAAGCTCTGAAAAGTCCTGTGAAATAAAAACTAATTGTAATACAACATTATGAAACCATGACCCATGTGCTCATGCTCACTGAGCAAGCTCATACACAACATACACAAAAAGTGACATGAATGAGGAGGCATGTGGACATTCCACAAAATCTAAATCAAGTAATTTTAGCATGTTAAAGAAATATTTATGCATATAAAATATATTTTCCCAACAACAAAATTGTGGCTAATGAAAATGGTGAGTGGCTAATAATGTTGTAATGTCAAGCTCTGTATATGTATGTGTATATATATATATATATATATATATATATATATATATATATATATATATATATATATATATATATATATATATATATATATATATATATATATATATATATATATATATATATATATAATATTATATTATATTATATTATATTATCAGTTATATTTAGTTGTGTTTCTTTTATATATTTAATTTATCAGTCATATTTGATTTAATTGATTGTTGATTGATTGAATTCACACAATCACTGAATTCATTATCTAATTTCAATCTAGGAGTGAATATGTTTTGCACTTTTTATTTATTATATAACATGTCATATTTTTTGTAAAAACTCTAGGAGCCTGAGGCCGCTGTAGTGCGTATTTCAAATATAATTCAAATATAATTTTTATGTCGTGAGCAAATGCAATAGTGTGCAAGGTTTTGCAAATGTTCACACAGAATATTTATATATACAGTAGTGAAGTGTAAAAAAAAAAATAGAGGTGATTAGCATGTCAATTTTTATGCTCTTAGGATTTCTTAAGCACACAAAACCCAAAATGTTTGAATTATCATTCTTTTTTTTTAATGAGTTTGTACTTTTCCTTTGTTTCTCTCCCCCAGTCAGATCAGCCAAGTCCGGCCAGTTCCAGCTCCAGTTCTAGCTCCGGTTTTGGACGTGGACACAAACGACAAGGTGACATTTAACGCATTTGATGCATTTAACCTGCTTGGAGAAAGCCTGCCCTTTTTATAATTTTCTCTTTACTCATTTTGAAAGATGCGTGTGTGTGTGTGTTTGTATACCTGATGTATAACTAAATATACACTACATACACACACTAAACATACACTAAAGTAAGAAATGTTTTTTCCCCCCCTTCCTTATTCATATCCTATAGTGTTGGGCCCTTTGCGCTCAGTGATCCCAGATTTGCACTCGGATGAAAACGAAGAGGATTCAGAAGAGGACGATGACAATGACATGGACTCCGACTTGGAGCGACCGGTGCACACACAAATGACACATCGACACCGCAGGTAAATATCTACCAAAAAACACCACATCGTTTATATATATATATATACAGATGATATCAAATTTATTAGCCCTCCTGTGAATTTTTAAAAATATTTAGCAAATGATGTTTAACAGAGCAAGGAAATTTTCACAGTAAGTCTGATAATATTTTTTCTTCTGGAGAAAGTCTTATTTGTTTTTTTTTTCGGCTAGAATAAAAGCAGTTTTTAATTTTGTAAAACGATTTTAAGGTCAAAATTATCAGCCCCCCTAAGCAATATTTTATTTCGATAGTCTACAGAACAAACCATTGTTATACAATAACTTGTCTAATTACCCTAACCTGCCTAGTTAACCTAAGTAACTTAGTTAAGCCCTTAAATGTCCCTTTAAGCTGTATAGAAGTGTCTTGAAAAATATCTAGTCAAATATTATCTACTGTCATCATGGCAAAGATAAAATAAATTAGAAATTAGTTATTAAAACTATTGTGTTTAGAAATGTGTTGAAAACAAATCTTCTCTCCGTTAAACAGAAATTGGGGGAAAAATATACAGGGGGGCTAATAATTCAGGAGGGCTAATAATTCTGACTTCAGCTGTATGTCCATGACTGCATATCATGCTGACGTGTGGATAATGAATGGTGAAAATGTCATGTGTTTTGCAGGGTGAGTTTAAGTGACGGCAGTGAGAGTGAAAACAGCTCTGGTTCGTCACCGCTACCCCATAATGATCCTCCGCCGCTGCTGAAAAACAGCAGTAACCAGGTGAGCCGCGGTCGCCTTCTGTCTCATTCAGTCCTCAGGTGAGGATTTCAGTCTGCCGTTTATCAGCTCTCATGCTTATTAAGAGAACCAGGTGGAAATTATATGTGGAGGAAAGGGAAATTGAACTGTCACTGCATTATAGCGCTTGAGTGAGTGAATGTGGGCTGTAGGAATAAGAAAGTCATTTTATATATATATATGCATGTATGGTGCGGTGGCTCAGTGGTTAGCACTCTCACCTCACAGCAAGAAGGCCCCCGGCTCGAGTCCCGGCTGGGCCAGTTGGCATTTCTGTGTGGAGTTTGAATGTGTGTGTGAATGCGAGAGTGTATGGGTGTTTTTCAGTACTGGGTTATGGCTGGAAGGGCATCCGCTGCGTAAAACATATGCTGGAATAGTTGGTGGTTCATTCAGCTGTGGCGAAATGAATGAATGTTTTGTTCAGAAGTTAAATGTAAGTCTAAAAAAATGCTGATCAAGGCTTCATTTTGTTTGATCCAACAAATAGTGCTGTCACGATATCTATTTTTTTTGCTGGGAGATGTATTGCACCTAAATTAATTGCGATAAATGATATTATTACCGCTTTATAACTTATTATATAACTAATAACAAATAATAATTTTTTACTACATAATAGTGTAATAATTCAGGTACACTGTTTCAAAGAATATTTTATTTTTAAGAATATTTAGAATATTTGGGTTTGAAATTGAAACTTGAAAAAAATTATCTTACAACAAATAAGAAATAAGAAATAGTAGATATAAACAAAATAGTGTAAGTCAAAAGTAGACTTTAATGCATATCAGGTGCCATTTTTTTAATAACCAGGCAGATTCCAAGACAGGACTGTTTGTTAAATGTTTGCAGCATATTTTTTTTAATGCTGGTTTTTCGAGCGTGTTTAACAGCTACATCTCTTTAGCTACAGTTGAAGTCAGAATTATTAGCCCCCCTTTGAATTTTTTTCTTTTTTAAGAATTTTCACAGTATGTCTGATAATATTTTAAGAAAAAGTCTTATTTGATTTATTTCGGCTAGAATAAAAGCAGCTTTTAATTTTTTAAACACCATTTTAAGGTCAATATTATTAGCCCCTTTAAGCTATATTTTTTTTCAATAGTCTACAGAACAAACTATCATTGTACAATAACTTGCCTAATTACCCTAACCTGCCTAGTTACCCTAATTAACCTAGTTAAGTCTTTAAATGTCCCTTTAAGCTGTATAGAAGTGTCTTGAAAATAGCTAGTCAAATATTATTTACTGTCATCATGGCAAAGATAAAATAAATCAGTTATTAGAGATGAGGTATTAAAACTATTATGTTTAGAAATGTGTTGAAAAAATCTTCTTTTCGTTAAACAGAAATTGGGGAAAAAATAAATAGGGGGGCTAATAATTTGGGGGGGAGGGGGATGGGGAGTGTAATAATTTGATTTCAACTGTATATACAGTAATACCTGTCTGTGAGTGTGTGCCATTTCACACTGCCACGTTTATATTTGCATTGGCAGATAAATACATCCGTTACAGTTAACTGTCTGGAAGACCCTGTTGAAAAATGGGTAGGATGGTTATGTTTTAGGTGTGATTTAAGGTTAGTTGTGTTGCTTTTTTTCATGGCCACTGTTCTGAAACAAATTTGACATATCAACACATTAACGTTAGCGGACTCTGCTTTCTCATTCGGCTTAAAGGTGCTGTATGTAAGTTTTTGACTCTTCTAAAGCATACAAATACAATAATATGTGTGCAGATATTTAAGAAACATCCCAAGTGAACATACTTGTTTAACTGACAAACAATGCTGAAGTCAGATATTCTGCTTTGAAAATGTTTTTTTCCGTGCCGGAACGCTGTCTTTGTTTAGGTAATTTTCACATGCGCATGCCAGTTTAGCCAATTATAATTCAGCACCCCGGGTTGCCTTGTTGGAAAACAGCATATTTCATTCATTCATTCATTCATTCATTCATTCATTCATTCAGAAAGACTCTGAAAGCATGCGTCCATGAGCGAAATGCTACAGTGTAGTGGAAAGTATCAGATGTCAAAATGAGACAGATTCAGTTCCACATGACGTTAATTAGCAAATGACATAAATATTAGGAACGTGAGCAGGTTACATCGCGTGTCCTAACAACACGCTGTGACGAGATTGTTATGAGTGATGAGCCATTTGGCTGTTTGCACCACAAAACACGGCAGAAATTTAAACACAGCCTTTCAGAAGCACAGAATATGCACTCACTCACAAAACGGTAAGGTTTAGAATCTATTTAATACATGTTAACCCTCTTTAACATCATTAAAGGTGAAGTGAACTTTCTGCTTTCAGTATATGGTAATACACGTCATATAAAATGCATTCAAACTCGCATTGTTAGCATTTAGCACTGAATAAAGCACACGAGGCTTACCTGAGGTGATCTGTCATAGGTTTCTGTTGTTCAGCTGTGAGAAATAGAAGCCGCTTCTAATAAATCAATTCGAGGTGTTGGTTAGAACCAAAACTCCTTTTAATATGGAGAATATTCCCTCAATCGCGTGTCGTTGCTTTTATTTAGAACACAGTTTAAAATCACTCAAACTGGCAACCCGGCGTACCTTTATTATGATTTAGAACTGCAATACCTAGTTCAACCACTGGGTGTCAAACTTACATACTGCACCTTTAAAGCCAAAATGTTCCCATACCGGAGATGAAGACTGTGGCTTTGAAACCAAGTTCATTGCGACATGTTTATCCTAACTGACTGTAGTTTCTAAACACGAGTCAGTGGGTTCGCGTCTTGTCTTCTTCACCTCCACTATCCGCTCTCTCTCGCACACACTCTGTCTGTGTGTGTGTGTGCAGCATGCATGGAGATGCTGCATAAGCCCCGCCTTCTACAGAAAGCAGAATGCAGCGCGTTCTTAGCTTGTTTTATATTATGTAGCCTTATCATCAGCATCGTCATCATCACCTCCTTACATTTCTTTATACAATATAGACAATATATCGGGCCTCAAAAATTAACCCTGCTCATTTTCATATAACGTCCGATAAGTCAATATATTGACATATATATTGTGCGATAAGTCAACATACTGTATACAGAGAAAGTTAAAGAAATAACTTAAATAATTCAGTTGTGATATGGAACTGTAATGTGGTCAAGACCTGCTTACTTTAGCTTAGCGATTGTCTGAAAATAATTCCACACTTTGTTATTTAGCCAATAGTCCAGTAGTTTGTGCTAATGAATGGACCTTATTCTAAATTGTTAACATATCACTTATTTAGGACAGTTGTTCAAAAACCATGACCCGCACCAATGCAACCAACACAGGCTCATTGGGAAAATGTAGCCTGGTGTACATTTTTGAAAACTGACAAATATGTGCTCGCGGGTACATATGAAAACATGTATACAGCGGCCTCTGGTGGATTTAGGAGAAATCTCACAAATAAGAAAATCTGCCCCAGTAATATATTTGAGATTGTCAAAAATGTACACAGCACTCTCTAGTGGTTTTGTAAAAACAAAAGCTGCAAGAAAGTATTGTCTAGTGCAGTGTTTCTCAACCATGTTGGACCACCAGCACTGCATGTTTTGGATGCCTCTTTTGTCTGTCATACTCATTAAGGGTCTTTCAGTCTCTGCTAATGAGCTGATGATCTGAATTAGGTGTGTTTGGTTGAGGAGACATGGAAAATGTGCAGAGCTGGTGGTCCTCCAGGAACATGGTTGGGAAAATATTGTCTAGAGCAGTGTTTCTCAACCACATTCCTGGAGAAACACCAACACTGCATGAATTGGATGTCTCCTCTGTCTGTCACAATCATTACAGGTCCTTTAGTCTCTGCTAATGAGCTGATGATCGGAATCAGGTGTGTTTGGTTAAGGAGACCAGGGAAATGTGCAGAGCTGGTGATTTTCCAGGAACGTTGCTGAGAAACACTGGTCTTGGGTACATATTTGTCGGTTCTCAAAAATGTAGTTCTGGCCACATATCTCCAATAAGCCTGTTGCATGTAACTGTTTAAGTCATAGATCTCAAACTCAATTCCTGGAGGGCTCTACACAGTTTTGTTCCAACCCTAATCAAACAAACCTGAACCAACTAATCAAGGTGTTCAAGACTCCTCTTGAACACCTTGATTAGTTGCATTAGCTGTGTTTAAATAGGGTTGGAACAAAACCGTGCAGAGCTGCGGCCCTCCAGGAATTGAGTTTGAGACCTATGATTTAAGTCTTTATGAGTGAGTTGTTGATTAATTGATTTAAACAGATTAACAATAGAACTAGCAAGGCGGCCATTTTGAGCATTTTTCAATTTTGTGGGTAAAGTGAGGTGCGCAGCTTCATGGGGGGTTTCTACTAACTACATATACATTTATAGGCTGTATTACCAAAAAGATTGCATTTTTATGGTAACGATTTAATCAAATATGAGGACAGACATTCATTAATTTTCCTTCGGCTTAGTCCCTTATTTATCAGGGGTCGCCACAGCGGAATGAACCGCCAACTATTCCAGCATATGTTTTACGCAGTGGATGCCCCTCCAGCCGCAACCAAGTACTGAGAAACAATGCAATTCAATTCATGTTTATTTCTACAGTGCTTTTACAATGTAGATTGTGTCAAAGCAGCTTAACATAGAAGTTCAAGTAAAGTCCAGATTTCAGAGTTGAAGTTCAGTTTAGTTTAGTTCAGTTCAGTGTGGTTTAAATTTCACTACTGAAAGTTCAAAGACTGAAGAGCAAATCAATCGATGCACAGCTCCATACTCCATAAGTCCCAATCCAAGCAAGCCAGTGGCGAGGAAAAAAAACTTCACCATCTGACGAAGTGAAGGCAAAAAAAAAAGACATATACTTATACATAACACCTATACACTCTCACATTCACTCACACACACACACACACTCATACACTACGGCCAATTTAGTTCATCCAATTCAGTTATAGCGCATGTCTTTGAACTGTGGGGGAAACTGGAGCACCTGGAGGAAACCCACGCGAACACGGGGAGAACATGCAAACTCCACACAGAAATGCCAACTGACCCAGCCGGAACTCGAACCAGAGAACTTCTTGCTGTGAGGCAACAGTGCTAACCACTGAAACAGACTGAATAATAAAAAAAACATCATACAGACACCAAACTTGTGAATGTTGGTGTGTATATTATAATATGCTTAAATTATGAATCATTTTGCAGATTGAAGTAAAGGGTCCTATGAAACAAGCAAAGATGGACAAAAATAAAAACATTGACTGTGACAAGGTAAGCAGATATTTTATTTAATCTGCTGTATTCCATAATTGTTACATATTAAATACATTCATTATACATAAAACATATGTCATTTAATTTTAAATCATATACATTATAATTTAACTCTAGCAGTGTCTATGCCATGAGTCAAACCTATAATTTTGGCATCGTTAGAAAATTGCTTTATTATTTGAGATTATAAAAACTTTATGACCTTGTTAACACTTGATAATTAAGATACATGTTCCTCAGTCTAAACTAGGGATGTCCAGATCCGATCATGTCATCGGAAATCGGGCCTGATCACGCGGTTTCAGCCTCGATCGGAGTTGGGCGTTAATCCCAATCAGGTCTCGAATACAGTATATATATATATATATGTGTGTATATACTGTATACATACAGTGGTGTAAAGTAACAAATTACAAATACTCAAGCTACTGTAATTGAGTAGTTTTTCTCAGGAATTGTAATTCACTAAATAGTTTTTATAAATGTGTACTTTTACTTTTCGTTGAGTACATTTTTACTGCAGTATTGGTACTTTTACTCCACTACTTTCCTTCAATCTGCAGTCACTACTTTATTTTTTCTTGTCTATGGGGATTAGAAAAATCCTGTGATTCCTGTCCAATCAGATCGCACATAGAAGGTAAATCGCATCATAATGAGCTACCTCAAGATATGTAGGCTTTATATTTGCAGCAAACTGTTTAGAAGCATTAAAAGTGTCCAAGAAGATGTCCAAAATCGTCACACGCAATGACCCAGAGACTGTTTAGATGCATGTTACTGATGAGAAGATGACGAATGTTTACTGTATGATGACAGAAATGGCCTTAAACACTCACCTTAAGGCACAAGACGTCAAGATGACGTCAGATTGACGTTGTACCCCAACGTCATGGGGACGTTGCATCGTCAAACGTCAATGTCCAACGTCCAACCTAAAATCAACCAAACATTAACGTCTAATGATGTTATACCTTGATGTTGTTTGGACGTTACCAATATAACATCTGTCAGACGGATTTTGGTTGCCATACCTGACGAATAAATGTCAGTATTTGACGTCAATATGATGTTGGCTGGATGTTGGGTTTTGGTCACTGTCCAACACAATCTAAAATCAACCAAATATCAACGTCATTTGATGTCGTTATTGGACATTAAAATATGATTGTCCTTAGACGCTGGCTAGACATTGAATTTTGGTCACCTGTCATCACAACCTAATTCTAACCTAATATTAACGTCTTATGACGTTGTGTGCCTGCTGGGCATTAACTAAAGAATGTTACGTTTACACACATCCACAAATTATATGTAAACGCATCAGCTTTTTATAGCGTAATACTCACTACTCACTACTCTTGAGCACTTTTGAAAGGTCTACTTTTTACTCATACTTGGAGTAATATTTAAAAATACATTTACTTGCACTACATTTTTAGGCAAATAATGGTACTTTTACTCTAAGTATGGTTTTTCAGTACTCTTTCCACCACTGTATATATATTTTACTAGATGTTTTCTAGTAAATTAAAAGCTTAAAGTAACATTTAAAGGCTTAACTAGGTTAATTAGGTTAACCAGGCAGGTTAGGGTAATTAGGCAAGTTATTGTATACCGATGGTTTGTTCTGTAGACGATCGAAAAAATATATAACTTAAAGGGGTTAATCATTTTGACCTTAAAATGTTTTTTTTTTTTTTTTTTTTTTTTTTAAACTGCTTTTATTCTAGTCGAAATAAAACAAATAAGACTTTCTCCCGAAGAAAAAATATTATCAGACTTACTGTGAACATTTTTTTCTTATATAGACCATTTCAATATGGTCATGTCATTGGCCCATGAACATTTCCTGCTTGTTATCAAACAATTTCATAACTGTAACGAGAGGCAATTCAATCATAACTTCATGTTAAAACCGCTATCATAAGATTATCAATATGTGGCTCTTTTTTGATTCTCTGAAGCTATAGAAATTAAATATGTAAAACAGGAAATGCGTTGGGACCGTTGTTTTTGTTTACATCCCTCAAAATGGTCTAGTGTCCCACCGTCCTGGAGCGCAACGATTGGGGCTCTTCTCAATTGCGTCATCGCACGTCAGTCCATGTCCCGAATGATTGACATCCAACACAGCCAACCCGCGTATCCTAAAAATGCAAAACCAAACCAGCAAAACCAAAACAACAGTCCCCAAACTGTATAACACATTATAGACGTAACAATATTTATAAATTCCTGCAACGGTTTTAATTTGGACACTTTTTCTGGATTCCACTTCAGACAGCAAAAGCTCATGTTTGTTATTGTTAAAGTTCTCCTTTTTTGATTTTGTTTTGGTGCCATATATGGAGCTGGTTTGGGTGTGCAAATTAATAACCTCATGTATTTGGGCGCTCATGTATAAGACTCCAAATTAGGCATCCACCGGTCCCGATACTTGGATCAGATATCAATTCTATACCGAATATTTTTGCTGGATCGGATATCGGCCAGCTGGTACTGATCCAAATCTGATCTTGCACGTGCACTATATTCTGTGTAATTTATAAGCCAACAAAAGCCATGAATGTAGCTTATTTTAAGTGCCTAGAAAGTTGTCATGTAGGCCTACTATGTCTCAAATGTTCTGACGCCGTTCTATAGTTTAATGTGAAGTACAGATGAATATTCACGTGGTTAATTTCATGTTCAGTTCATCGCTTCCCGCCGTCAATCATTCTCCATTCACAATTCAAACTGCGTGTCGCGTTTATGACAACTCAAAAAACTTTCTCCAAGACTAATTGTTCCTGTTATTATAAGTAATCAGTGGAGAAATGCGTTTAGTTTTGCATTAAATGGTTTCATTTTGCCCTGAAACGAGGAATTCACTGCTGTTTCTGAATCATGTTGCGCGGTGTCTGTTAGATCAGCAGATCGCACTGGAGTAGAGAGGGTTATTACCTCCTCTTCACACACAAAGTAGGCCTACCTGAAATTGAAAATTGGAAAAGGCTCAAAAATACATTGGACGGATCGTCAACGCACTGATTTCTTCCCTTTTTGCTGCTGTTTTGGATTGGAAGTGTCCGCAGATACCGGAGGGTTGCGCGATGTGTCTTAGTGATGCATCAAGCGCTTCATTCACGAATCCGGCTGCTCCGTAAAATTATTCTGTAATATTAAAAGTTTCTGTTCTCTCATCCTTCAGACTGAGGTTATTCTTCCGAGGGGAATACTTTAAGTGCTGCGAATAGTTTGTAAAGCCTGGCTCATTGTGATCAAAGTTGATTAAACTAATAAAAGTGAAACTGACGGGCGCAATATGGATTGTTATTAACAGAAAATTATTTAGCCTAATACAGGCTAATCTGAAACTGTGGATATTTCACTGTCATTTTATTTATAATAACATTTTATTTCACAGACCAGTTTGTGTTTTGATTAGGGTCAATAGTAGCCTGTTACAGAAATCAAGGAAAAATCTTCCTATTAAAAATGGAAACATAAGCTGGACCACAACAGATCAATGTGATAACGAGTGCTCAAATAATGTAGCCTAGTTTACAGCAAACATCATGTTTTTAGTTAGGTTGTGCCATCTGTCATGTACAGTAGGCCTATAGGTCTGTTATTTTTACTAAAGAAGTAGTACTAAAAACAGCACAGTATCGGGATCGGATCCGTATTGGTCGATACTCAGAATTTTGGGATCAGATCAATTCCAAAAAAAAATGGTATCGGTGTATCCCTACTCCAAATGTAGGAAAAAGCTCATGTGCGTCTGCACGTGTTGTGAATTAGCTGAAAATATTCATGAGAAGTTCAGTCTGTGCGTACAGAATAACATATGCAATTACTAGTAAATGTGACCCAATGTTTTTGCCTGCACTGTCTCACCTTAAATATGTAAATGTTTAAATGTAATAAGTACATTATTGTTTGCTTTAAACTATTTTGAAACTATTTTAGTCCAATAAGCAAAAAAATGTGTAGCACAAGTTTGATCCATGCCACATTGTGTAAAAGCGTGATTGATCTGAAACATGTCTCCTGTTTTTTTCTTGATTAATGTAAGATCTTTTTCCGCAGGCATACTTGGATGAACTGGTGGAGCTTCACAGAAGACTAATGGCACTGAGGGAAAGGCACATATTACAGCAGGTAATAAATGAAGAGCGTTTGCTGTCAGAAATCAGCTTTTTTACCCGAATCACTCACATCTCTGCACACGAGACTGTATTTCTACAGCTCGAAATGACCTTTATGTGGCAACATGAGACTTAAATTTAGGGATCACAGAGAGCTTTACCAGAAAGTGAAGACACCTGTAAAGTTTAACATTATTACCCACAGCATTAACATGTCATTGATGGTCTGGCTGTTATAAATCATACTGGTAACTGTAGGTTTTGTCTTGCCAAATAAACTCTTTGCGGCGTGTAAGTCCTGCTCTTTGAGGGCTGTTTGCTTTGACACAAGTAATTCGGTGCTGCTTTCGTTCCAAGATTTTTGCCGTGCCCTTCTGTTGCAAAGCCTGTGGTGGTTGAAGTCTGGAAAACATCCCGAGTGAAGTCCAAACAGTGCAAACGTACATCTTAATCAAGCTAATCCTGTAGAGAAATAATCATCCTCCTTCGCAACAAGATACGGCGTTGATTAACTTGCATGATTACCACTTGACGCAACGTGAAAAATTTGTGGTTGTCATTGGCAAGCTTTATTTCATTGTCCTGCAGCAATAGATTTGTAGGGAAAATAAATGTTATATCTACATCTATACATGTGTATTTGTATAGATTTAAATTCTAGAATGTGTGTGCGTGCGTGCAAATATACACTCACTGACTACTTTATTAGGTACACCTTACTAGTACCAGGTTGGACCCCCTTTTGCCTTTAGAACTACCTTAATCCTTCATGGCATAGATTCAACAGGTACTGGAAAATTCCTCAGAGATTGTGATCCATATTGACATGATAGCATCACGCAGTTGCCACAGATTTTTCGGCTGCACATCCATGATTCAAATCTCCCGTTCCACCACATCTCAATGGTGCTCTATTGGATTGAGCTCTGGTGACTGTGGAGGCCATTTGAGTACAGTGAACTTGTCATGTTCAAGAAACCAGTCTGAGATGATTCGCGCTTTGACATGGCGCGTTATCTTGCTGGAAGTAGCCATTAGAAGATGGGTACACTGTGTTCATAAAGGGATGGACATGGTCAGCAACAAAACTCAGGTAGGCTGGGGTGTTGACACGATGCTCAATTGGTACTAATGGGCCTAAAGTGTGTCAAGAAAATATCCCCCACACCATTACACCACCACCAGCCTGAACCATTGATACAAGGCAGGATGGATCCATGCTTTCATGTTGTTGGTGCCAAAGCCTGACTCTACCATCCGAATGTCGCAGCAGAAATTGAGACTCATCAGACCAGGCAACGTTTTTCCAATCTTCTATTGTCCAATTTTGGTGAGCCTGTGCAAATTGTAGCCTCAGTTTCCTGTTCTTAGCTGACAGGAGTGGCACCTGGTGTGGTCTTCTGCTACTGTAGCCCATTCGCCTCAAGGTTCGACATGTTGTGCGTTCAGAGATGCTCTTTTGCATACCTCTGTTGTAATGAGTGGTTATTTGAGTTACTGTTGCCTTTCTATTAGCTGGAACCAGTCTGGCCATTCTCCTCTGACCTCTAGCATCATCAAGGCATTTGTGCCCACAGAACTGCCGTTCACTGGATATTTTATATTTTTCTGACCCTTCTCTGTAAACCCTAGAGATGGTTGTGCGTGAAAATCCCAGTAGATCAGCAGTTTCTGAAATACTCAGACCAGCTCGTCTGGCACCAACAACCATGCCACGTTCAAAGTCACTTAAATCACCTTTCTTCTCCATTCTGATGCTCGGTTTAAACTGCAGCAGATCGTCTAGACCATGTCTACATGCCTAAATGCATTGAGTTGCTGCCATGTGATTGGCTGATTAGAAATTTGCATTAGCGAGCAGTTGTCAGGTGTACCTAATAAAGTGGCCGGTAAGTGTATATTTGTTTGTATGTAAATGGACAGTTTTAGTGTCCGGAAAACTAAAATACATCAAAATATTAAATAAAAATAAATGTTAAATCTATATTTAAAAAACCACTCATTTTAACTTATTTTAATATACTTGAATCTTTTATATATATAAAAAATGTTTTCTATCTGGAAAATATTATATTTATGTTAATAGGTAATTTATAGGTTATTTGTTTATTGTAATGATTTATTTACAATATTTTACTTGTTTTTATCCTTGGAAAATATTTAGCATTGGGGTAAATTAGATCAAAAGAAAAAATCAATAAGATGCACAAATTGACTTATTTTAACGTAATTTAATTTAATGCATATTATAAAATATTTTTCAAACAGTTTAATAGACATAATAGGTAGGGCTGTGTGATTAATTGAAATCGAATCACAATCGCAATTTGAAATGTTACGATTAGCTAATCGCAAGAGCCTGCTATATGAAATATATATGTATTTAATTTCCCGCGCCTAGAGCAAATACGTGACTGCCGTCTGTGTGTGACAGTCTTAATAGCCAATTGAGTGAGCACACTTTCATCAGAATTGTAAACCGAACTATGTGGAAACCCCACAATAAAAAACAAACAGGAAAGCGCGGACAAGTGGGATTGTGGCGTCTGCTGCTTCAGAAGCATTAATAGACTAATTAATATCAAAGAAAAACAGCATTGGCAGCATTGCAACAAAAACAAGTAATTTTTAAGAGCTGTTGCAGAATTGTTGCCACGGCTTACAGATTATCGAGCTGAAGCTTGACTACAAAATTAAATCACAAATCAAATCACAATCGCAATATCTGTCAGAAAAATTACAATTAGATTTTTTTCCCAAATCGCACAGCCCTAATAATAGGTAACATATTTGAAGTTAATGTATAACTTATTCCCAGTTTTGGGTTGCGGCTGGAAGGACATCCGCTGCGTAAAACATATGCTGGATAAGTTGGCGGTTCATTCCGCTGTGGCGACCCCTGATTAATAGAGGGACTTAGCCAAAAAAAAAGAATGAATGAATGTATAACTTATATTATATATTTTATCATTTTTGTTAGAGTAGATTATATGACCAACAACTTTTACAATAGACTTGCTGTCTTCTTAAACTTCTTAAATTAAACAATTGCAGAACGTCCATGTTTTTTCTTTTCTTTTGGTCCAGGCTCCAGGCTCTGGAACAGCTGACTTCTATCTTCAGTGTCATAACAGGCCTCTGGGTCTCCGTGTGTTTTTGGCTCGCATTCAGGAGAAATGGAAGAAATTCTTTCCATATGCGACTTTTGCTTTGTAGTGTGAAACGGATCAGGTTTGGGTCCCATTACTGGCCAGTTTAATCCATGTGGCCATTCTGAAGCCCCCCCTCGCTTCGTAATCACCAGTTCAATCCCATCCGAACCCGCAGGACTGGAACCAATAACAGGCTGGTTTGGTGAAGCAGCTACCTCATTACGATCAGACCCGACACATATGCAGAGTCAATAGGGCTTTGTGTAAGATTCAGAACGCCCACTGAGAAGGGATGCTTCTGAATGGGTCATTCTGGTGATCAAACTGCAAAGTAATATTGGAGTAGATTTTTATATCTGAAGAAAAATGAGCCATGTTCATACTAGAGCTGCATGATACTGGAGATCCGTATTATTATTTTTTTTACATATTGTGATCACTATTGTGAATAGATCATTGAAATCAAAACAGCAAACAACTATTTAATGGATTGTTTGAATTATTGACTTCTTTATTAAGACTTCCTCGGTTACAGGAATCAGTCTTTTCTTTTAATGAATCTCTTGAATGAATGATTCAGTGGCTCACTTCTCTTGCCTCATTACTGGATGAATTGGCACTTTTAACAATCCTGTTGAACGAGTGATTCACTGTCTGTATCATGAAAACTTCCCTTGATTTGTACTTATAAAGCAGCATTTTTGAATGAATCTCTAGAGCAAATGATTCAGTAGCTCATTTAAGACTTCACTTAGTTCATGACTAGATGAATCATTGCTTTTAAATGAATCATGTAAATGAATGGTTCACTGACTCTCTTAAACTCAACTGTTTCATACTTGATAAATCTGCATTTTTGAATGAATCTCTGGAGCAAATGATTCAGTAACCCATTTAAGACTTTACTTTGTTCATTACTAGATAAATCAACCCAGTAAAACAAACACCGACTTGTCCATGTATGAAGACTTCATTTGGTTCATGACTAGATGAATCATTGCTTTTAAATGAATCATGTGAATGAATGATTCACTGACTCTCTTAAACTTACTTGTTTCATACTTGATAAATTTGCATTTTTTAATGAATCTCTGGAGCAAATGATTCAGTAAATCATTTAAGACTTCACTTAGTTCATTACTAGATGATTTATTGCTTTTAAATAAACCATGTGAATGAATGATTCACTGACTCACCAACTTCAATTTGTTCCTTAGTAGATGAACAAATCAAGTTAAAAAAAAGCACAAAATTGTCAATTTATAAGAGTCTTAAAGGTGCTGTATGTAAGTTTTTGACTCTTCTAAAGCATAAAAATACCATAATATGTGTGCAGATATTTAAGAAACATCCCAAGTGAACATACTTGTTTAACTGAAAAACAATGCTGAAGTCAGATATTCTGCTTTGAAAATGGGTTTTCCGTGCCGGAACGCTGTCTTTGTTTACATAAATTTCATATGCACGATGCCAGTTTAGCCAATTATATGTCAGCACCCTGGGTTGCCTTGTTGGAAAACAGGGCATTTCATTCATTCATTCAGAAAGACTCTGAAAGCGTGCGTCCGTGACCAAAAAGAACAGTATGGGAGACAGATGCAGTTCCACATGAGGTTATTAATTAGCAAATTACATAAATATTACGAACGTAAACATTAGGTGAGCAGGTTACATTGTAACCGCGTGTCCTAACAACACGCTGTGACGAGAGAGGCAGTGATCAGCTATTTGGCTGTTTGCACCAGACGAGACACGGCAGAAATGTAAATACAGCCTTTCAGAAGCACAGAATATGCACTCGCTCACCAAACGGTAAGGTTTAGAATCTATTTAATACATGTTAACCCACTTTAACATCAATGTAGATGCTGAATCACTCATATGTGTTTAGTTCTAAAGTTCAATTTCAGACGGTTTATTGTATTTTCAAGATCTGAGGTGAACTTTCTGCTTTCAGTATATGGCAACAAATGCCATGTAAAATGCATTCAAACTCGCATTGTTAGCATTTAGCACAGAATAAAGCACACAAGGCTTACCTGAGGTGATCTAGCTGTCATAGGTTTCTGTTGTTCAGCTGTGAGAAATAGAAGCCATTTCTAATATATCAATTCGAGGTGTTGGTTAGGACAAAAACTCCTTTTAATATGGAAAATATTCCCTCTATCGCGTGTCGTTGCTTTTATTTAGAACACAGTTTAAATCGCTCGCTCCTGTACACAATCTGGCATCCTAGCGTACTTTTATTATGATCCAGGAGTGCAATACCTAGTTCAACCACTGGGTGTCAAACTTACATACTGCACCTTTAACTTGGTTCATTTCTAGATGAATCATTGCTTTTAAATGAATCGTGAATAAATGATTCACCAACTCTCTTAAACTCACTTGCTTCTTACTTGATAAATCAGCATTTTTTAATGAATCTCTGGAGCAAATAATTCCGTAACTCATTTAAGACTTCGCTTGGTTCATTACTAGATAAATGAACCAAGTAAAATAAACACGACTTGTTCATGTACAAAGACTTCACTTGGTTCATGACTAGATAAAATCAATCATTCATTCATTTTCTTTTCGGCTTAGTCCCTTTATTAATTTGGGTTCGCCACAGCCGAATGAACTGCCAACTTATGCAGCACATGTTTTTACGCAATGGATGCCCTTCCAGCTGCAACCCATCTTTGGGAAACGTCTATTCAATTCACCTGTACCACATGTCTTTGGATTGTGGGGGAAACCAGAGGAAACCCACGTGAACGTGGGGAGAACATGCAAACTCCACACAGAAACGGCAACTGACCCAGCCGAGGCTCGAACCAGCGACCTTCTTGCTGTGAGGCGACAGCACTGCCTACTGCGCCACCGCGTCGCCACTAAATAAATTATTGCTTTGAAATGAATCATGTGAAGAAACAATTTACTGACTCTTAAAAACTCGCTTGTTTGATAAATCTGCATTTTTGAATGAATCTCTATAGCAAATGATTCAGTACTTCACTTAGGTCCCGTTTCCACTAATAAGTTTTAGTTTCAAAACGCATAAGTTTTGATACGGTTACGCCATCCGTCCATACTACGCCGGAGTTTTCGAGCACCGAAAGCGGAACGCTTTGGAAACGCTGGAAAGACCGTTTTTATTCTAAAGCGCTGCTGCTCCGTCTCAGTGTGGATGGGGGAAAACGAAGACATCTGAAAACGGAGGCTGGGCTGCAGACATTCGCCTATCTGATTGGGGTTTTTCCTGAATATTAAGTAGCCTTCACACAGTTCAGTCCTGCATCCTCTGCTTGTAAATTCAGACTTCGCAAGTTTGATATGGAAAACAAACTCCAGAGTGTGTACTTTATAACATCATTCGCATCACCCTAACTATGCTGTTTCACTATCTTGACAATAAAATGAACACATGATGTGAGGAACTGCCTATTTTCATTTTGATATTAGTGACTTAACAGACAGCAGAAATGTTGAGGCGTCATGTAGCTGCATGATATGAGCGTCATCTTCATGCATATTTATAACAAAACTGAGCCTATAACATTACTGCCTCCTTTCAATTTCATTGAAAATACGAAACATACCCTCTCTTTTGCTGAATATCATTTTAATAATCAATAATGGCCATTATAAAAGTAAAACGTACAATAAGTTTATACAATATAGGAAATAAAGACAAGCAATCAGTCAGATGTGCAGAATCAGTGTTCAAAAATGATGATTTATTAAAGAAACAAGTAAGCTTTTTTAAAAGAGTCAGTTAATCATTCAATCACAGGATTCATTTAAAAGCAATGATTCATCTAGTAATGAACCAAGTGAAGTCCTAAATGAGTTACTGAATCATTTGTTCCAAAGATTCATTAAAAAATGCTGATTTATCAAATATTAAACAAGTGAGTTTAAGAGAGTCAGTGAATGAAAAGCGGTTACACTAATCAAGATATTAACCTAACTTATCTTTGCGCTCAGCCAAAACACGTTACCTGAGAACAAGTAATAGATTCAAAAGACCAAAGTCAGGAAATATGTAGTTAGATATAGACAACAAGATAAGTTAAATATCAAGTTTAACAAATATAGTGAGATTAGATCCAGCGGGAGATTTGTGATGAACAGTCCGAGTGCACAACTCTCCTATGGGTATGTGCTTAAAGCACGCTGCAGTGCGTGTGAGTGAGTGTGGGTGTGTGTTTGTGTGTGTGTGGTCACGTGATGTGCGTTTTCACCGTTTTAATGTAGATGGAGAGCTGTTTAGAAATGCTGGGTGAACCACTAGTGTGGACGCGGATCGTTTTCATTCTAAAACACCGTTTTAAAACTAAAACGTACTAGTGTAAATGGGGCCTTAGTTCATGACTAGATGATTCATTGCTTTTAAATGAATCATGTAAATGAATGATTTACTGGCTCTCTTAAAAAAACTCACTTGTTTCATTAATCAGCATTTTTTTTTTTTTTTTTACAAATTTCTGTAGCAAATGGTTCAGTAACCCTTTTAAGATGTCACTTAGTTCATTACTAGATTAATTATTACTTTCAAATAAATCATGTGAATGAATGATTCACCGGCTCTCTTTAAAAAAACTTCATTTGCTTCATACTTGATAAATCAGCATTTTTGAACGAATCTCTAGCAAATGATTCAGTAACTCATTAAACTTCACCTGGTTGGTTGGTTCATCTACAAAGTAAAAAAAGCACTGATTTGTCATGTAGACTTTATTTGGTTCATTACTAGATGAATCATTGCTTTTAAATCAATTATGTGAATGAATGATTCACTGACTCTCTTAAACTCACTTGTTTAATATTTGATAAATCAGCATTTTTTTATGAATCTTTGGAACAAATGATTCAGTAACTCATTTAGGACTTCACTTGGTTCATTACTAGATGAATCATTGCTTTTAAATAGATCCTGTGAATGAATGATTAACTGACTCTTTTAAAAAAGCTCACTTGTTTCTTTAATAAATCAGCATTTTTGAACGAATCTCTAGGGCAAATGATAAAGTACCTCATTTAAGACTTTACTTGGTTCATTACTAAATGAGCATTTTTTGAATTAATGTTTTAAACAAATGATTCAGTGTGAATAATTCAATGACTCCCATATAAAGACTTCACTTGCTTTTATTACTGGATGAATCAGTGCTTTTAAGTGATTCTTCTGAACATGATTAAATGACTTCACTTGTTTCATACTGGATAAGCATTTTTGACAATCTCGTGAACAAGTGAATCAGTTACTCGCTTATGAAGACGTTACATGCCTTTTTACTGAATGAATCAGGGTTTTTAACTGAATCTTTCTGTTTTAGTTTCTTTTCTGCTGTGATTGTAGATTTAAAATATTTAATAAAGAAATTAGGTGAATGTTTGACTCATTCATTCATTCATTCATTCATTTTCCTTCAGCTTAGTCACTTACTTGTCAGGGGTCACCACAGCGGCATGAACCGACAACTATTCCAGCATATGTTTTATGCAGCGGATGCCCTTCCAGCCACAACCCAGTACTGGGAAACAATGTTTGAATCAAAAGCACCTAAATTTAGGCATGAGTAATCAAATTGTCTGTTGTTTTCTTGCAGATTGTAAACCTCATTGAAGAAACGGGACACTTTCACATCACAAACACAACCTTTGACTTTGACCTCTGCTCTCTGGACAAAACCACAGTTCGGAAGCTACAAAGCTACCTGGAGACTTCCGGATCATCTTGAAAACTCGTGCAGCTGGCTGCCACCAGGAGGAAAATCATCTCCTCTTTGCCCTCCTTTAGTTTTTTGTTCCTCCTAAAGAGAAACTCGTAAGGCAATGGAAAGGATCCGCTTTCATTCCAGAGCTCCTCTCGTCTCTCGAATCGCCTCAGAAGTTGACAACATTTATTCCACGAGTCTGGAGAGTTTCACCCAAAAAGCCTTGATAATCCAACATTGCCAAAAAAAAATGCTCCAAAACAACATACATTTGTGTATATTGTTACTTGCGTATGAATGTTTGATAGGTTCTGAATGCATGTTTCAACACTGCCTTACCACACTGTCTATTTATTGAGTATGAGTTTCAAGTGTGTGTGTGTGTAAGTGCAAATGATAATTAAACTTGTGCAAGCACTTGGGAACATCCTCATCTCATTGGCAATGGAACATGATTTTCGTTCACTGTTTTTATTGACCATAAGCAATGTTTTTCATGTTGTGCGTCACAAAAAAATTACGGTTTGAGATTTTGCTGGCTGGAGGAAGACTTTTAGCTCTATGATTCGATCAATTGCACATGGTCTACAAATACTGCTCAACAGTACAATGTTGCTGTTTTAAAGAGATAGTTCACCCAAACATTTTAAGTCTGCCATCATTTACTCGACCTCCACTTGTTCTGAACCTGTTTGTGTTTCTTTTTTCTGTCGCCTAAGAAATATATATTGAAGAATGTTCGAAAAACAAACAGCCATTGACTTTAATAGTTTTTTAGTTCTTTCTATGAATGTCAAAGGCTGTTTCCTTCTAACATTCTTCAGAATATCTTGATTCGTGTTCAACAGAAGAAAGAAATTCATAAAAGTTTAAAACCAATTGAGTGTGGGGAAATCTGTGTTTTTGGGTTTACTATCCCTTTAAGTGTTAGTTTGGATCAAAATGGAAAATTTGGTTATTGTGTATTGACCCCTTTAGCATTCCAAATCCAAATGAAGATGTTTTATAGAAACCTGAGAGATTTCTGAACCTCCATTAAAAGTTTATTCACCCAAAACTTAAATCAAAAGAGATCCTACAAATTCCACGTGAATTAGTTGGTTTAACCCAGTGGTCTCAAACTCAATTCCTGGAGGGCCGCAGCTCTGCATAGTTTAGCTCCAACCACCTCCAACTCACACCTGCTTTATAGTCTCTAGTAGTCTTGAACACCTTGATTAGTTGGATCAGCTGTGTTTAATAAGGGTTGGAGCAAAACTGTGCAGAGCTGCGGCCTTCTAGGAATCGAGTTTAAGACTTATGGTTTAACCCTAGTCCTCTGAAGTGATTTTGTTCACATATTAACATTGATCAGCCAAAAGGAGCTCAAGAACACACGCTTGATGAATGAGAACATATCTCATTGGTTCTTGTGGAATAATAAACCTGTCACAGGAACTCAAGATTGAACTTCACAATTTTCAAGGATCAAGCAAGCATGCTTAAGCTTCTGTTGGCAAATACAAATGCTGTAAACATGCCAATCACTGTTGATCTGTGATTTAAAAGCATCTTGGATTAAACAACTCTGTTCATGTGGGGTTTTTTTTTTGTTCTCTTAAAGGAACACTCCACTTTTTCTGGAAATAATCTCATTTTCAAGTCATCTAGAGTTAAACATTTGAGTTTTGCCATTGAATCCATTCTTTTGAGTTTGTCGGAAGCACTATTAGCTTAGCATAAATCATTGAATCGAATTAGAACATTAGCATCTGGAACAAAAAATAATAATTGAAAATGTTTTCTGTCTTTTGTTGTTAGATCATTTTATCAGACTATTAAAACTTTTTTTATTTTGAGTGAGATGCTAATGGTCTAATCTGATTCAATGATTTATGCTAAGCTAAGCTAAAAATGCTCTTGTCAGATCTAGAGATCGGCTGAATAAATTCAGCAATCGTTAAACTCAACTGTTTAACTCTGGGGAGTTGTAAAATAAGTCTGTTTCCAAAATAAGTGGAGTGTTCCTTTTAAAAGTCTTTTGAAGCATCTCATTTACAATGGAGAGTCAGAAATCTGTCTGCTTTTATTAAAATATCTTTCATTTTTCTAATTAAGATGAGAGTGAAATGGGTTTATAAGTGACAGAAATATAATTTTGGGGTGAACAAACTAATAAATAACAATACTAATATCCTTTTCATTGTATAATTGAATGAAGGCAGGATCTTGCGCAAATCCGCTCATGTCTATCCCAAATGTTTCTTAAAGTTGTTTCGGTCGCAAAGTGTATTGTTGAATGGTCTAATGTTATTTATTGTATATTTGGGGAGCACATGTTCCCGAGGCTGTTCATTGGTTTTTCACCAAACCAGTGGGAAAACAAGCCGAGTCTTAATGGCTTGGTAGCTTGGGAGTTCTTTGCTAAACTGAGGAAATCAAGAAGTAATCAAAGTTTACTTTTCAGTTCCGTTGTATGACTTTCTTTTCGGTTGATTAGATTATTTGATAGAGGCCCATTTGAGCTCTGGTTTGTGCAAAAACAGCATTGTTCACTTTTCATTACTTTATAATGTTGAATCAAATGAGCCAGCCAGAAATGTAGATATTTTTAGGAGACCGTGGTGATGGATGGGGGTTCAAAAATGCACATTTGGCACTGTGTGAAGTGTATGAATTTATAAGATGGTAAAAAAAAACAAAAAAAACAATGGATTTGTTTGAATGTTTTTGCTGAAAGAAAATCATGCCTTGTACACTTTGTTTATTTCCCAGTCTTATTTTCTCAGTCCAAAGAGCTTTTAGTTGAGTTATCATTATATAATGTTTCATCCATTAATTTTGTTTTCGGCTTAGTCCCTTTATTTAACCGGGGTCGCCACAGCGGAATGAACCGCCAACTTATCCAGCACATATTTTTTACGCAGCGGAAGCCCTTCCAGCTGCAACCCATCTCTGAGAAACATCTATACACACTCATACACTATGGACAATTTAGCTTACCCAATTCACCTATAGCGCATGTCTTTGGACTTGTGGGGGAAACAGGAGCACCCGAAGGAACATGCAAACTCCACACAGAAATGCCAACTGACCCAGCCGAGGCTCGAACCAGCAACCTTCTTGCTGTGAGACAACAGCACTACCTACTGCGCCACTGCGTCGCCTATACAATGTTTATATGTGTATATAAACTTTATATGTGATAAAAAAGTGATTATCTTTCCTTTCTTGGAAGACATTGACCTGCTTCAATTTGATCATAATATAAAGTCAAAAAACGAGCTGTTGTGGATGTATAATTACTGACAAGTCAATGTTTAATTTTTATTATTTTAATTTTTTTTTAAAAGTCAGGAATAGGGTATCCACAATATACAAGCATTGGAATATACACTCACCGGCCACTTTATTAGGTACACCTGTCCAACAAATTTAGGCATGTAGACATGGTTAAGACGATCTACTGCAGTTCAAACCAAGCATCAGAATAAGGGAAAAAAGGTGATTTAAGTGACTTTGAACGTGGTATGGTGGTTGGTGCCAGACTGGCTGGTCTGAGTATTTCAGAAACTGCTGATCTACTGGGATTTTCACGCACAACCATCTCTAGGGTTTACAGAGAATGGTCCGAAAAAGAGAAAATATTCAGTGAGCGGCAGTTCTGTGGGTGCAAATGCCTTGTTGATGCCAGAGGTCAGAGGAGAATGGCCAGACTGGTTTGAGCTAATAGAAAGGCAACAAATAACCACTCATTACAACCGCAGAAGAGCATCTCTGAATGCACGACATGGTGAACCTTGAAGCGGATGGGCAACAGCAACAAAAGACCACCCCGGGTGCCACTACTGTCAGGTAAGAACAGGAAACTGATGCTAAAGTTCGCACAGGCTCACCAAAATTAGACAATATAAGTTTGGAAAAAAGTTGCCTGTTCTGATTAGTCTCCATTTCTGCTGAGAAATTCAGATGGTAGAGTCAGAATTTGACATCAACAACATAAAAGCATGGATCCATCCTGTCCTGTATCAATGGTTCAGGCTTGTGGTGGTGCTGTAATGATGTGGGAGATATTTTCTTGCCACACTTTGGGCCCATTAGTACCAATTAAGTATCGAGCCACGGCCTACCTGAGTTTTATTGCTGACCATGTCTATCCCTTTATGACCACAGTGTACTCATCTTCTGATGGCTACTTCCAGCAGGATAATGCACCAAGTCATAAATCGCGAATCATCTCAGACTGGTTTCTTGAACATGACAATGAGTTCACTGTGCTCAAATGCCCTCCACATTCACCAGAGCTCAATCCAATAGAGCACCTTTGGGATATGGTGGAACAGGAGATTCGCATCATGGATGTGCAGCCGACAAATCTGCAGCAACTGTGTGATGCTATCATGTCAATATGGACCAAAATCTCTGAGGAATATTTCCAGTATCTTGTTGAATCTATGCCATAAAGCCAGTTCTGAAGGCAAAACGGGGTCCAACTCGGCATTAGTAAGGTGTACCTAATAAAGTGGCCGGTGAGTGTACTCTACATAATTATGTTATAAAGTAAACTGGACACCTTTGGCTAAGTAACTCTTTAGTTTGACTAAAAGTTGATCATTTGTGTGGAAATCTTGTGAGCAGTTTAAAGGCTTCATCACAGTTTTCATTTCCCCACTTCTGTTTTCAATATAAATTTGAATCAATGGATTATACACAATTGTCATTTCTTTAACATGTTGTCATCCTTGGTGTTTGCTCAGTCTTGGCAGTGTCAACTAGACCATTTAAAAGTGCATAAAAAGCAACCACATATGGGGAAAAGTTCATGAATGCGGTTTATTAATACGCTATCCAGCCTGAGGTCGAATCAGTCTTTCTCATTGTGATGACAGGAACATGTTTGTGTGCTTTTGCAATAGTTAATGTGGGTGGTCTAGCAATGAAATGGGAAAGCACTTTAAAACGTTACTATTTTCTGAAGTAGTGGGATGCCAGCCATAGCCTTTTGATGCAAAAGGAGTCGATCTGTCATTGTTGTTATTGTGCAATGGATTATAGGTATTTGCACAATAGAATTCTGTTGATGCAAGGTGGAGCCTTCAAAAAGGCAAATAAGGTGAAGACGCTTCAGCAGGGTTCAACAGTAAGTGCAGATAAAGTTGTTTTGATACTGGCCATGCAAAATACTTTAACTGGCACCGCTTATTCCTATTTCAGCAGCTGTTTTAAATGTATCTGGAAAGTAGTTACAAAGGTGTAAAAAATCATGTTGCTGCCTAATTTTATTTAATTTTAATAAATAAAATGTAATTTAAAGTATATATTATAGAGTTTTTGAACCTTTTGCTTGTAAATTACTTGATTTAATTTGCTGAGGAAATACAACTAGTAATATAAACATTACCCAAATACTGTACTAAGCTTTGTCTGTAAAAGTTAAGTCTAACGTCAATACTGTCAATACGTTTTCTACAACTATAGCATATATAATACCACAATACAACACAGTGTACTGTAACACTGCAGTTATTTTATTTATTAGTTCACTACAGTTAATACCACAGTATAGCATTCATTAGAAATGTGTGCATCACAAATACTGCAGAAGACCTATTGGAACCCGCATGGACCCAAGATTCTCACAGAAATCAGTCAAGTTTGGTGAGCGAAAAAAATCATGGTTTGGGGTTACATTCAGTATGGGGACGTGCGAGAGATCTGCAGAGTGGATGGCAACATCAGCAGCCTGAGGTATCAAGACATTTGTGCTGCCCATTCATTACAAACCACAGGAGAGGGCAAATTCTTCAGCAGGATAGAGCTACTTCTCATACTTCAGCCTCCACATCAAAGTTCCTGAAAGCAAAGAACGTCAAGATGCTCCAGGATTGGCCAGCCCAGTCACCAAACATGAACATTATTGAGCATGTCTGGGGTAAGATGAAGGAGGAGGCATTGAAGATGAATCCAAAGAAACTTGAACTCTGGGAGTCCTGCAAGACCTCTTTCTTTGCCATTCCAGATGACTTCCCTGCTGAAAAATCCAGCTTAAACCAGCCTAAGATGGTTGGCTGGTTTTAGCTGGTCGACCAGCCTGGTTTTAGAGGGGTTTTGGCCATTTCCAGGCTGGTTTCCAGCCATTTCCAGCCTGGTCTTAGCTGGTCAGGCTGGAAAATGATCATCTTAAACCAGCTAAAACCAGCTTGACCAGCCTGGTTTAAGCTGGACATAGCTGGTTTTGGCTGGTCAAGCTGGTTTTAGCTGGTCTACTCCTAGCCTGACCAGCTAAGACCAGGCTGGAAATGGCTGGAAACCAGCCTGGAAATGGCCAAAACCCCTCTAAAACCAGGCTGGTCGACCAGCTAAAACCAGCCAACCAGCTTAGGCTGGTTTAAGTTGGATTTTTCAGCAGGGTTTATTAAGTTATTTGAGTCATTGCAGAGATGTATGAATGCAGTCATCAAGCTCATGGGATCATATTTTGGTAAAATAAGTGTAATCTAGAGGCCTTTACCTTTCATGTAAGCCACTTCTGATACCAAATGATCAACTAGAAGTCAAGTTATTATTTGCTGTTTCTAAAATTTGGATAGGCAACGGGACTTTTGTCAGGTGTATTATGGTTAAAAAACACATTTGATTCATGGGCATAAATTGACAACAATTGCTAAGGTAAATTCATAAACACTTTCAAATGAATTACAATAATACAGAAAATAGCCATTCATAAATGTCAATTACACTGTTTTTTTCTTCACTTTATTTTTCAAACAACGAACTCACTGACGCCACAATAGATCATTTTAACTGAACGCGACAGCAGCATCACACCTGCACCACTATCGGCGGCTGTGCATTCCGCCAAGTGAGACTGTCAACATGCAAACAAGAAAAAGGATTTAAGTACGTTTCCAACTATATCTATGGCAATAGAGGTAAGTTTTGTTAAAAAAAACTAACGTTACAACTTCTGTTGTCTAAGCTGTCAGATAATTTTAGCTAGCTTAGCCTACCTTATCGCTAGTCTGTTTACATTCTTAAATCGTTGCTTGTTTCTCAGTTTGTGACACGTTTTCTAAAGTAACTGTTCTCAACGCTGAAATAAATATGATTTTATCTCCTTTTACATTTAAATATCATTAAATTAATACTAGCTCTGTTTAACCGGCCATATTCTGATCATGAACTATGTATTAAGTACACTACTGATGCTAAGTACACTGAAGTACACTTCTGAGCTAACCTCAGAAAATTGAAGGAATACTATCTCCAAGGCTGAAGTTTCAGTATACGTTTTTAGGTAACTAACTAACTTTTAGGTGATATTATTGCATGTTTTTCCATGAAAAAAAATCCACGGATGTGGTCAGTTTGTAGTTCATTTAGTACTATGAGCATACAATTTAATTTGTTTTGCTATAACTATTTTATTGATCAGTTGATGACTGAAGATTTGCTGTGTGTCCAAAATTGACAACTGTCTATACTACTATTGCGTTGTAGGTTGTACAATTAAATTTGTGACCATTATCAAAGTATATATTTTGTATATGTAGTGTATACTGCATGTATATTAGGCATGGGACGATAACGGTTCGGAAAAGTCAAGTTTTTAAAACAAAATTTTCTGCTATGCCAGTCCTAAGGTATGTGTAACATTTTTTATTTGCATTTTTTAAAAGTTTTTTAGGACAACAGTCTCTCCAGCAGAAAAGATATCAAAAGATGCCTTTTTAAATTGTAAAGAAATCTGTGTTTTTTAAACAAATGAAGACGTCAATGATTCATTTGAATTATTTAGCCTGACATGTTTACTGTGCCAAAATATTTGAAACGTTTCTTAAAATAAAAGATATTGTGTTCAAAGTTTTTTACCCGGACATCTAAAAAGAAAATATTTTAGAGCAGTAATCACAATACCGTGAAAACTTGATATTTTTATCAAGGTTATCATACTGTCAGAATCTTATACCGGCCCATGCCTAATGTATACACAGTATGGTGGTTTCCCAACTCGGTCCTTAAGGGCCACTGTCCTGCAGAGTTTAGCTCCAACTTGCCTCAGCATACCAGTTTGAAAGTTCGTGGTATGCCTATAAGACCCTGGTTAGCTGGTTCAAATGTGTTTATTTGACCCTTCACAAGGCCTTGCCCCACTTCTCGATGTCCAACAAGTTTTTTAGGGTTGGCTGATGTCAACCAATTTGGCATCATACAATGTCTAATGTGAAACATCGCGATGGACGATGGGGTCATCGTAGGCTGCGGTGAATTAATTATTTATGAATAATTAGGTAATTCATAACGAATTAATTATTTGTAGCCTACCGTTTTAACTACCTGACCCGCATGGTCCTTGTTTTACCCATAACCAATTCATAAATAAATAACGATAAGTTACACACAAATTACCACCTGTCAATCACTTTTTCTGTGCGACTCTGGCATGAATAGGCAGAGTGATCTGTGTCGTTATAATGGCGTCGACAAACTTGGTTGTTAAAAAAAGTTGCACAACCAACAGGAACCAACCAACAGTAGCTGAGGTTTTTGCTAAAATTGCAAAGTACAAGTGTGAAAGCGAAAGATTGAAGCAGTGTACTGACGCTGTGACACGTTACCTGATAGATTCAAAAGACAGAAGAGTCGTTAGATAGAGACAACATTAATTAAATATCACATTTAACAACTATAGTGAGACGCCATCCAGCAGTACATCCTTGATAAACTGTCCGACGTGCACTGCTGTCTGGGGTTTTGTGCTCAAAGCACCCGCTGACTGCTGGAGCTCAGATGCATGCATACGCTGCAGCGCATGATAGAGTGTGTGTGTGCGTTTGTGTGTGGATGGAGAGCTGTTTAGAAGTGCTAGATGAAACGCCAGTGTAGACGTGAATTGTTTTCGATCTAAAATGCCATTTTAAAACTAAGACGTATTAGTGTAAAAGAGGCCTAAGCGTGTGTTTTTCATAAACGGGTTGCTGCTGCTATGGGGGCGGGGCGGAGGATTGCGATGCCGGCTCAGCATCGTGATGTCTATCGGCCATCGTCTATCGACCCAACCCTATTTTTAGCATCAGACAAAGTGCTCCGCTATCAATCTGTGCACTCCCCATGGAATTAATGAACAATTGTTGAGCAATGAATAATAATAATAAATAGTGAATCATTTCTGGAAAAAAATTACATACTGACAGAAGCAGACATAAAAATCTGCAATATGCACACAGGGGATTTATTGAGGATGTGAGCATGACTCGATGAAAACAAAAAAAAAAAGTGACATTTGACACTATCTATAGACCATTTTGACGGATGTAAACAATAACAATGGTCCTAATGTATTTTCTGTTTTACATTTTTAATTTCCATAGCTTCTGAGAATCCAAAAAGGTGCAGATGTTGATAAATAATGTTATAATAGCGGTTTTAACATGAAAAGAGGAGTGAATTGCCTTTTGTTATGAAATAGTTTGATAACAAGCAGGAAATGTTCAAGGGCCAATGACATTACCACATTGAAATGGTCTATAGCCTACAAGCATAGGAATGTTTGGATCATTTGAATATAATTTAAATATAACATATTGATTCTCTAACATAATTTACAAACACCCACAAATGGTGTTATGTTGAACAAGACAAAACTATAATGCATCTATGAAATTATAAGAGACAGTAAAGATTGTTTTTCTGAGTCTTAAATGCAGTTTAAGTTAGCTCATCTCACCTGTTAACTTCCGAGTCCTGGGTTCGTTCTTTTGCCTCGTCACAAGTCACTTCTCCATAAACTAAAGTTATGCAGGCTGTGCCGGTCCAATAACAAATCAGATTAGTTCATCAGTCTTGCGTCATTTATTCAGCAGGTTACAGCAGCACCATTGATGGACAGTTGATGGTGAGGCCGTCCACACAAATATATTCATGTCATACACTTCTCTAACCATGAAATTGTTTATCGCCCAGCCTTTCTGGGTATCTGCTGCCTGTGTCCCATATGAGCAGATTTGCATCATTTTTCATGTTAATTACCAATGTTGCTCTACTATGACACCTGTCAGACAAAATGGCAAAGACTAACAACATTATGATCAGTCAAACTGCCGTGTAGGGTCAATTGGGGAAGGAGATAAAACTATTCAGCACAGTGGCCCTCCAGGAGCAATATTGGACCGTAGTATGAATATGAATAGTGAGAATAGATTTCAAATGTACAATATTCGCCATGTTGTGATTAACACATGGCCTACCAGCTTCAGGTACATTACTTCCATTAATTCCTCTCCTGTGATGTCATGGCATAGTAAAGTGACCAAAGTCCATTGAATGGGCAATTTGCGCAGAATCATGGCCGAAGTAGGTCATTTAGGTACTTCTTGTCTCTGCTTGCATATACTATAAGTTGTTTTCAATCACGTAGTTCTGGTGACGCGCAAAATTCAGATGGAGGGCAGGAAGTAAAAAACTGAATGGGAGACATTGAGGAAAGTTTGTATTTTTGCGAATTATACCATATTTTAAAGGAGATATACATAGAAAATAAGCATATATGTTGGCTATGATATTTATATCACGAAGAGGGTCGAGTTTTCTACTGAACTAAAATATATTTGCCTGTTATTGAGGTGGTAGATACTGTATAAGCTATTATGTTACATAAAAAAAACTATAGTAAATACTATAGTCTTTGGAAGCATACTATAGATAATTACTTGAATTAAACTGTCGTAGTAAATATATTGTTGCTGTGGTACAACACAACAAATTATTCAATAGGCTTCAGTTTTCTACGCTATAATCACAATGCACCATAGTTTACACTAATATTACAGTATTTATTACAGTGGATCAGTTTACTATGCTACAGTATTCTGTAGCATTCATTATCAAATAGTTGAATACATTATACACTTTACTGTGGTTTAAAAACATGTTTATTATAAATTACTATAGTTTTTCCCCATGTGGATATCTTTCAGACATCACGAAATAACAGATGAAAATAATTTATCGACATTCACCGCTGCTGCGAATCTTGATGTTAACGTTACGATTGTTTATTCCACCAAAACGCCAGTTAAGACTTGGATTATTGCAAAACAAGATTGAGATTTCATTGCAGCGATTACTTGGCAGGGTATGGTGTGGTGGTGTTTAGGCATGGGACGATAACCGTTTTCAAGGTATACCGCGGTTTGGAAAAGTCAAGGTTATCATACCGCCAAAATTTTCTCTAATACCGTTCCTAAGGTATGTGTAAGATTTTTTTATTTACATCTTTTTAACAACCAGCAGAAAAGATATTCAAACATGCCTTTTTAAATTATAAATAAATCTGTGTTTTTGAAACTAATGAAGACAGCAGAAGTCAATGATTCATTTTCATTATTTAGCCTGGCACGTTTACTGCTCCAAAATATTATAAATGTTTCTCAAAATAAAATATATTGTGTTCAAATGGGAAAAAACTTTTAGTTTTTTACACAGACATTTAAAAAGAATATATTTTAGAGCAGTAATCACAATACCGTGATACCGTGAAACCGCAATATTTTTATCCAAGGTTATCATACCGTCAGAATCTTATACCGGCCCATGCCTAGTGGTGTTTGTATCTGATTTGTATATAGCACATTAACATATTTATACACATAGCTAGGCCTGTATATAATCTTTATTGGTGCTGTCAAACGAATTATCGCGTTCAAAAAAGTTTGTAAACATGGATGTATTGAATAAGTGTTTAATATATGGCACCTATTCTTCCGCTTTTAAGCCAGTTTCTAGAACTTTCCCCCTTTTATGAGCAAAAACGTTTGGAAGTCTATAAAAGCTGTTTGGCATTTCTTATTTTGTCTGATTTAAACAATTATAAACAACACAAACCCGAAATATTTTGATGTTCTGATAGCGATTACTATGTTAAAGAATCACTTCCTGCCCTTCATCTGAATTTCGCGTGCCATCAACTCCAATGGCGTAGTTTTCAGTTTTTATACAAGCTCACTGACTCCAATTCTGCTTTCTTTGAAATTATCTCATCATAAAAATTAAAGTGCTGAAACGATGCAAGTAACTTTGGTGATTATAATTGGATTTGTTTGCACAACTTGTGCTATATAATCATGAGGCAGCACGGTGGCTCAGTGGTTAGCACTGTCACCTCACAGCAATAAGGTTGCTAGTTCAAGTCCCAGCTGGGCCAGGTGGCATTTCTGTGAGGAGTTTGCATGTTCTCCCTGTGTTTGCGTGGGTTTGCTTCAGGTTGCTCTATAGTCCAAAGACATAGGGTATAGGTGAATTGGAGTAATTGGTGGTTCATTCTGCTGTGGCTCCCCCTGAAAAAATCAGGGACTAAGCCAAAGGAGATTGAGTGTTCTATATAATCATGGGCTGGAGTGTTTTGTCTGTGTAGTTAGATTATGATGTGTCATTTTTCACACACATATAAAACTCATTCTTTTAATGAGTATAACATTAGCAAATGCATTATTGGACATTAATGATTTTGCTATAATATTGCAGCCCTATTTGTTTAATTTAATTTTAAGTAACTTGTTGTTGCTTACATTTTTTGAAGTAAATAGCTAAGTATTTGCCATAAAAGATGCTTGTATAAAGATAAAAAATGCTTCTCAAGCCAGTTCTGAGGACAAATACTACCTTTTAATAAAAAAATAATTGAGCATCAATCCATTGTAAATGGTGCAAAATTTGTAAATGGTTAAAATTTGTAGTAATCTACACCGAAAAGATCATCACAATCACTTGCGTGATTCTGTAAAAATTCCGTTTCCTCATTCTGTGGCTACACACCATAGATAATGGGTCTAAAGCAGACATTCCTCATTTATAGCCGTGAAACTGATAAATTTGGAATTTTAAGTCTGTTATTTGAGAGTTCAGGCCCTCGAGTGTCTGATTGATTCAGGAAGAAGTGTTTGGAGCAAATCGTGAATGCTTCAAATGACTGTACTGCTCGGTTTCAGACCCGGGCACTACAAAGCCTCTGTTGTTCAGTGATTCACAGAGGTGGAGGGATGGGAAGTGTGAGCACATCTCTAACAGGCTTATGGTTAAGCCACTTCACTTAACACCATTCCACAGCATTCATGGGAGAGCAGCTGGCTATGGATCCAGCATCCTGCACTCAATGGCAGTTGTTCCAAAAGCGTAGGGGTTTAGATGTGAGTAAATGTCTAATGTTAATCATTGTGGTAAAATTCATAATTAAAGAATGTGTATAAAACATGAATTTATTAGCCATTTAGAGATATTAACAATTGAAAGTGGATGGAAAACCATTCGATAAGGTAGGGTTGGGCCGATGAAAGATATTATTTTGGATCGCGATAAAATTTGTCAATAATAATGAAAAGCTCTGGACTTTTTACTCTATATTGATCCAAGAGCCAATCACACAGCAGAAATGTGCAACAATGGGAATCTAAAAGTGTGTTGATAGTAGAGATGTACCGAATTTTCAGCCACCGAAAATATATTGGCTGAAAATATGTTATGCTATTTATTGGGCCCTCTAGTTTTTGTGGCTTCAGTCATTTGGGTACTCTTTTAAGTCTGGAAGCATTAACAACTTATATCGAAATATATATATCGCTATCGTTCAATATGTAAAATAATTATCGAGATTGCATTTTTGCCATATCGCCTAGCCCTAAGATATTGGGATCTATCAAACACCCGGCACAATAAGGCGCAAGGCGTGTACTGTACGTCACGATTTGTTGCTATTTTCAGTCCAGCGCAACCCTAATTTTAACGTTTTCGCCACGTTGTTTGAATAGCAAATCCATTTGCATCACTTTGTGATGGGTGTTCTGTCTACAAAGAAGGTGTGTTAAGGCACATTGTTGGCACGTTGCTATTTTGAGAAACTGAAATAGACTACGCCATTGACCAGCTGAAAGCTGGTCTAGAGTCCAGCACAGAGTGTTAGTTGTGCTCCTATGCAGGTCCAAACATACACACAGGATGTACAGCAATACACAAATATCTCTACATATGAAAAAAATTAAAGGATTAAAATGTTACAAAAATTATTTTCTACATAAATATAAAAACCACTACCTCCATGCTTTTCAGTTTATTCATGGCAATTTGCATGTTTGTCCACCTGTCAGGTTTTGGAGATGTGTGTATCACCATATGGGGCATAAGAACAAGGACGTGTATTTGTATATAACTCAGTTTTTTGACCACACTTTGTTATTATTGTTCGTTTATTTGTTTGCTGAAAATTAGAACTGAATTTAGAAATAGTTTTGAAACAAATCTTTGCGCTCAACAAATTAAATTAAATATGTAGGCTAATGGATGTCCTCAGTGGAGTGGGTACAACCCCCTTTTCTTGCTCCACGAAAGTAAAAGAGTTCAAGTAAAGTAAAGAGAAAGTAAAGAGGCCAAATAGAGGAGACTCATTCTTTATCCTTGCGCTGCAGATGGTCTGTTTAACTGTTTTCTTGCTAGTGAATCATTTCAGTTTTTCCACTTACAAAGTCCGCCATGTAAATAGCAAATGCGCCATGGTGCAACAACTGACTCTGAAAGGGAATTGGAGATGAGACTCTGATTGGTTTAATGAACGTTATGTTCAAAACACACCCATAACTCATTAAGAGAATAAGGACAACCCTGTTAGACCATGCGCCAGAACTCAAAGCGTATTTTTCAATTCCTAAAATAGCAAAAGTGGATTCGGACACGCCCTTAATGCCATGTGCTTTAGATTTTGCACCTAGATCGTTAAAATAGAGCCCATATTATTTAATATACAGAAATATAAAAGTCCCATTACTGATCCTTGAGGCACACCAACAAGATTAGTAACTAAATGTGAAGTTAATACTCCCCGAGCACCCAATTTTGAATTATTAAGGTATGAACTTAACCATCTTATTACTGTACACTGTAAAAAATGGCCGTGATTTCAACTGTAAAAAAAACTTTAAAAATGCTACAGTACAAATCCGTAACCTGGTTAACAGTATGTTTCCTTAATATATACGGCGAATAGCCGTAAATTGACTTTCCCAGAATTCCCTGCATGGCACATCTCTTTTTATGCTTTTTGTTGACATTACTATGGATCTTTTTAGTTGTTTCCCCATCAGTAATGTATATTAGTGAGTTATGTTACATCTAATGTTGATAAACAATGTTTATTTCATGACTTTAATTTTATGTGTGTTACCATACTGGTGTTTAGTAGCTGTGTGAATGACACTGAGCACCTTCATTACACTGATACGCTTTTTTGATTGTGGGAAAAGTTGTATGTGATGAGCTTTGGTTCATTATGTATGAACTTTCTCATCACCACCTGCATATGGCTGTGTTATCATGTCTATCTGTGTAACAAAAGATGTGTAGATGTTGCTAATTTAAAATACAGACATATTACCTCTATAAATTAATAAAATACGGTAGTTTACTGTAAAAATGAGAATTTACTTTTACGGTTTGTACTGTATTTTTTACGGTTAAATACTGGAAACCACAGCTGCCGTTTTTTTACCGTAAATTTTACGGATTTATTTTTTACAATGTACATTTGGTGAAAAATTGTACTTATTCATTAAAACATTATGATTTAATAAAGTCTTTAATAGATCAACAGCTCCTACTACGCATTCTATTTCCCAAATATATATGTGATCTGTTAATTATTATTATTCTGATAGAATAGTGGTAGAATAATACTAATGGCTCTATTATTTGTTAATAGCCATGTTTTGAACACTGGTGTAATTATACATTTTTTTTCCAAGCACTCTGAAACACTTGATCAGATTTTAATTCTCATTTTCGTAATTTATGAAAAACTAGTTTCTTGTTTACACGTCAGACTTCTTATTGGTTTAAACTAATTTGCATGTGTTTTGGTGTGAATTGTAAAAAATACTGGATAACTATTACAGTACACTGTAAACATTGCTGGGTTCCACACAATCGATTTGTGTTGGGACAACATGAAGGAATTCAGTTAACTTATTAGTTTTTACAAATTTAAGTGGATTGAACATAAAACAATTAAGTTGTCCAAAAAAACCCTCAAGAATTGTGTTGTTTCAGCTAATTTTAATTAAGTAGTTTGAACAAACAGCAGACATAATTTTTTTGAGTGTTCTTTGTTCAACATTATTCATTAATTCTACAAAATATATATCATAGTTTTGATATTTGACAATGCAGAACTAGCAATATTCATAAAAGACTCATTTTAGTGACGATTCTGTACTTTAATGGACCATAATTACCTGTAAAACCCTTTTGCGAGTCTGCAAGAAGTCTAAAGCACAACAGAATTCCACACAATACCCTGATGTTGCATGACAAATTGGATTATTTGTTGGCTCTAGAGATACAGAGTGGGAAACTGCCCATGAGAACTACAGACCAACTAAAGACGTGTGTGAGAGAGATCGGCTGGGGGTTCTTTATAATCCATGTCATGCTGTCCCTCCCACCCAACACCTGTTCATTACTTCATAAATCGGAGCCGTGAGCCAATTAAAAGAGCCACAGCAAGTTAAGATACCACAGCTTTGATGGGTTTGGGCACAGAAAGTAAAAGGGAAAATAAAATGTCCCAAGCGACTTTTAGAGACGGACAGCTTTTCTTTTTGGCACCATCTGTTAACACGCAAGGTTTTTCACTCTTTGAAAGCCTTGATGGGTCAAAATCGTCTTTATTTGTAATAAAGAGAGTACGTTAATTAGTATTCATCTAGCTACTTTATACAAAGTTGGTGGTTGTATATTTTAATCTCAGATCTTTTTTTTTCTTTGTTCGACTGTGGCTCCTTTAAGTCCACCTCCTCAGATTCTGGACATAAACACTGTTTTCATCACAGAGGACACACTTGGAGATAGTCTCGCACGGCTGGAAGTCTGTCTGTGTTTGAGACACACCAGAAGGAAATCATTGTGTCCCCCTTTTCTTTTCCTGAAGCCTTCTAATGACGAAGAACAAGGGGGTGGAAAAAAAACGTCAGTACTTTCAGGATCCTGGATTAACTTAAGCCATTTCACAGCGTTGGGTGGGGGTTCACAGTCAGGACGAGCAGCGGGACATCCTGTTTGAGCTTCCAAATACCATTTCCTCCTATAAAAAAAGAGGAGAGACCTTAGAAATCAGCTCCCACTGAAGACAGAGAAGTGCATTTGTCATTTTCCTGGCTTGAGGCTGAGGATATGAGGAAAGATGCAGCAGAGCATTTGAAGGCCGGTTATAATGCGTCAATAAATGGAAAGGTTGACGTGAAGTACTAAAAGATATCCCAGTTGTGCATGTCCTTTGTGGTTTTAAAATCTAAAAATGTAATTGTGCTCGTTTTGTGTTCCATTCACATCAGAATATCTCAGCTTGGTATGAATTTGAACTAAAGTTGCAAACAGAATGAAGAATAATTAACAGAAAATTAAACAATTAAAAAAATTTAATAAAAAAAAAACTATATAGTAGATGGAGATAGTAGATAGTATATATATATATATATATATATATATATATATATATATATATATATATATATATATATATATATATATATATATATATATATATATATATAGTAGATGGAATTAATAAAGCCTCCTGTATATTTTTCCCCAATTTCTGTTAAACTGAAAGATTAACAATTTCTGTTGGACACATTGCTAAACATAATAGTTTTGATATTTCTATTATCTTTGCCATGATGACAGTTCATAAAATTGTACTAGATATTTTTCAATACACTATGTTCAGCTTAAAGTGACATTTGAAGGCTTATAAGCAAGTCATTGTATAATGACGATTTGTTCTGTACACTGTAAAAAATTAAGCCATTCTTGTTCACTCAACTTTTGAAATCTTCAGATGCACTAACCTGAAATGATTTGTCAGAAATACAAAAAACATTTAATTGGGTTAAAATAAGATTGTTGGTTTTCTGGAGAGGTGAACTCCTCTGTAACAAACCTTTTTAAGTTGTGCTAACTGAACATTTTTTGTCTTCAGAACTGGAATGCCTGTAGTTGAGTGAACAAAAACACATATTCCTTTCCTTTTGTTTATTCTTGTTTTATCAGTTTTTAAAAACATCAGTTGCACTGACCTAAAATGTCTGCAGTTGAGTGAACAAAAAAAGTATTTTGGAAATTGGTACTAAGAAGTAATACATTGTCAGAACAAACAAACATATTTCAATTGGAAAAAAAAAAACTAAAACAGAGACCAATGTTAACAAAACATTTATTAGACACAGAATTAGAAACAATACAGGAGGCAAAACAACAATAACGGTAAACAAGACAAGGAACAAAACATGGCAGGACAAACAGGGTAAAAGCTTTGTAATGCTTCAGAGGGAAAAACAAGACTCAGCAAAGAGTCTGCGTGAATGAGGTCTCTTTATAGTCCTAATCAGTCCGTCATGAGCTTCCAGCTGTGTGTGTGTAATAAGGAGGAACCCGAAACTGGTTCCTCCATTTCAATTATAATTTGAGCAATTGATTTGTCTTTTTAATATTGCAGGATTTTACTTTAGATGTTCATGACAATTAAATATCAAATATATTTGATTTCTCATTTGAGAGTGCATTTTGATTTATTATTTGATCTTTTGAGCATTTGATTTATCATTTGGGTAGTTGTTTTGAAAGTTCGTTTATTATTTGATCTTTTTAGGCATTTAAATTTTCATTTTAATTTTGTTAGGAAAAAGCTTCCATAAAAATACAAATTAACAGTCTACATGCCCCCCCCCCCCCCCCCCCCCCCACTACATTACAAATAAATAATAATTGAAATTACGTTAGCATTATTGCAGTAGTATTTTGTTATTGTTGTTAATAATATTGAGATTAATGTTATTATTGATGTTACTATTATTTATGTTGTTGTCGTTGTTAGGGTTAGAAATACTGCAACCTTTATTTTTTCAAGTGAAGAGGTCTGAGATTAACTCAACTTAAAGTAACAAGTTGTCAGAAGCTCCTTGGGGATGAACTTGCAAAGTTTTGCTTACAAAACTAATCTTTTAACTTAATGAAGAAATTTTAGATTTAGGTTAAGTAACCGTGTTAAATGTAGTTGTACAGACATTTTTACAGATTTTTGCCAAACCAACAAAAAACCAAGTAATTTCAACTTTTTTCATGTTGGATTTTTTACAGTGTAGACAATCGAAAAAATATATAGCTTAAAAGCTTTAAAAAATTAAAAACTGCTTTTATTCTAGCCGAAACAAATAAGTAAATAACTATGTCCAGAAGAAAAAATATTATAGGAAATATTGTGAAAAAATCCTTGCTCTGTTAAAATATTTGGGAAATATTTGAAAAAGAAAAAAATTCACAGGAGGGCTAATAATACTGACTTTAACTGTATATACTGGCGAATTTCCAACATGTGATAATCATGCAGAGGTTTTCATCCAAGAAATCCAGACAACACATATTGCCAATCCCGGGGTCCAAATAATTTACAAATGGTGCCCATATTTTGCAGAATAGATCTGTTTTACAATTAATTATACATGTGAAATATTCCAGTGGTAGTGTCTCCATTAACACTTTTTGCCAGCGTTTTACAGAGGGAGCTTTGTCCGATATCTGCTGCAAAAGAGCATACAGTGCTTAGCATAACTGAGTACACCCCATTTTAAAAATGAATATTTGCATCCATTTCTCAGTGAATATAGGCAATGTATTTTGGTGCATTTAAACAAACCAGATTTATTAAACAGATATATTTATTCAAATAATATTTTAGTCACCAAACATATTTAGAAATTGAAAGATAATACAATTAAATTCAAGTGAAATATTGCAAAAAAAAAAATTAACAAAAAAAATTAACTATTTTTTTTTTCTTTTTTTGCTTCTCTTGATTTTTCCTCTTTTTTTTTAAATTTGTATTTAATATTTTTCTATAACATAAATTTGGCTGTACTAGTTTTTGGACCGTTATCGTATGTTATTTTCTTAGATAAGCTCCAGATTTGGCTTCAGTACTGACTAATCTAATGTATATGCACAAATATAGTATTGTATAGTTTAAAAATATGTGAGGGGTGTACTTATATATGTTGAGCACTGCATATTTGTTTGTGCTGAAAAAGTCATGACACTAAAGAGATCTTGCTGTCAGGTAATCCTAATAAAGATCCACACTCAAAATCTTTTAAACAATAATTGAAAGAATTAGGAATAAATATATACATGCATAAATAAAAAAGACTTTTGTTATAAATCACCAGACATTGGAAACTTAATTTGAATTTAATCCCAATATCAGTATATTATATTTATTTAACCATATACAGTTGAAGTCAGAATAATTAGCCCCCCTTTGAATTTTTTCCCCTTTTTTAAATATTTCCCAAATGATGTTTAACGGAGCAAGGAAATTTTCACAGTATCTCTGATAATATTTTTTCTTCTGGAGAAAGTCTTATTTGTTTTATTTTCAGCTAGAATAAAGGCAGTTTTTAATTTTTTAAAAACTATTTTAAGGTCAAAATTATTAGCCCCTTTAAGCTATATTTTTTTTCCGATAGTCTAAAAAACAAACCATCATTATACAATAACTTGCCTAATTACCCTAACCTGCCTAGTTAACCTAATTAACCTAGTTAAGTCTTTAAATGTCACTTTAAGCTGTATAGAAGTGTCTAGAAAAACATCTAGTAAAATATTATTTACTGTCATCATGGCAAAGATAAAATAAATCAGTTATTAGAGATGAGTTATTAAAACTATTATGTTTAGAAATGTGCTGACAAAAATCTTCTCTCCGTTAAACAGAAATTGGGGGAAAATACATAGGAGGGCTAATTCTGACTTCAACTGTACATTTGAATTAAAAATCTTTATCTTGCAAGGCAACCTGAAAACTACATTTTAAATATTTTTATAAATAAATAAAAATGCTTCAGGGCATAAATATCCAGATGTCTAATAATATTGTGACCAATTAATTTTATTCAGTTATTTATTTTAAAATGCAATTAGTAAATTCATCTTCTTATCATGCCAGTTCCAATGGAACAGACTGGATTAATTAAAGCTGAATTCATTAAAGTTATTTGTTTTTCTCAGCTTTCGAAGAACTCAATGCAAATTTTGTAGCTTAAGACACATTTAAGTTCCCCAAGTGCACTGGAACAAAACGAGAGCAAATATTTGTCCACAAGTGTAATCTGTCGTGTTTGGGAGTAAGTGGTTTAGGCGGGAAATGAATCAAGAGGGAAAATGTCCCCACCTCCAACTTCCTATTCTCCGAGTGATTTTGTCCAGCAAGCCTTTAATCCTCCATTGTGCGCAAATGTGCACACAGTGACAATAATTCAAAGGTCCCTCATCATATGTTTTAGCTTAGTCATACCTGGGCCTCTTTTTCAGACGTCTGTTTGGTTTGACCCCTCCGCCACCTCCTTGTGAAGAATTCTGGGTGGCAGCGATGTCACCGCAAAGGCATACAAATTAGCTTTTTCAAAAAAATCAGATCGAGTTATGTAAAGAACAAAAGTAAGCAGACTTCAAAGTGATGGAGGAAAAAAAGGGAGGGATGTGAAAAGGGGGTGTATCTTCCAATATCGAGCATTTCCCACGTGACCGGGTTTCCAGGCGGCTGAGGATCTGATTATTATTTGATTATTTATTTCTGTACATGTCTCAGTCCCTGGTAAGCCCCCAGTGTGGGATGGGACCCTTGGACTTGAGCCTAGTCTCAACCTGCTCTTTTATTGGGCCGGGACGAGGCTTTGTTCTCCTTGATGGAAGTTGGGCGGCCAGTGACCCGTGACCCTCCGCCGGCCCACCCGGCTGTGAGAGTGCGCAGACACTCACAAAGCTGCACTTGCTAAATCCTCCTCAAAGGAGGGGACGGGGGGCCCTGATATAATGACCAAAAGAAGCACTTGTACGTAGCCGCAGCCTGGTTAACACTGGAGGTAGATTGCATTCTTCAAAAACTCTTCACGGAGCTTGCGTATGTCTGGAGTTTCATTTGGTCCCAAAAATACCAACATATACAAATATTATTTGTACTCAAAGTTCAAGAGAAAGAATTGATGCTAATTTTAGAATTCAGAGTGAGAATTTAGATTGCTTTTAACTTTCCATGTCAGATCATGAGTTTGAACTTGGATAGGAATGAAGATTTTTGAAGTTTTTGTGTATTTTTTGTGTTTTTCAAGACAAACTTTGATTAATACGGTCAGGTAGTCTTAAATTAGTGGGTACAGGGTGTCCGCGGGGTCTTAGAAGGTATTAAAAGTTGATAAATCAATTATGAGAAAATTAAGGCCCTTAAAAGGTATTAAAAAGTTTTAATTACGTTTTTACGAGGTCTTAAATTTTGTTCAAGCGTTGTCCAAAGTGTTTGACTCTAAAAAAGCATAAATATATTTATTTTCCTCCTAATATTAACAACGCCGTGCGCGATCCACACGAATGGTTTGAACCTGGGTGCGTCCAGCCAAGCTCCTCCATCCGGGTGATGTCACGTAATTTGCGACAAACGCGGGAAGGTGATGTGACGCTGTGTATGTGTATTTACTAACATTAACTATGAATAATCTTGTAAAGCATTTATTAATCATAGTTCAACATTAACTAGTGTATTATTAAAATCCATAGTTTTGCTTGTTAACATTAGTTAATGCAAAGGGATTTAACGAACCAACGTCATTTAACTGAAATATTATTACCTAACAATAACAAAGAGGAATAAATACCCTAATAAATGTATTACTAATTGTTTGTTCATTTTAGTAAATACATTAAGTAATAGACCATTATTTTAAAGTGTTACCAATTAGCCTTTATAGGCCTTACAGATAACAAACATGTATTAGTGTTGAAATGTCGAATAAATCATTTATAGTAATATGTGGGTTAAAAACAAGACATCAAATTGTGTTTTGTATCAAATTAAATGTAGAAATGTTAAAACATTTTTAAAAGTAAGTGTCGTTCTTAATTTTCAAATAACTTCATGTGAAATTCATGCTCTAAATAAGTGTAATGGTGTATTTAGTTTTGCATTAAATGGCTTCATTTTGACCTGCAACAAGGAGTTCATTGCTGTTTCTAAATCATGTTGCGCTGTGTCTGTTAGATTAGCAGATCGCAACACTGAAGTAGAGAGGTTACCCACTCTTCACTAACAAAGTAGGCCTACCTGAAATTTTAAATAAGAAAAGGCTCAATAATACTTTGGACAAAACGCACTGATTTCTTCCCTTTGTGCTGCTCAGTTTTTAAAGTGTCTGCAGATACCGGAGGGTTGCGCACTGTGTCTCAGTGATGCATCATGCACTTCACTCACGCATCCGGATGCTCAGATGCGATGTGCGCCGCTCCATAAGATTATTCTCACAATAAATTTCTGTTCTCTCATCCTTCCGACTGAGTTTATTCTTCCAAGGGGAATACTTTAAGTGCTGCGAATTATTTGTAAAGCCTGGCTCATTGTGGTCAAAGTAGTTGATTAAATTAAAAAAAGAGAAACTGACGGGCACATATGGTTTGTCATTAACAGAAAATTATTTAGCCTAATAGGCTAATCTGAAACTGTGGATATTTCACTGTCATTTTATTTATATCAATATTTTATTTAACAGACCACAGTTTGTGTTTTGGTGCTGAAGCATATAAGCGGACCTTGTTTTGAACTTTCTCCGTCTCACTCACGGCAAGATTTGGCGAGGCATTATTAAGTAAAATTGGCTTCAGACAGTTTAGTTTAGTCTGCGTCAAACCTGCAGGAAAATATCAGGCTTTGCTAAAAGGCAGGTTTTTTTACCAACGATTAGTGTCAATAGTGGTAGCCTATTGCAGGTTTCAAAGAAAAATCTTCATACTAAAAAAGGAAACATAAGATGGACCACAACAGATCAATGTCATAACGAATGCTCAAATTATGTAGCCTAGTTTACAGCAAGCATCATGTTTTTAGTTGGGTTGTGCTGTCTGTCATATACAGTAGGGCTATACATAGGTCTGTTATTTTTACTACAGAAAATATATGTTATTTGAGTTAACAACATGCTAATTCATGCTAGAATCATGCTAGTAACATGCTAATTCGTGCTAGAATCATGCTAATATCATGATAATTCATGCTAGAATTATGGTAACAGCATGCTAATTCATGCTAGAAACATGCTAACAACATGCTAATTCATGTTGGAATCATGCTAACAACATGCTAATTCATGCCATAAACATGCTAACAACATGCTAATTCATGTTGGAATCATGCTAACAACATGCTAATTCATGCTAGAATCATGCTAAAAGTGTGCTAATTCATAACAGATTCATGCTAGTAACATGTTCATTTCCTAGAATCATGCTAACTCATGCTAATTCATGCTAGAATCATGCTAACTCATGCTAGTATCATGCTATTACCAACCTCAGATGCAGGAATCAACTTTAAAGCTTTTTTACTGGCGTGCTTTAGTCTTTACAGTGGTTACATTGTTGACTGCAGGGATCTTAAACATTATTTTAACCAACTTGATACTTTTTCAAACTAAATAAACTACTTAAAAGCCACCATAAAGTTTGTCCTCAAACTGTATCGTGTAGTTAGGTTGTGCTGTCTGTCATATACAGTAGGACTATAGGTCTGTTATTTTTACTAAAGAAGATATATTATTTGAGTTTATCACCAGAACTATAGAAACTGTTTAATGTTAGAAAAAAAAAACGACAGTACGGGATCAGATCTGTATCGGTCGATACTCAGAATTTTGGTATCGAGATCAGATCGGTTCCAAAAAATGGTAAAGGTGCATCCCTACCTAAACCCAACAAACAGTGTTTTCAAAAGCACCGACTGACCCGTCCACCCACTTCCCTTAAGCCAGACATGTCCAAAGTACGGCCCGCGGGCCATCTGCGGCCCGCAATCAGTTTTGTGGCGGCCTGCGAGGCTTTTAATAAACATTAATAGAATCTGGCCCGCTATACAAAAATGAACGTAATTCAATGAATAACCACCGGGTGTCGCTATTGCATGCATTCAATTAGGCAGCCTTTCCTGTTATGACGTAAAACCAACCGACCAAAACTGAAGGAAACATTATTGATAACCACGTTTTGGCGAGCCATGGCACAACCAAGAAAAAGGAAAATCAACAGTGAGTGCAGGAAATTTCAGTCAGGTTGGGGCAAAGAATATTTCTTCACAGAGGTCAGCGGGAAATGTGTCTGTTTAATTTGCCTGGAATCAGTTGCAGTAATTAAGGAATATAATATTAAATGTAGGGATGCAACGATTATAGAATTTGGTTGTACGATTATAGTCTGAGAAATAATCACGGATATCACGATTATTATGCATTCATTAATTTCAAACACCACTAGTTTAGAAAATAAGATGAAAACTCCCTAATTTTTACAGTGTTATTTATTGCTGCTCAGTAACCAATTAACACAGCACATAATAATATTAGAAACAAACAAAAGTCCATTTCTTTGTGCTTAAAAATAAGTGAATTTTTTTGACATTTAAACAAATAATTTTACACTGTAAATAAATGACAGAACAATTAATAAATAATTAAAAAAACATTATTTGTCTAATGCAGAGCTTGAAATAAACTTGTTTACCTGGTAGCACCAGTGCTCCTAACTTAAGAAAATGTCGGAGAACCAGAAAGAAATTAGGAGCACCCACCAAAAATGAATGAGCACCACTGCAAATTGTATATTAACGGATTTATTGTATTTGAAAACAACATCAATTAGGACTAACAAAAACCAGAAACAAGTAACTAATTCTGTTATGACTTATTGATATTTGTGCAATAATTCCAAAATGAATGTCTAATAATTATAAAATATTAATGATGACGAAGATGACAATAATACTAACAAACAATTACATTTCTCATTACCATTCTGCCTTGAATGTGCTTGAATGTTATCTGCTATAAAAAGTCCTACTGTTACATTAACAGCACTATTGCACTAATGTTTTATATGCATGACTATTTAATAAACAGAAATAATGGACAAAAGAAAGGAAGAAAAGTCTCACTTCTGCACCCTTCACCGAAGGAAAATTTATAAAGGAGTGTCTGATGAGTGTTGCAAATATAATTTGCCCAGAGAAGATTCAAGATTTTAAAAACGTAGGTCTTTCTAGAAACACAGTTGGACGACGAATTGAAGACTTGTCAGCAAATCTAATATATATATATATGTATGTGTGTGTGTGCGTGTGTGTGTGTGTGTGTGTGTGTGTAAATATATATGTGTGTGCGTGATGCATGTTGGCCCGGGACAACGTTTTTTTTTTGTATCTGGCCCTCGGCCCAAAAAGTTTGGACACCCCTGCCTTAAGCCAATCAACAGTTTTAAAAAGCAATTCAGAAAAAGAAAAGCCCTCGCCTGATTTTTACCACGTTTTCAGATTTTACCACATTCTCACCATGTTATTTACTTGTTTATTTAATTTTTTGGCTTTTGTTTTTGTCTTACCTGATTTCTGGAACCGTTCTTTGCCGCACTCGAACCCCATCGTCGTGGTCAACTCCTCTCTGCGTCTCAAGTCTGCCAACGTACGCGGTGAGCCACTGGACAAACTCTTAACAGCGGGAAAACTGTCCATACGGAGATAAGCGGTCAGCTGCTAGCGCGAAAAGGAACGGCGTCATACTCATACTGCCCCGTAGCGTTCATTTTTAAAACGAAATGTAGCCATATGTACTTCTGGCTACATAATTCACGATCTCCAGAAATCTATATAGGGCTACGTTTTCAGAATGAGCCTATGTTGACTTTATTAGTTACTAATAACTTTAACAAATTAACTAGTAACTAATTGCTAATAAATTTAACAGTTAAAGTTATTATATATAAGCATAGTTTACCTGCAGTTATATAGTATATAGGTGATGTCTGATATTCTGAATTCTGATTTTATATTCTGTCTTTCAAATCTGTGCTGTGTGATCCAAGGTTCAGCTTTTACACATGCTTGTTGCTTCAAATCCCATAGCTCACATCACCGTAATCGAATTAAACGATTAAAAGTTTCTTCTGAGTTCAAAGACATCAAGTAGGCAGTTTGATCAGGAATCACTTAATGCAATCTGAAATTAATTCACCTTAATCCTGCACCAGAGATGTTGTATACTGTCAGAATATATATATTTATAAATATATAGAGAGAGAGCAGACTAATTCCATTACACATTTAGAGCCTGTGAAAAAGGTGGTAATTGCTCAAATTGCTTCTCTCCAACATTTAGGAAGCAGAAAAGGCCTTCGTTCCAGGGATCCAGAAGGAACAAGCTCTTCTTCTTGGATCCCATTCAAAGCTTTTCCCCAGCAAGCTGACAAACGGCAGATCTCAGGCTCGCTCTCGCCTCGTATCCCCTCCTGCACAAAGCAACAGATTTGACATAAAGAAAAAAAAGCCAACCACTGCCAGTTACTCTACAGGGCGGACTCGCTTCTAATGAATTGAGGACATCTGTGCTTCTAGCCAGCGATGCATCAGATGAAAGTCGGAGGCTCACCACCAAATGGAAGCAATCATTTCTACTGGAATCTGCTGGAAGGTACAATAATGTAGATGTGATGCACTCTGTCTGTTGTGGGAGTCATATTTCCAAAGCATGAAAGGCTGACTAGGGCAAAAACTGACAGAGGATGTTCAGTTAAGCCGGTTTGACACGCGCCATCAATCAGCACAAGCACAACCGTGGCCTTCGCGCTCGCCGGTGTAAACGTCTAGTTCAGCCTTATCTTCACCCAGAGCGTGCTGATATATTTCATTACACAGTCAAGCCAGAGCTGAGATTAAAAGAGGAATACACTGGGATTCAATCATGACGGAGGTTGCAACCTCTTGTCCCAGATCAGATCCACACAGCTACTACGAAACGGTTTGCATTTAATCAAAGTTAAACTAGCTATAGCATTTTAGGATGAGCTTCACATAAAACAAGATCTCAAGTTATATAAACAATGAAATGATCAAATTTAGTGTAGTTTGCTATGAGCTGTCCTGCTGGAAGTAGCCAGCACAAGATTCATAAAAGGGACTACAGCAGAGGTTCTCAATTTCAGTGGCCTTGAGGGCCAAATATCAACCACATTAGATACAGAGGGCCACATGAACGTTTTTTTTTTTTTGTTTAAAGAAGGCTTTTGACCTCCATAAAAGCGAATTCACATTCTCAGGGTTAGAAATCCAGTTTTCATTATCCACTTTTCTTATTTTGGTCGCTATTGAAGTACAGTAAAATGTAACTAGAAAAGTAAAGTTCGTAGACAAACATTATGGTGGCCTGAGAAAGCCCAGTCTGAAAGTTAAACACTATTGAAGTAGTTTTTAAGAAGTTTGAAACGGTTATAACTACATATAGGTGACGCAGTGGCGCAGTAGGTACAGGTGAATTGGGTAGGCTAATTTGTCCATAGCGTATGAGTGTGAATGAGTGTGTATAGATGTTTCCCACAGATGGGTTGCAGCTGGAAGGGCATGCACTGCGTAAAACATGGTCTGGATAAGTTGGCGGTTCATTCTGGTTTGGCGACCCCAGATTAATAAAGGGACTAAGCCGAAAAGAAAATGAATGAATGAATGAATAATTACATATAAGTAGGGTTGGGTATCTTTTGAGGTTATTTCAATACCGGTGCTAACTCAATACGTTTAAAATGATACTGTTGCCTATACAGTGCCTGAACCGATACTTTTGAGCCACAAAATTATGGTGGATGACTCTAGAAAAATCTTTTATTTGACAAAAGTTCCTTTAATCATTTTAATTGAACAATATAATTGGTTTAAAGTATACATCAATTCATATTCTATATATTTAAATTGAATTGAATTAATATATTTCTTTTGATCATTTGTTTGTTAGCATGCATTTAAGATTTGCATTATGCAATTAACATTACATTAGCTTACTACTAACCTGTGGAAAGACTGTCATCAAAATCAGGGAACATCTTTTTTCTAAGGTTGGGGGTTGGGACTACATTAACATGGACATCAGTAATCTATTGATTAGCCTTAATCTGAATAAGACAATAATATGATTAAGGAGTTTACATGAGTTGCTTTTTGAATGTTCCTTTCATGATCCCGTCTTACATGTTATAGCAGTGATTAACATCATTGCGTCACCAGCCTATCCACGTTTCCTCCAGAGCTTCATGTAATTTCGGGTGTTTCATTTTTAATCTTTCGACTTTAATTGCAGTTCAGCACTTTCACTTTCATTCATCAACATATTGTTCTGTATTGAGGTATTGAATGAGAATATGATGTAAGGACTGGTGGAAGAGTGTTGTCTTAATGGAATTTGATGCTGTATGTTGAATGGAAAGAAAAACCTCCACATTTTGTGATGCGGGTGTCTGTGGTCCTTTAAGGTAATCAAAAACCGATGTTTACATGATAGACTCTTAATCAGAGTATTATCTTAGTCGTATTAAAATTGGAGTATTGGCGTCCATGTAAACGCAGTCAGTGAAAGTGCCAGATGATGTCGCACACTGTCAAAGACACTGCATTGCTCTACCTTTAAGTTAATTCGATGTGCTCTCAAATGTTTCATTAAGTTCGACATGTTTCCCCCCTTACGCGCAACTTTTGTAAAGCATCTGCTTCACGTTGCTGTGTCAGAATCCTTGCTTGTATATGCTATAGCCATACTTTAGAACGCTTAGTTTAATCAAATTTGATGAACGCGATCATGAATGTTGATGTCTCTGAAGGGAGTCGCTTACCGGCGTTGTCGGTTGTTGCTAGATTGGATACGTTTGCGGCCGGAAGTTAACGAGAATAATTTATTTTATTTATGAAATTTCTGATTTATTGTATTTTATTAACGTCTACCCCCACCCCAACCCTAAACCCAACCGTCACAGAAGCGTAAAAACAGTAGTTGTACCGAGTATTATTGTATTTTATAACGCCTACCCCCACCCCAACCCTAAACCCAACCGTCACAGTACTGTAAAAATATTAAATATTGTTATACAGTGTCAAAAAAATTATATTATATATATAATATATAATGTTAATTATATATATATATATATATATATATATATATATATATATATATATATATATATATATATATATATATATATATATATATATATATATATATATATATAAAATATAATATATTAATGTGCATATCGCACTTCCAGCCGGCCGCGTATCCAATCTAGACTTTACCGGCGTTGTCTACTTGCGTGCGTTTCCTAAGCAACAAGAACAAACGCCTAACATCGCCGACGGTGTCCGTAACCCTCAAAGTTGTTTAGAATTAAATGTTAAGAGATGGTGTGACATAACGCACACCTATGTGCCTTTGATGCACCCCTTGATGCTTCTTATGTCCTTCTCGCAGCACCAGTGGCACTGAAATTAGGCACCTGAAATTCATATGCTGCAGTGTTGCCAGGTTGGAAATGTGAAAGTATCGTACCAGAGCCTCAAAATTATCGTATTTGGAGAAAAATTATCATACACTAGTCAAACGGAGAGTATATAGATATTATCTAGACAAATAGCGTTTTGACACAACGTGCAAATCACCACAATATGTTAAAAAAAGGCGTACCTTAGTGGGAAGGTTCAAACTCCACCTCCGAGTCGCTGTCATTGAATACCTGCGTGTGTTGCCAGATGTTGAGGGATTCATTTTGCTGTACAAATTGGATGCCTACATGGAGCGCAACATAGTGCTGGTTGGCTTGAAAGCAGTGCACCCTCCCAAATTTTTAACACACTAGTCTGAGGTGTGCACCACGAGCTTATCCAGAGGATAATGAGGCGATCCCGTGACTTTGTTTTGATGAGATTAACTTTGGAAAAACACATACACATGATGCATTTGAATGGGGAAAAACGAGAACAAGGGCAAACTCCCCTGTCCTCCTCACCTTCCTTTTCAGCACTACTTTTTAAAACTTTACAAACAACTGAAGCACGGCCGCGGCAGCCAGTGTTGCCAGATGTAGCTATGTGCGATTTGATTGGACAGGAATAACAGGAATGATTTTTCTAATCCCCATAGACAGGAATAAATTAAGTAGTACCTGCAGGTTGAAGTAAAGTAGTGGAGTAAAAGTACCGATACAGCATTAAAAATGTACTCAAGGGAAAGTAAAAGTACACATTTTTAAAACAACTTAGTAAATTACAATTTCTGGGTAAAAACTACTCAATTACAGTAATTTGAGTATTTGTAATTTGTTACTTTACACAACTGCATATAAGCAAGCATGTTTCTTGCTAGGCAAGGTGTAGCTAGGCGGTTGCTAGGGTGTTCTGGTTGGTTGCTTAGGTGTTGCTAGGTGGTTACTAAGGTGTTGCTAGGCGGTTGCTAAGGTGTTCTAGGTCGTTGCTAAGGTGTTGCTCGGCGGTTGCTAAGATGTTCTAGGCCATTGCTAGGTGGTTGCTTGGGTGTTCTGAGTGGTTGCTAGGCGGTTGCTAAGACGTTGCTAGGTGGTTGCTAAGGTGTTTCTAAGCGGTTGCTAAGGTGTTGCTAGGCGGTAGCTAGGGTGTTCTGAGTGGTTGCTAAGGTGTTGCTAGGTGTTTGCCAAGGTGTTGCTTTACTTGTTCAGAGCCTTTATGAGATTCTTTCTTCTGTTGAACACAGAAGAATATTCAGAAAAATGTTGGAAACCTGTAACCATTGACTTCCATAGTATGAAAAACAAATACTATTGAAGTCAGTAATTAAAAGTTTTTAACTTTCTTCAAAATATCTTCTTCTGTGTTCAACAGAACAAAGAAACTCCTATAGGTTTGGAAGCACTTGAGGCTAGTGCAGTGAGTATAGTGAATACAATTTCTTTTTTGGGGTGAACGATCCCTTTAAATTGACAGCACATCTGGTGTGATGTTTCTCGTGTACCTGCGTGTGCTGTGTTCACTTAAATGTACAAAAAACTTAATGTATGTGGGCAAATGTTGAACAACACTGGCTGAAATGAACCCTAAAATTCTTAAGTTCATTTTAAATTAAATATATATTTTGAAAACCCAAAAGAAACATTTAATGTATTGATGAAATTGTAAATCTGCTGACTTTCTTCTGTACATTACATAAACTATTTGCAGTTATTATTTAGCAACAGTCCCTGCCGATCTGTTACCATGGAAACGAAAACAGCTGCACACATTAGTCTCTCCTCTGGTGCCCTGCACACCTTACAAAAATGTGCTTTCATCCTCCTAGCTCAGTGTTTTTATTGGCAGAATATATATTTGGTACAGTAAAATAGTTCAACACAACCTTACATTCATTCATTCATTTTTTGTCCGACTTAGTCCCTTTATTAATACGGGGTCGCCACCGCAGAATGAACCACCAACTTATCCAGTACATGTTTTACACAGTGGATGCCCTTCCAGCTACAACCCATCACTGGGAAACAATCATACACTCTCTTTCACACACATACACTACGGACAATTTTAGCTTACCCAATTCACCTACAGCGCATATCTTTTGACTGTGGGGGAAACCGGAGCACCCGGAGGAAACCCACACGAACATTGGGAAAACATGCAAACTCCACACAGAAACGCCAACTGACCCAGCCGAGGCTCAAAACAGCGACCTTCTTGCTGTGAGGCGATCGTGCTATCTACTGCGCCACCGTGATGCCCTCAACACAACCCCTTAAATGTAATTAAAGCAGTATTTCAAACCTTTAACTCATGGAATAAAAAAACAACTAAGGGCAAGTGGTTAAAAGTAGCCCAATTCTACAGGATAACCGCAGAACTGGCAACCCTGATTCTGATCCCCTATTTGAACGCAACAGATCACTATGACCACATCTACATGCCTAAACACATTGAGCTGTTTGTGTAAATCCGCAGTTGAACAGGTGTCCCTAATAAAGTGACTGGCGAGTGTAAAAATGACACTGTCCTTATTTATTGTTATTCCATTTCAATGCCAAATACTTTTTTTCATCCTGTTCAAGTAACAGAGGGATTTAGACATGTTGATTCAGATTGTTCCACATTCCCATTGGTCGATTTCATGCACTAGAAACGTTTCATCTAAACTTTTCACTTAAAAATAAAAAATGATACATTTTAAAGTTTACGTGAACCAGAAGTTGCTGGGACTTTTATTCCAGTATGTTAATGCACCTCCAACTGAAACAGAATATCGAGTGGGGGGGGTGGGGCTTTTTTTTGTTCAGTTTTTCTCAACCCAGGCTTATTCTGAAAACGTACCTCCAATTTCTCTCGCAATTGCCATTCGCACCTGCTGTTCTCTCATAAATCCACCAGAGGCCGCTGTCGACTGACTGTTTGACTGACTGATTGACCGATCAATGACCCACCCTCCTAATTCCGTATACCCAACCAATAGTATTTTAAAAAGCACAGATTGACCCGCCCACCCCCTCCCTAAACCTAACCGACAAATTTAAAAAGCAGAAAAAAAAGCCCCTGTCTGATTTTTACCACATTCTCACCCTGTTATTTACTTGTTTTTTTTTTTATTAACATTGTCCTCGTGGTCATCTCCTATCTGCATCTCAAGTCCACCGACGTACATGGTGAGCTAACTAGACAAACTGGTAACAGCTGGAAAATCGTCAATACGGAGGTCATACCGGCCCATAGCTTTCATTTAAAAAATGAAATGCAGCCATACACACTTCTGGCTACATATCCCACCTTCGGATCTAAAGCCACTAATAAAAGGCTATATTCTCAACAAATGGCAAACAGAATGGGATCAGTACCCAGAAAATAAACTTTTAAAATTCAGCCGGAAATAGGAAGAAAATCTAATTTATTTTTTAAGTCAAGACATGATGAGATTGTTTATAGAAGATGCCGCATTGGACACACGAGACTCACGCATGAACATTTACTCAAAGGAGAAGAACCCCCAAAATGTCTATATTGCAACAGAAACCAAACTGTAAAACATATTTTTGTGGAATGCCCTATTTTTAATGTTGTTACACAACTATTTTTATCTGGAGAGACTTTATATGAGATATTTTTAAATGTGAACCCTTCTAAAATTGTACAATTTATATCAAAAGGAAACCTTAAAAAACTGTTTTAGATTTTTATCTTATATATTATCATTATTATTATTATTTATGTATTTTACCTGGTATATTATTTATTGCTGTTGATGACATTTAATTGTTAGAATATTTTTATAATTATAGAAAAGTGGTAAACTTGATTTTTTTTTTTTTTTGCCATGACATAGCCATAGAAGCTGAAATGGCAATAAAACTAAAACTCTCTCTCTCTCTGCCTACATAATTCATGATCTCCAGAAATCTATATAGGGCTACGTTTTCAGAATGACCCTATATGTTGGTTTTTTTGTCTCCTCCATCCTTTTGAACGTGTTATTTACAGTGCTCTAAATGTTACTTTATTGTCTTTTATCAGTGATTTTTATGATTATTTTTTTAGCATTGTTATGATCAAGACTTATAATGCCTTAACAAAGACTTTTTATAATTTCTGTGAAGAAGAATGAATGGGAAACATTTCTGGAATTCGGGCTGCTGAAAATGTTGGCAGGCACTATTTCAGTCCATAGTGAAAAAAATATTCTTCAGCTTATTCAAATGTTCTGTGATGAAAAAACATGATTCTTTTAAGAACCATTAATTGAATCTGTTAATTTATTCTCTGACATTGTTAAAAAAAAAATCTTAAGAGTACGTAAGTGTCCCAACCAGGCCAGGTTTTCCCCTCAAGCTGCAGTCACCCTTGAGTTTGAGCTTGCAAACGGCGCTGCGAAAAGGGGCGGGATTAAACAAGATGATTAGACATTTAAAAAAGCGAGCGATTGGTTCATATTTTAATTTTCTGTCCAGAGAGGTCATGTTTTGATCCTGGATTAGCCTCACACAGTCAAGTGATGCGATTTCACAGGTAAGAGTTCACCAAGCTTGAACTTTCCAATGCAGTGATCTGCGAAATTTGACGCACGAGCTTGCATTTCCGGTCTGCGCATTCGCGTGTTTAAACGGAAGTCTATAGGGAGAAAAGTGACCGCAGATTCACTCAATCACCACCATCATCACAATCACAGTCACCTGACTGTTAATCAGTCACGCACCTGCACGTCATTTCCGATTATCACTCCAGCACCATAAAATCCCTCACCGTCCCTCGCTCAGTATCCGGCCTTTTTTCCAACAAGAAGGACTGCACTAGCCTCACGGTCAGTGCCTATACCTAAATTCCAAGTTTATGTACCTCTCATTTCCTATTATCTCCAGTGTTTGCGTCTCTCCTTCGTAGTGTGGTATCTCCTGGCTCCTCTGGTTGTCGTCAATTTTCTGAGTTTGTTCCTCTGTTTGCCTGCCTTTTATAACTCCTCTGATTCATCTGGTCTTCCATATCCATCCTGCAAAGCATCTCCTTTGAGTTCTGTTTACACCAATCTTTTACAATAAACCGTAATCATATTCGCATCTTTGGGTCCCGTCTGTGACAATTAGAGATTATATATATTCCTCCACCTGTCGAAATGTGATTGATGGCTTCCGCTCTAAGCCACGCCACTTTTAGGGTGATTTGAGGGTGGGGCCTTCTTTTTGTGCATCAGTCCCTCATAGCAAACCATTAGTAAGAGTTGTGTGATTAAGAATATTGTGAGTGAAATTGTCAAAATGACTTCAAAAGAGAAGGACCACCACTCCAAATGCAGAAACAAATGGTCAGACTTTAAAACAAATCTAAATTTTTTTTATTTTTTTTCCACCTAAAGAATAACAATGTGAGCTAACAAAATAAGCATCGAAAATATTACATTTTCTAAACCCTCTAAAATCTATTACATCTATTACACTGTAAAAAAAATCTGTAATTTTACAGTTTATTTCCGGCAGCTGGGGTGTTAAATTACAGAAATTTACCGTAAAATAACGAACATTAAATCACAGAAATTTCTTTAAATTTCAATCTCTGGTAAATTTCTTTAATTCAACCTCTGTTATTTTACAGTAAATTTCAGTAATTTAACGGCCGTTATTTTACGTTTTTTTTCTGGCACCCCAGCTGCCAGAAATAAACCGTAAAATTACGAATTTTTTTTACAGTGTAGTTTAAAACCAAAGCTTTGTTTCAAATAAATTGGAGATTCAATTTTACAGAACCTCAAAACTAAAAGCGCACACACATACATTAAAAAAGTTGTGCTTGACTAAAAATGTATATAATAAAAATTGAAATAAATTGTGTTTGAAATGAAATAACCTCTTGGATATGTTATTTTGAATGTGTTTCAGATATAACGCGTCAGTTGAATCTCTTCACTGTCATTCGCATCTCCTCTCCTGTGGCCTTGTGGGATAGTAAAGTGTTCATCGATTGCACACTTCAGAATCTCACTTGAATCAGTAGGTCTGCCAAGTTCATTTTGCATACTCTTTTCAGACAGGCTGCTACTCTTGTCACATGCTGTTTAGTTTTTTGCCTTCATTGTAGTAAAATATACACTTTTAGATGCCACAGTGGCTAAATATTATCGAATATAATGTAAAGAGGGAGTGATGTTTTTATGAGCGATGTCTGACTTAATTTATGCATGTTAGTCATCTCTTTTGAAAGTCAGCATATTGATTATGGGGACATAATGCTTTTAATATTGATCATGCATTGCTACAGTAATTTTTAAAGCATGCCCAAATGGAATTCTGATGTATGGCCATATATGAACATTTATATGAAATTAAGACTAATATATTTGAACATACAGTTGAATAAATATTAGCCCTCCTGAATTATTAGCTGCCCTGTATATTTTTCCCCAATTTCTGTTTAACGGAAAGAAGATTTTTTCAACACATTTCTAAACATAATAGTTTTAATAACTCATCTCTAATAACTTTTAATAATAATTTTATTTTATCTTTGCCATGATGACAGTAAATAATATTTTACTAGATGTTTTTCAAGATACAAGCTTAAAGTGACATTTAAAGGCTCTTGTGACTCTTTTATCTTTGCCATGAAAACAGCACATAATATTTTACAAGATATTTTCAAGATACTAGTATTCAGCTTAAAGTGACATTTAAAGGCTTAACTAGGTTAATTAGGTTAACTATAAGCAAGTTTCTAATTGAATCTGTTAATTTATTCTCTGGAAATTGGAAAAAAAAAAACTTTTATAAGTCTGTTTTTCTTTTTTTTTTCTTTTCAAAGAATGTGACAGAGAAAGAACATGGGGCAACTAGATAACAGTGTGTGTAAAGGTGGAAAATTGGTCTTGATCTCAGGCTGATTGGGTCTGTTCTGAAGTGCTGAGTCATATAAGAGATGCCACTTTACTCTAGCTTAGGTTTGCAATTTATAGAGAAGAGGAAACCTTCATCTTTCATCCATAATTTGACCTAAGACTAAGTACTGGTGTCAACCATCACAGAAACAACTGTTACTAATTGTGATTTCTTTCCAATTAAAACAGAAAATAATACATCTATGCCATATATAACAGATAAACTTTACAGTGCATGCAAACAAAAAATTGCTTAAAAACTGTTCTTTTAAACTTTCGATTTGTTAAAATAATTCTTAAGAGAATGTATTTCACCAATTTATTAAGCAGCAGAACGGTTTTCAATATTGATAATAATGTGAATTTTTTTATGAACTACTATTCAGCATATTAGAACAATTTCTGGAAGGCAATATGAAACTAAATGATACTATGAATTCAGTTTTAGCATCACAAAGAAAGAAATTTTAAAATACATTAAAATAGAAAATCCTAATTAAAATGGTAGTGTTTTACTGTATGTTGCTCAAGTAAATGTAACCTTGATAGTTATAAAATGCTTCAAAAAATCTGCAAAACCTAAACAGTTTTTATAGATTTTTTATTTTATTTAAGGTGTTCTTTTTTGTTTATTAAATTGTAAAACACAAGAACTGTAGAAAAGTCTGGCGGAGTTTTTAGCAATTGTAAAGTCAAAATTTAAGCACACACACCGTAAAAAAGTATTTTGCAGTTTATATATTTATCTTATACACACTGTAAAAATGATCTTTTAATGAACAGTTAACTGTTTTCCATTTATTTACGGTTGTGAATTGCATTATGGGACCTTGATCTCTGCTCTGTCAACTTTCGATGTTGAACATTCTACTCTACAGTTTACCAAAGTGACTTTTTTTATTGACATTTTAGTGGTTTGAAATTATTACAATGTTTTTGTCCATAATATACAACACCAATATGCAACAAAATCAATGCCAAAAGTATTGAAATAAAAGGCTTGTCGAATAGCACTAACTGAAAAAAATTAACAACTTGCATTTTAATGTTAAATTGCCGAGGTTTGTAATGTTGCAACATAGCCTCATTCTGAAGACGTAGCCCTATATACGTTTCTGGAGATCACGAATTATGTAGCCAGAGGGACATTTGACTGCATTTCATTTTTGTAACGAACACTATGGTGCGGTATGACACCGTTTCTTTTTACGCTTACCAGCTGACCGCTTACCTCCATATGGACGGCTTTTCCACTGTAACCAGTTTGTCCCATTAGCTCGCCAGTTCGAGCGGACTTGAGATGCAGAGAGGAGTTGACCACGACAATGGGGTTTGAGTCCAGTGAAGAACGGTTCCAGAAAGCAGGTAAGACAAAAACAAATTCCAAAAAATAAAATAAACAAGTAAATAACTGAGTGAGAATGTGGTAAAATCTGAAAACGTGGTAAAAATCAGGCGAGGGTTTTTCTGGACTGCTTTTGAAAATTGTTGGTTTGGTTTGGGAAGGAAGAGGGTGGATCAGTCGATCGGTCATTCAGTCAGTCATTTAGTTAGTCAACACCGGCCTCTGGTGGGTTTATACGAGAACAGCAGGCACGGATGGCACTTGTGAGAGAAATTTGAGATCTCAAAAAGCATACACAACGGCCTCTGGTGGATTCGCGAAAACAAAAACTTCAAAAAACGAAGCTCCTGGGACTTATTTCATGGTCTCCAGAAATGTATACTGTATAGAGGTACGTTTTCAGAATGAACTAGGTCCTGAAATTGAACATAGCTTTTTAATAAGGCTGTGAATATTTCAATTCAAAACACATATTCATACTTAAATTCAATACGTCTTATAACTTCCAGATTTCACTTACAAAATATTCAGTTCTGTTTAAAAATGCGAATTATAATATTCAAAAAGACATTTTCAGTTCATTTCATTTAAGTTCAAAAGATTGCTTCCATGAACTCAGTGGCTCAAATTCACTTTAAATTATTAAAAAATGTTAATAAAAAACACCTTTTCAAACTTTTCCTGGTTAAAGTTTGTTGGAAGAAAGATCAAGGTCGCATGATTCAATTTAAAAGCATAAATAAATGGGCAAAAATAAAAAGACAAATTACAAATACAGAAATAAGGAAAATGTATGAATATTTTTTACAGTGTTGATAAGATTATATGATTATCATATTAAGTTTTACAAGAAGAAAAATTTTGATTTTCTACACATTTAATTCAGTGTGTACTTGCCGTTTTATTGTTATAGTTTATTACATGCATTGCTACATGCATTTTGGTGCATGTAATATTCCTTCAGCTTTATAACAGTTCTCTAAAGATTTGAATTAGATTTATGTTCATACCATTGATGTACTGTATTTCAGCCTGGGTTCATTCACCTCAGGGGCTTCTATTAATCACTGCTGAAAAGATAAGTGGAAGCAGCCCTGTTCCTTTAGCCATCTCAGAAGAAAGTGCCATGAATACAATCCAAATTCATATCATAGCCATTAGTTTCTGAATGAATGAATTTACATTTACACATTGACATTTATAGGCTGCATGTGTAACAGATCACGTTACACAAAAGAATCGTTTTCAGCAGCTATAAACATAATGCGTTTGTGCAAAATGCTTTAGAATAAGGTCATTTATATGGAAAGTCAAGTCATTTTTATTTCTATAGTGCTTTCTAAAGTGTATGAAGGAAAGCACAATTGAATGTCATTGAGCGATTACTAGACCAGGGTACACTAATGTTGACAATGCAGTTTAAGAATAATTGAGTAATAGATTAATTTGAATGCTCTATATCAGTGAGGAGTTTAAGCTGAGGTGCTACTACTACCCCACATCATGTCAGTACTTGGAGTACCCCCCCTCCACACACACACACACACACACACACACACACACACACACACACACACACACACACACACACACACACACACACACACAATTTTTGATATAGAACCCCTTGATAGCTTATTAGACTGATATAATGAAAGTGTATAAAGGTTCTTTTTTTATACCTATTCAGTGTGAGTGTGTTTGGTTTTATGTATTTTATGTCTTGTTTGCTATTGGATGACTGAATTTACTTCGGGATTAAAAAACCTTCTAATTATCTAACTAACTAATTAGCTAACTAACTAAATAACCTACTAATTAACAAACAAACAAGCTAACTAACTAATGAATTGATAACTAAATAACAAACTAATTGACTAACTAACTAATTGACTTACTAATAAACAAATTGACTGACTAATTAATAGACTAACTAACTAACTAAATTAACTAACTAACTAACTGACTGACTAACTAACTGACTAATCAAATGACTAACTAACTAAATAACTGACTGACTAAATAACTAACTAATTATTTGACTAAATAACAAACTAATTAACTAATAAACTAAATAGCTAACTAATAGACTAACTTATTTACTAACTAACTAATTGCCTAATTAACTAACCAATATACTAACTAATTGACTAACTAAATATATAACTGATTAACTAAATAACTAAGTAACTAATTATTTGACTAACTAAATAACGAACTAACTAATAAACTAACTAATTGACTAACTAATAAACTAACTAACTAACTAACTAACTAACTAACTAATTGACTAACTAATTGAATAAAAAGTAATGAATATTGGTATATACACTACCTGACAAAAGTCTTGTCGCCTATCCAAGTTTTAGGAACAACAAATAATAATTTGACTTCTAGTTGTTCATTTGGTATCAGAAGAGTTCATTAAGATTCTTTGGATTGATCTTCAATGCCTCCTCCTTCATCTTACCCCAGACATGTTCAATAATGTTTATGTCTGGTGACTGGGCTGGCCAATCCTGGAGCACCTTGACCTTCTTTCCTTTCAGGAACTTTAATGTGGGTGCTGAAGTATGAAAAGTAGCTGAAGAATTTGCTGAAGAATTTGCCCTCTCCTGTGGTTTGTAATGAATGGGCAGCACAAATGTCTTGATACCTCAGGCTGTAGATTTTGCCATCCACTCTGCAGATTTCTCGTACACCCCCTATACTGCATGTAACCCCAAACCATGATTTTTCCTTCACCAAACTTGACTGATGTCTGTGAGAATCTTGGGTCCATGCGGGTTTCAATAGGTCACAGATGATTCACCAGAAGAATCTACCTTCTGAAAATATCAACTAGAAGTAAGGTTATTATTTGTTGCTCTTACAACTGGGATCGACGACAAGACTTTTGTCAGGTAGTGTACAAATATAATATAACATAATATAATATAATATAATATAATATAAAATAATATAATATAATATAATATAATATAATATAATATAATATAATATAATATAATATTTTAAAAAAGTGAGTAAACCCATTGTAACTGGGAACTGTTATTTACATTACATATTTCATTTGCTTAATAATTTTAAGGTTTACTCACTTTTTTAGTCAACTAATCGCTTTAAAAGCAATGTGTTAACCCATTTTTTCCATCAACTAATCACTTTTGACAGTGTTGTAGGCAAAACTGAATAATTGATATCACAATGACAAATCTCCATATAATTCAAACGCAAAAATTTGAATTTTACTATAGTAACATTAGAATATTATCGCTCAAAACTGAAATAACTAACATTGAATAATGAATACTGTTTAAGAGGTACTGTGATTGCTATTGTAAAACTGATTAAAGGCAAAGACTAATACAAAAATATAGCCTTAAAGGTACTAATGGGGTAAAGAAAAGGAAAATTAAATTAAAGAAAAGAAAAGGGACTTTGACTGAACTTGCTGCAAAATTTGAAGAAATCCATATTTAATTTGAAATCACTAAATCTGAACAATGACACTGATGTTTTGAACTGCTTTACACGCATCAACCAGTTTACATAACCGATTCAACAATTACTCCTGTTTAACACAGTAAAGCTGCTTTGACATTAAATGTATTGTAAAAAGCCTAGAAATAAAGGTGACTTGACTGCACAGACATGCATTTGCATAATGTTTCCAAAAGGTCACTTCACTACGGCAGCCTATTGTCCAGAATTGCTCTCTGCGCTCAGAGGATTTGCCAGAATCAGCAAGGAGAGCTGATTTAGCTCAGTTCTGCAGTGATTGGGCACACCGGCTGCTCCTCTGAGTGACAGGGACATATTGGCTCTGTGCAGGCTGAGAGAATGAGATTGTAGCTCAGGTGTTAAGGATAGAGGCTATGGGAGCAGCTGGAGGACTTTTGACTTCCCCCTTTCTAGTTTTCTATGTCTGGTGTATTTGTTTTGTCCTAGACTGTCATTATAAAGGGATTCATCTGTTTAAGGTCAGAAGTGTTTACAGGTCTTGTTTTGGGGGCTTACAGTTGCCCCTGTAAATCCCTTGTCATACACGTCAGCACTGAGAGAATAAACAATCCACTGCTTGCTTCACATTATCTCAGCAAACAGAAACAGCCACACAAATCACTTTATAGAATACACTACTTGACAAAAGTCCTGTTGCCTATCCAAGTTTTAGGAACAAATAATAACTTGACTTCTAGTTGATCATTTGGTATCAGAAGTGGCTTATATGAAAGGCAAAGGCCTCTAGATTACGCTTATTTTATCAAAATAAAATATGATCATGCCTTGATTTTTAATTATTTAATTAGGACAGTAATGTCTGACTTCGCTTAGACAAAAGTCTTGTCACTTAACAGTAATAATGTACAGTATAGAATATAAAGTCAGTGGAAAAAGAATTATTATTGTGTATGACTCCCATGAGCTTGGAGTGGATTATTGGCCCCCCTTTGAATTTTTTTTCTTTTTTAAATATTTCCCAAATGATGTTTAACAGAGCAAGGATATTTTCGCAGTATGTCTGATAATATTTTTGCCTTCTTTTTGTTTTATTTTGACAGGAATAAAAGCAGCTTTTAATTTTTTAAAAACCATTTTAAGGTCAAAATTATTAGCCCCTTTAAGCTATATATTTTCACGATTGTCTACAGAACAAACCATCGGTAAACAATAACTTGCCTAATTACCCTCACCTGCTTTAACCTAATTAATTTAGTTAAGCCTTTAAATGTCACTTTAAGCTGTATAGAAGTGTCTTGAAAAATATCTAGTAAAATATTAGGTAACACTTTATTTTGATGGTCCATTTGAGTATTAGTAGACTGTCTGCTTAATATCTGTTGATACTGACATTTAACAGTCCTTCAACAGACATTTAACTGACTATAAGAAACTTTGCGAGTACATGTCAACTTACACTAACCCCAACCGAACAGTCTACTTATAATCTAATGAGAATTAGTTGGCATGTAGATGCAATGTAACTTATATTCAACAAACGGACCATCGAAATAAAGTGTGACCAAATATTATTTACTGTCATCATGACAAAGATAAAATAAATCAGTTATTAGAAATGAGTTATTTAAACTATTATGTTTAGAAAAGTGTTGAGAAAATCTTCTCTCCGTTAAACAGAAATTGGGGAAAAAAAATAAACAGAGGAGCTAATGATTGAGGGGGCTAATAATTCTGACTTCAACTGTATATATATATATATATATATCAGTGGTGTAGTCGGGGCTATACGCACGTATACTCAGTATGCCTACTTTTTTCCATGAGCTGTTTGGGTATTACGACTTCTGAGGATCAATAATTGCATATACTCTCGGTATACTCACTTGTTTATCTGATTAGACTTAATTTACGTGTATTCGCGTCCCCTTTAACTGTATACCAAATGTTTTTTTTTTACTTGCATCTTATTTGTTGCAATCAGTGGATTTTTGTTTTATTTGCGGCATTCCCTGACGACCGCAGCAGCTGTGAGAAAATTTCGGGAGTTTTCGATAACGATAAGTCAACTAAATGATGTCTCGCTGAACCACTCAGTGAATGTACTCATTTTAACTGCATATCAGAGTGAAACATTATGTGTTGTATCTTGTTAAAAATTATTTCCTATTATGATAGTGAAATATGTAAATTAGCCTGTACATTTTTTATTATGTTTAAATTTATGCCATTTTAAATTATAAAAGTGGCAGATCTATTTAAAACATGGAAAAATACTTGAGTATAGGCTAGTATTTGAGTTTTTAAAGAAAAAAAACTTTTTATTTTCCTGATTAAAAAAAAAAAAAAAAAAATATATATATATATATATATATATATATATATATATATATATATATATATATATATATATATATATATATATAGTTTCGTCGTTTCTTTGCCTACTTTTAATATTTGGGTTGGGTGGGTAATAGTACACCACTTTTTTTTTTTAGGACTACACCACTGATATATATATATATATATATATTATTGGGGCAGCGCGGTGGCGCAATGGGATGCGCTGTCACCTCACAGCAAGAAGATCGCTTGTCCGTAGTGAAAGTGTGTATAAATGTTTCCCATTTCTGGGTTGCAACTGGAAGGGCATCCGCTGCATAAAAACATATGCTGGATAAGTTGGCGGTTCATTCAGCTGAAATAAAGGGACTAAGCCGAAAAGAAAATGAACAAATGAGTGAATGAATGAATCTATAAATATCATAAATACTTTATGTACAATACTTCAATTAAATTCATTTCCAGAGGGTTTGCTGCACATAATTCACCTTTTAAAGTTATTCATTAACTCTCTGTATAGTGGTCACTGATCAGACCATATCTGCAATATAATAAGGACCATTGAGTTCAAATTTGACAGTCATCCAGTAGGCTATTTAGATTTTAGTGGACATATAAAATTATTAGCACTCGACTGCCCTCTTGTGGTAAAGTGTGCCACTACATAAAAACTATATATCCACTGACTAATGGATGCAACGATGTGTATGTAGAATTCAAGAAGACTGTTAGCAAACTCAAAGTTTCAAAGTTGTATTTATTCATTTCACTCTGTTTAGGTCAGAGTGTTAACTGCAGACTTGCTCTGAAAAGATCAACTCATGAACTAATGCAATCGGATCTGTCCAATTCACAAATGAATTGTTCACTCCAATTGTGGAACATGTGGAACAATTTACTGACTAGATTATTCACAACACCCTCACATCTCTCGGTAGGGGACAATTTACTGCTACATTTATGGCATGTAGTAGAGTAAAACGTAGTCTACAATATTTTGTTTCGAAAGTTAATGAAGTAAAATACGTATGGTTTCCTAGTATTTCCTCTCGTTTTACTCATACTTAACTGGTTCCTTCAGGAATTTCTTTCTTCTGTTGAACACAAAACAAGATATTCTGAAGAATGTTGGGATAAGACAGCTATTGACTTAACAATATTGACAAATGTGGAGGTCAATGGAGGTTTTCCAACATTCTTTAATATATCTTGTTTTGTGTTCAACGTAAACAAATGTATCCATAACAGTTTAGAACTACTTAAGTGTGAGTATGGTAACATTTAAAAAAACAAAAAAAAAAAAAGATAAATAAATAAAAAGATTGGGTGAACTGTCCCTGTAAGTACAGTATAAGAAGTGAGGTAAAAATATTGAGTTACTGTCCACCACTACTTCAGTTTTGTGTTTTTGAAGCCTGCTTGAAATGCATGAAGGTTGAGGGTCAGTGTGTGTGAAGGATGTCTGAGAATCAGAGATGAAGTTTTCCTGCCATCACGTTGTGTTTTGATGACAGCTCGCTGAATCTGTCTGAACACCCACAGCTCCAGCCTGCCAGATCAGGCACTCAGCAATGCAGCATCTATTTTTATTCTCAATCTGCTTTTTAATGCTGTCCATTTAATAGACTAATGATTAAGACAACAACAGTAATGCTCGATGCTTTTAAAAGTGCAGCTTGTTTATGCAGAACTAAAAGCGCCTTCCAGACATTGACATTTGACTTTTGGCTGGTAGAAATATAACATTAAAACATTTTGTCCTTATTTACGCATCCTTCACTTGATTCAGACCTATTTATGGTCTTTGCTTCTGTTGAACAAAAAAAGAAGATATTTTGAAGAATGTTGAAAACCGGTAGTATGTTTGTTCTCCTACTCTGGATGTAAATGGTTGCAATTGATTGTATGAAATTATAATAAATGTATGGAAATATAATCAATCAACCTAATAGATGTTACTTAAAGTGAGGTAACCCATTGCTTTTAAAGTGATTAGTTGGCAGTACTTAAAGGGTCACGAAACCCCCCTGTCTCAGCAGGGTGTTTTCACACCTCTAGTTTGGAAAAAGTCAGGAAAGTGGGTGTGTCCAGCTAGGTTTAGGTGGGAGTGTCGGGGTAGGGAAAGAGGGAAGATTTTGCATAAAAATGGGAGTTTCCATTTGGGCACGCGCTGATTGAGGCAAAACAACACACAGACGCAGGGGAGAAAGAGAGTGACTGTTTACATGGACATCAGTAATCGAATTATTTGCCAAATTCTTAATTTGTTGACTTTAACTGCAGTTTGGCACTTTCACTTTCATTCAGGAACATTTCATGCATGCTCCCCGTGACAAATGAGATATTAGATTTGAGGATGAGCTGCTGGAGATTGTAGTTTTATTGGAATGTTTGATACCGCATGGCGAATGGGAGGAAAAAAAAACTCACACGTCAGAAAGCCGTGTGCGTATAGACTATTCTGTCACGAAATGCGGGGAAAATCCTACACGACGGTAATAGTTTGATTGCGGTGTTTACATGTTTACATTCAGAGAGCAGCATTTACAGTGGATCTGTCAGTCTATAATATTGTAGTGGTATTAACATGCTGTAAACTTAGTAACTAAATAATTTTGACTATGGTATGTCTTTAAAAACTGAAAGAGTACTGCTGACGATACAAACTAACTTTGCCATCTGAATGAACAAACAAAGGGCACTGCTCTCACAGATACTTACCAAATCTTTAGCGACAGGACAATCAACACAAACTGGAGAAGCGTCTTTTTTTAAAAGGAGACGAGCGGCAAATCCGGATTTCATCATTTCCAGATGCGAAAAGCTCTCGGGTAAAAAATGTTCTTTACAAACGCATTACTGTCGCGTGCACTGTAATCCACACGTGAGTCCAGCTGCGCTCTCATAGTGGGAAAATGAAAACAAAACCTTTGTTGCAGCACATTAATAAACGCAACACTGATGACCTGTGTCTCCAAATTCTTGTTTTTCCATTTGTTTTGGCAACACAATGTGGCGTCCCTCTGCCGTCTGAACACTGTGACAGGTAAAAACTTCTTCGAAGCTATCATGCATATTATTGAAGTTGCACCTCATACACAACAGAGCGCGCTGATTGGTTTGAGCCAAGTCTTTCTCATGAATTAATGCTGCACACTCAGCGACATCACGATGCACTTCGCAGGTACAGACATCCAGTCTCCACGCTGGAATACACACAAGTATCTAATCACCGTGACGCAGCTTAAAAAATTTGTTTCAAACCGGAAGAACGAAACACAAAACCACAACCAATTTTCACTTTTTAGTGAAATATATGTGTCCTATTAGGGTTTATAGCAGCGTGGGACACATATATGACTGTCAACAGCTCAAAAAATGTGTTTTGGTGTTTCGTGACCCTTTAAAAATTTGATTAAACCTGTTGATTTAAAAATGTTTCATTGACTTTAGTTTCAAAAATGCATTAAACCTGTTGATTTTAAAGTGATTCTTTGAATTTTTAAAAAATATAAACCTGTTGATTTTAAAATGATTAGCTGACATTAGTCAGAGCTCTCAACTCCAGTCAATTTACCCCCCTCTGAAATTTCATACCCCCCCCCCCCCCCAAGTGAGTGGACTTAACAAACCACCTGTAGAAAAGACACCCTCTCATCTCTCTGACTCTTGCACCAGGTTGCAAATTTGCTCAACAGACCCTTTCTTAATCACTTTATGTCTTATGGAAACATTGTGCATTTAAAATTGTGCTTCATACAGGTGAGTGGGCTTGACAAACCACCTGTAGAAACACTTTAGAAACACTCTTCTCTCTTATGCACCTGACACTTTATTTAAACTCCATCTTACAAGGACTCAATAAGAAAACCAATGTTTACTATAAATGTACCACAATCATGTTGCACTGCTTGCTTCAACCTTAAATAACCCTTGCACTATATTAAACCTTAAATGCGTCTTTTGCACAATATTCACCTTTAATACCTCTCGTGCACAATATCCTGCACAATATTGTTCAGTCTCATGTAATAGTACTTGTTTAACCTATCTTATGTGTATAGTTAATCATATCTTATAGTAGTATGTGTATAATAGTATATTTTAGTTATATTGGTTTTGAATGACAATAAAGCTTGACTTGACTTGACATTAGTTTTTTAAAAATTGAGAAAACCCATTGCCCTAAAACTATTATGTAAATGAATTCTGCATAATTATTAGTACTGTCAAAAGATTAATTGTAATTAATCGCATCCAATATAAATGGTGTGTGCTGTGCTTATATTTATTTTATATACATGTATACGTTTGAGAAAATGTTTATTTATATTTATTAAATAATTAAATTAGTTTATTTAATAATGATATCTAATACAGATTAAATATTTTTAAATATATATGTAAATATTTTGGTTTTGTATTTTGTATTTTATATATTTTTTATTATATATATATATATATATATATATATATATATATATATATATATATATATATATATATATACACACACACACACACACACACACACACACACACACACACACACACACACACACTCACACAATATATTTATACACAGTGAGTACACATACATTATGTAAATGTAAACTCTTTTTGGATTCAGGTAATCATGATTAATCATTTTATAGCACTAATAATAATACAATTTAAGTGAACTTAACATTTTACTCAATTTTTTTAAGTAAAGTCAACTTGTTGCTTTTTTAAGGCAACTTTTTAAAAGTAAAGTAATCGCATTTTGCACTGTAGCTTCCAACATTCTTTAAAGCGATCTTTTTTTGTGTTCAACAGAAAAAAGAAACATATAAAGGTTTAGAACCATTTGAGACCAGTGTTAGGGGTAACACATTAGAAGTAACGCGAGTTACGTAATAATATTACTTTCCAAGTAACGAGTAAATTAATGCATTGCTATTAAAAAATAAGTAATAATATTTGAGTTTTTTTTTTTTTAAATGTAATGCAAGTTACTTCTTAGTTTAATTAATTCACTTTTAAAAAGTAAATTGCCGAATTAAAATGAAAGTAGGCACAATGAATCACACAGTTAATTAGAGAATGTGTTCATTATTTTGAACACATCAAAGAAAAGGAAAAGGGATTGTCTCAATAGTTGGGGTGTGAACCTACACTGGTCTCACGGTTCGGTTCGGTTACGATTATCATGCCATCGATTTGGTTCAATTCGATATCTCGGTGCATTGACGATGCTTTCCATACATTATTAGATTTTTTTCTTTACAACCCCAGAATTTTTTTTATTAAAATCTATAAATATGTTTATATTCATATATTACTTTTAATACAATTTTGTCCTTTAATACAAGCAGTCAGATATATGAACTGTACCTTTAATTTGACCTACTCAAAAAAAAAAACACTCTTTGTGAATGTTTTAGACAAAACTCCAATACATGCACAGAAGACAGCATGAGCATTCATAACAAATAAACAAATGTAAATATTATCCCGCTTGCTTTTTGAGCGCTGGCAAGTTCTTACACCCCTATGATTGGTCATTGTCTTCACCCGCTCAACAGAAAGGGCTGGGATAGGCTTTAGAAATGAAAGCGCTGTTCACCCATGAGTGTCGCGGGAAAAACAGCCGTGGGTCAGTCTATATGCGCATAATACGCGGTTATCAGGTAATTCGTAATAGAATAAATACAATACAATAAACTCGCACCACAGGCACGCTTGTGTCTGGATCCACAAGTATCGCTTTAACAGCCGAGAGAGAGGAAAATTTACCTCACGGACATGCCAACGGGTCAAATGGAGTAGAGATGGGGCAGAGATGGAGTTTTGCTTCATTTCTCCCTAGTAGTGAAATAGCGGCTCGTGCTTTACCATTCCTTGGTGTCAGTGAAAGGCTGTCCAGCACACTCACACATGTGCACAATTATCTGCTTTTTAAGTAGTAGGAGTTTTTTAATTACTCACCGGCGAGGTATTCTACCCCGACATCACGCATAGGGGATAAATGACGTCAGTGCTTGATAACCGGTTATGATCTATTACTGAACCAATATCAAATTGTGCCCATCTGCATCGTGGTGCACAGAAGAAATGAATAATTTTGACACCCCTACTCAATAGACAGTGATTTTACTTAAGACAAATAATACAAAAGTAGCAAACACCTTGCTTTAAAACTTTTTATAATCTGTATATACGACATGTATAGCTCTGGGATCAGGAACTTCTCAGATAACATTTTTTAAAAGTAAATGTAGGTGTAGGTTGTACAGTACGTTATTAATTGTAGAACTCCTCTATTAAAAAATACAGTAAAAAATGAAAACAAGTTCTGAATGAGATCAAGCATCAGCCAGGTAATAAAAAGTAACTCAAAAGTAACGTATTACTTACCATAATAAGTAACTGAGTAAAGCAACTAGTTACTTTTTTGGGGAGTAACTCAATATTGTGATGCATTACTTACTAAGGTAACTTTCCCTAACACTGCTTGAGAAAGGAAAAATGCTGAGGAAATTCTCACTTTTGTATGAACTATCCCTTTAACCCTGTAAATGATTTTTAGAAAGCTCCAGATATTCATAGTGGACGACCGCCTTGTCTCTCAGCTACGAAAAAGTTGTGAAATGTGAGACTGAGAACTAGAGCAGTCTGCAGACTTTACTATCCAGACACATTCTGTGGCAGAAAGCATTCGCTCTGTATGGATACTCGTAGAATAGAGTTTCTCTGCAAACAAAGTCTCGATTGCAAGCTGGACTTAATATAGTTCTCCAGACAACCACTGCATTCTGGCAGGAGGATGAATGTGCGATGAGTCCACTGCTCAGAACTATTGCATAGATACTGTATGAAGGGGAGCAATGACAGAAAGGCCAATGGGGTCGTACAAATTTAAACTCAGTTGTTGGGGTGAATGATGACCATTCCTAATCAAATAATATTAAAGAATTATTGTAAAAAAAATAATATACAGATGTGGATAAATTTGTTGGTACTCTTCCATTTAAGAAAGAAAAACTACAATAATCTCTGAAATAACTTGAAACTTAAAGTAAAGATTAATGAAAAAAAGACTGAAAATAAACTACTGAAAATCAGACATTGCTTTCGAAATGTGGCTCAACAGAAGCAATAATAATGAAACTGGCCTGCCTGGACAAAATTGAAGGGTGCCAACAAATTTGTCCATGTATATTTATAGAAAATATAGATGGGTACCTGAGGAGGAGAGCAAAAAATACTTTAGAGTCAAATAAGATTCAGTTTAAACAAAAACTAAGTGGTGGAAGATGTAATATTAGATTAAAATGTACTACAGTACATAATTTATAGACCTTTATAGTCTTTCGTTGTAAAGGTATATTTTTAGCAATAGCCAAAACACATTGTATAATTGAAAATGAATTTTTTTTTATCCCTAAAATCATTAGAGTTAGTGAATTTTAAAGATCATCTTTCAAAAATTTCCTATCATAAATATATTATACATTAGTATTCTTTGTTTTTATTAATTCACAATATTTAGACATTTACAGTGAAAAAAATTATTGTTGCTGCTTGTTCAAACTACTTATTTAAAGGGCACCTATTTTACCACTTTTTCAAGATATAGATAAGCCTTTGGTGTTTCCAGAAAGTGTCTGTAAAATTTTAGCTTTAAATACCCATCAGATTATTTTTATAGCCTCCAGAATTTGCCCATTTTAGTGTCTGACTGTGTAGCTGTTTTTGTAGCCTGTGGCTTTAAATGCAAATGAGCTGCTTCTCCCCGCACACCACTCCCACTTGCGTGTCTGCTTCTTATCATGCCTTATGTCAGATAAAGAGCACAGTGACAGAGACAGACTCGGATTAGTCAAAAATACCAATTAAGTTTATTTCACGTATTTGTGGTGGAATTTATTCAAGCCTTTCGGAAATGATGAGTCTCACGCAAATGTCGTTTGCAGTACACACACACACACACACATGTGCATTTACTGACACCATGCGGCTGTGGTGATTATAGCGGTTAAGAATTAGTTATTTTACTGTCTTTATTACAAACATGCTGTTTTAAAAACGTTTTCAACTTATAAAACTTATAAAAAAGTGAGTTGTAACAGATATTTTAATCTCAGTTTCTTTGCAAAAACAATGTTCTGTGAACGTGTATACATATTATTATAGAAACATGGTGCCTGTCAGTCAATTCGGTAGGCGGGGAAAACCACAGTCCTACATCACGTTGCAGTGGGCCTCAAAATCACTGGGATTTAGTTCCTATTTTAACGTCAGGAAATTTAAAAATTAGACTTCTTGTGTTTCTATCACTCTAATATGAGAGTGGACACATTATACACACACACAGTTTTATCCAAACAGCTTACAAAAGTTGATTTTCATCATAGGTGCCCTTTAAAATTAGCTGAATCAACACAATTCTTGAGATTTTTTTTGGGACAACTTTATACTGTATGTTACCACCTGAACTAAAACAATTTAAATAAGTAAAGGTTCATACGATTACCAAAGAAGGGCTAATGATCACAGTGACCATGAGTTTATCTGACCCTCAGAAAGGCCTCAACCTTTTACTCTTCATCCCTAATTCTCACTGTCATTGACTTCAGTTTGCAGGACAAGCTGGAAAAGCTCTGTCTGACTCTACAGCACTAGAGCTAAATGATGGATGAGCGCATACAGATGGTCAAACACTCAGTTATCAGCCAGATACTGGATCTCGGATCACAGGCTACTGAACTGCACCTGATAAACCCCTAACACTGCTCCATAGGACACAGTAATGCTAAAACATGACCTTATAGCTGCACTTTAAAAACTGCTGTCAATTTTGATTGCCAGTTGGTAGTTTTACAGCAGAATTGTAACTGTTAATTTACAGTGCACTTGTACATTTTACAATATTACTGGCAATTTTTACAGCATTGCTGGCAAAATTTACAAATGCACAACCAAAGTTGCCAGTAATTCTGTAAATTTTACATCAGTTTTTTTAGTGTATGCTAACACAAACACTCGACACTGGAAGATCAAACATACGGTAAACCAATTACACATACGAACATATTTCAAAAATACAATTTATAAAGATATATATTTGCTAAGAATAAGTTTACATTTATTTTTTGCTAATGCATTTTTTGATTATGTTTATTATTTAATAAGAAAGTTTTTTATTTAATTTATAAAACATTTAGAAAGGAATATACTTTTGAAAATAAATTTAAACATCTACTTCAGAAATACTACTATATATAAATCACGAAATAATTTGTTTAGCTATACATTATTTGTTCTGTTATATGCAAGATCTACTTTTGTTACAACCAACAAAAAAATTAGGATACCATATATATATATATATATATATATATATATATATATATATATATATATATATATATATATATATATATATATATATATATATATATATATATATATATATATATATATATATATATATATATATATACACACACACACACAGTTAAAGTCAGAATTATTAGCCCCCTATGATTTTTTTTTCTTTTTTAAATATTTCTCAAATGATGTTAACAGAGCAAGGACACTTTCACAGTATGTCTGATCATTTTTTTTCTTTTGGAGAAATCTTTTAAACACCATTTTAAGGTCAAAATTATTAGCCCCTTTAAGCTATATTTTTTTCGTTTTGCATTTCTAAAACAGTTAGACTGCATAATCGTGTATATAAAAAAGAAAATCAAACATCTAAAAATCCTTTTGTATGAGGAACTACTTTCTTCCGCCATTCATTCACATCTGCAGCTGACATCAGAACAGCAGAAACCATTACTTTACTTCACCAATGTCACTTTAGAGCTAGTATTTGAAGGAAACTCTAGCGTAATGTCTAAAGTGATGACAAAACGGGTGATTTTGCTCACATTTTAAGATTAAACTGATGGCATTTCATGCTGTTCAGCCTTATAGAGAAATTTCCCAGTATTTATCTGTTGCAATCGGGAAATCACAATAATTAACCCCGAAAAAGTAGCGCCAACAATAACAGATTACTGTTGTGTTTGCGATTAAGGATAAACGCTAAAACTCGAAAAACATCAAAAAAACATAAAAATCGAAAACAGGAAACTCATAAGAAACAAACAGATGGCCAACCAAAAAGTAACTCAGGGTTATACAAAGAGTGGCCAACACAAACGCACTGTATCTCCAAAATTATAAATATTTAAAATAGGCACTGTCCTTATAAATAAACTGTATAATTGCAATCTAAACAACTACATTCTCACCTGAAAAAGCCTCAAAAGTACATTATGTTGTCCCACAGCTGCAATATTTGTCAAACTGTAGTGAGTTTATTGATCTGCTGTCACTCTGTGTGAGCGGAGTAATACACAAGGATGAGGAGGCTGTATGAGTGCTGTTATTGCAGAATATCGCACAGCTATCAGCCAATCAGACAGAACTGTTGTATATATATATATATATATATATATATATATATATATATATATAGAGAGAGAGAGAGAGAGAGAGAGAGAGAGAGAGAGAGAGAGAGAGAGAGAGAGAGAGAGAGAGAGAGAGAGAGAGAGAGAGAGAGAGAGAGAGAGAGAGAGAGAGAGAGAGATTTTTTTTTTATTCATTCATTTATTTTTCTTTGGCATAGTCTATTATCTATCAAGGGTCGCCACAGCTAAATGAACCGCCAACTTATCCAGCATATGTTTTACAAAGTGGATGCCCTTCCAGCTGCAACCCAGTTCTGGGAAACACCCATACACTCTCTCATTCACACACTCATTCATACACTATAGCCAATTTAGTGTACACAATTCACCTATAGCTCATATCTTTGGACTGTGGGAGAAACCGGAGCACCCAGAGGAAACCCACGCCAACAAGGGGAGAACATGCAAACTCCACACAGAAATGCCAACCAGTGACCTTCTTGCTGTGAGGCAACAGTGCTAACAACTGAGTCACTGTGTCGCCCTTTTTTCTTTTTTTATATTTATTAATTTTTTTTATAATGCAAGCTTTGTCTCTACCCCAATCTAAGGTTGTAAATGAATTTTGTTGACCTTTCAATATATTCTGAAATATATTTTGCTATATGAATATTAAAACGAATTATATTTTCAGCCTTACATGACCAAATTAATTAATTAATTAATTAATTGTTTTATTTTATTAATTTTTTATTTATTTTATTTTATTTTATTTATTTTTTATTTTATTTTATTTTATTTTTATTATATAAGCTTTATATCCACCCACATTCTAAAGTTGTATTTTGTGGTAATAACATGTATTTTGTTGACCCTTAAATGTTTTTTGAAATATATTTTGGTATATGAAGATTAAAATTTATAATATTTTTAATATTTAAAGTTTTTTTTTAGCAATATACAGTTAATATTTAAAACAGGGTTCATAAGGTCATGGAAAACCTGTAAAAGTCATAGAATTTTGACATGACATTTTCCAGGCCTGGAAAACTTTTGTAAAAACAGAAAAACCCACAAGGTTTTGGAAAAGTCATGCAAATGACATTTACATTTAGTCATTTAGCAGACATTTTTGTCCAAATCAACTTAAGCTGTGGTCACAGCTTGTGCTTGCGAAATTCTGTCCGTGTGGCGCTGCGAAAAGGGGTGGGGTTAAACAATATGATTAGACGTTAATAAAAGTGAGTGATTGCTTTATATTTTAAATTTCTTATTTACATTATCTTCAATTGGTTTCACGCAATCACCTGAGGTGATTTTGCAGGTAAGAATTCACCAAGCTTGAACTTTCGAATGCAGTGAAATGCGAAACTTGTCGCACGTGCTTGCATTTCTGGTCTGCCGCATTTGCATGACTATGAATGGAAGTCTATGAAGCGAAAAGTGCAGTGCGATCCCAGCTTTACAATAGAAGTAGTTTTACCTAGTTTAACAAACTATCAACATCATCTAAAATTAGTTTGACAAATATCTGTATACTGGAATGGAGGTTAGTTGTTTTGACTTCTTTTCTTGGCTAAAAACATGGTCTCACATCATTAGTGCTGTGTAAGCATCATCTATTTTACATAGATATAAAAATAAACTGAAACTAAAGAGATTGTTGCGTGTTATGATGTGCTGTAATAAATTTAAAAGTTCATTGTTTTTCTTATGATTTACCACGTATACAAAGACATTATATGAAACATTAGGTCATGAAAATTGACTTGAAATTCCTGGAAAAGTCATGGAATTTTTGTAGTAAAAAGGTTTATGAACCCTGTTAAAATATATTTTAGCCAGATTAAATTTGTATTGTATTTATTTTTTTACCATATGCGCCTCTGACTAACATTAGATGAAGACATTGCAATCCAGCACACTTCAATGAATCAAGCAGAATTGGCTGAGAGTGTGAGCCGTGTTCGGGGTGCGTCCAACTAATCAGCTCTAAACTGTGTGAACTGCCATCTGATGATTAATAGATGACATGATTTAACACCTGCTGGATTAATACAGCCACTGAATGTAACTGTATCTGAACACACTCGAGCAGACAGGAGCCGTTTAAATAGCACACTAAAATTACCCTATTTGTGGCAGCTTGCTGTGCACACGTGTTCACTTGTGTGCGCGTGTGTGCGTTTGTTCACAAAAGCGCAACATGCTTAAACAGTAGATTTAATGCATGAATAAAAATATATCTCATCATAGCATCCTATCCTTGTAGCTGGTGTCGAGTTTGATTGAACAAGCGTGTTTAGTAGCGCAAACTAGGTCAGATCTCAGGCTCAGTCAGACTTTATGGTGGTCTTCACATTCAGCTTACAGTTGCTGAAGGAATGCAATGTGATATACTAGTTGAAAATATTTGACAGGCTTCACAGGTCTCCAGTAGGCCTTGTTCTACTGTATGAACTTCAGAAATGAAGCAAAAAATATGTACATTACTGGTCAAAAGTTTGGGTTCGGTAGGATTTTTAAATGTTTTAAATTAAGCTTCTCCTGCTCACCAAGGCTGCATTTATTTCATCACAAATACAGTACATATTGTACAATTGTAAAATGTTATTGCACTATTGAATAACTGTTCAAAAGTAGTTTATCATTTAATTGAACAATTTATTCCGGGGATTTTAAAGATGAATTTTCAGCTTCATTATTCCAGTCTTCAGTCACATGATTCTTCAGAAATCACTCTAATATTAATTATTATTATTATTATTATTATTATTATTATTATTATTATTATTATTAATGGTAATAGTAATAAGAGCAATAATGACTGGAGCAATAATTTCATTTAAAAACTACATACAATAAGTAATAAATAAATATTTAATAAATATTTAACAATTTAACATTTTTTTTTTCCATTTAATAAATTCCGCCTTAATGAACAGAACCATTTTCTTTAAAAAATAATCATAAAAAAAACATGAAAAAAAAAACTGACCCCAAACTTTTGACCGGTAGTGTATATATGTAGTAGTTAGTCCAACGGGAGACCAAAATTTGGAGAAGATATACAGTACAGTTAAAGGTAAATTATTCAATTTGAATTCTTTTTCAAATATTTCCTAAAAAAAATGTTTAACAAAGAGAAGATTTTTGCAACACTTTTTAAAGCATTTTTAATTTTAAGTTTTAATTTCTTTTTTGTAGTAATGCCATAATGACTGTATATAATATTTTGATAGTACACTGTAAAAAAAATCTGTTAATTAACAGTTACTGTATGTTGTTTTTTCTGTTTATTTATGTTTGTGAATTGGATTATGGGATGTTGACCTCTGCTCTGTCGACTTTTGATGTTGAAAATTCAACTCTACAGTTTAACAAAGTGGCTTTTATTGACATTTTAATATTATATAATGTATAGACGAATTACCGGTTTGTAAACAGTCAGGATGCGCACGCAGCGAGGTTGCAGAAAAAACCGGGAGCGCTAGCATTTACAACGAGGGAATGACATCCGATGCTGTACAGAGTTTGCTGTTGGCTCAGAAATAAGTTATATTGATTACATATAATATATATTATTTACATAATGCTTTCAGCGTATTAGAACAGCTTGTCACCCAGTGATAAGCACAGTGATTCAGCAAAATTAAATTAAATTAAAGTGAATTAAATATTCTAGGAAATGCTGTGACAATTTCAGTTCTCTGTAAAACATCACTTGGGAAGTCTTTGAAAAAATCTTTTCAATTTTGATAATAATTTTGCTTTCAGCTGCATATTTGTATACTGGGAAAAACTAAAGAAATTGCTAGTAAATTTCAACATTTTACAAAATAAAATGTTAAGTATTTATTTAAACATACAATTCTAAGTCATATTAGCATATATAAAAGCAATGTTTATTTGCAATACATAATTTTGTGTTATAGAATTGTTTTTTATTTGCATATTGTATATTTGATTTAAAATTCGAAATGTGCATATTTTGAAACAAATTTTATTGTCTTTAGAACCTTGTTTGCGACACCTGAAATTTTATATTGAATATAAATAATTGATATAAAGACTTTTTCAAGCATCAAACTGTAATATATAAAATATAGAATGTGTCCTGTTGATTTTTGTTTTTTGAGCAAAAAATATCACATCAAACTTTTTTTAAAATTTACATAAGACAGAAATTATTACATTTAATTCATTGTAATTCAATAGTTTACAGTTAATAAAAACATTTATGACATATTAAAAGGCTCCATTTAAGGATCACAGTGCAGGCACACAATGCTGTTTATTTGTCATTTTAGGTATCCTTCTAACCACTTACACTCAAAAAAATATATTTTTTTTTTGCTCGTTCAAACTAATTATTTAAAATGAGCTAAAACAACACCATTCTTGAGATTTCAATGGGACAACTTAATTTTTTTATGTTCAATTCACATAAATGTGTTAAAAATGTTAAGTTAACTTAATTAATTAGTGTTGGGACAACTTGAATGAGTTATGTGGAACCCTGCATTTTTACAGAGTAGTTTAAGCAAGACGTTTTTAATTATTTAAAATATAATAAATGTCCATAATTATCATATATTTTAATAAATACAGATAACTGTGTTTCATTTTCACATGTTGAGTTATTCTTAATATCTAAATTTTATTCTTGCATTTCATTCATTCCTTCATTTTCCTTCGGCTTAGTCCCTTTATTTATCAGGTCACCACAGCGGAATGAACCACCAACTTGTCCAGCTTATCTTTTACACAGCGGATGCTCTTCCAGCTGCAACCCAGCACTGGGAAACATTTACACAGACTCATACACACACATACACTACGACCAATTTAGCTTATTCAATTCACCTTTACGGATGACATGGTGGCTCAGTGGATAGCACTGTCGCTTCACAGCAAGAAGGTCACTGGTTCGAGCTCTGGCTGGGTCAGTTGGGATTTCTGTGTGGAGTTTGCATGCTCTCCCCGTGTTGGGTTTCTTCCGGGTGCTCCAAAAACATGTGCTATAGGTGAATTGGATGGACTAAATTGGCCATAGAGTATGAGTGGGAACGCAAGAATGTATGGCTGGAAGGGCATCCGCTGCGTAAAACATATGCTGGAAAAGTTGCCGGTTCATTCCGCTGTGGCGACCCCTGATTAATAAAGGGACTAAGCCGAAAAGAAAATGAATGAATGAATTTATCTATACCACATGTCTTTAGACTGAGGAAAACCGGAGCACCCGGAGGAAACGCACGCGAACACGGGGTAAACATGCAAACTCCACACAGAAATGACCCAGCCAGGACCCTTGCATTTCATTCATTCATTCATTCATTTTCTTGTCGGCTTTGTCCCTTTCGGGGTCGCCACAGCGGAATGAACCGCCAACTTATCCAGCACGATTTTTACGCAGCGGATGCCCTTCCAGCCACAACCCATCTCTGGGAACCTTGCATTTCATATGTACATAAAAAAAAAAACTTTTATAAATATAATAACAAACAGTCACCAAAATATATTTATATGTATTCAATTCAAACACCACCACAACAAAAATATAGCCTCTAAAAAGTCTTTAATAACGGCAATCATAAGTACAAGTTCATATTCTTTGTCCAGGCCTTTGCAATTTGATTTTTTTACATAAGGCTGCTCCCTAAAACATAATAAGCTAACAAGCAAATATAGATATATAATTCTGAATCAAAACATGACATTGTTCTAGCAAGATTTAAGAAGGAACACAAACTTCCGGGACAATAACAACTGACGTATTGTCAAAGGAGCTGTCCAGCGGCTGTGGTGCTGACCTTGCTCCAAAAACTGGCTTTTTAAGCATTTAAATCAAACCTTGCAGGGTGGAAAAACGAAATTCGTTATACGCTGTAAAGTAATCTATTAAATAATGAACTATAAAACACTGAGGCTGCCACTGTTTGTTGTGTTCAACATCATCACTGACTGTGAATCCCTCTTATATTCGTCATGCTGTGACTCGCGTCACCCTTTCCGTCACATGACTGAGGCCGGTGGCATATTTCTTTTGTTGGTTAAGGCGGTGACACGTCAAAAACGCACATTGTTGAGGGAGAAGCTTAAGGAGGATTCATTTTTAGCACAAATGTTGTGTCGAGGGAGTCAGCCTCGTCTGCAGTATGTAACAAAACACGGTGAACATAACATCCTCGAGCTAAAATAGCCGTTTTCGCATTTCGTCATCTGCTCTAAATGTGCAGTCATATGCATTTTAGGTGAGCGCGCGCCACACAACAAGCCTGTGTCATGGAAGACTCTGTCTGTCTTCAGATATACGCGTCTTTACGAGGATATCCATGACATATTCTGTGAGAAAGTATAGGATATACAGTAGGGTGAGAGCAGTGTCGTTTCTCTCGTGTGAATGTGTGGGGCGCGGGTAAAATGACCGAACTAACAACTGTGGGTGAGGAAGGCAGAGCAGAGCCAAAACTTCACTAGGATTGGACATCAGGCGGTGCTGTGGAGGACTCCCGGGGATTGCTGTGTCTCCTAAAAAACTTGAGCTTTTATAACAACAGCGTAATCACTAATAAACCCAATGGAAGCATCGGAGAAAACACTCATTTACCGGGAAGACACTGATTGTTTTAAGAACTTGCTATCTAAAACAGACATGCGCATGATCGCCGCGCAACAAGAGTCAAACTATGTGGATCTGAATGACTTATTGGAGCTGAGATTGGATGATACAAAGACAGTGACTTTTAACGGCGATTCGAGTCAACTTGCAGCTAATAAAAGTGCCAGTGGCATTAGCAATTCACAAGAAGAGCGGCACGCTGAAAAAATCAATGATTATAAAAGCACACCGGAGGAGGACAGCGCGGAAAAGTCGAGCTCCTTTGCAACAGCGACTTCGGAAGTACCTCAAGTTGATGACAAAGATGCAGATTTTATCGAGGATAAGCCCACATCTCCAGATCTGAATAACGAACAGTACAATGACGTTTATATGAGCAGCAAAAGTGAATCGGATGATGAGGCCACTGTGGTGCTTTCGGACCAAGACACGTCTGAAGTGCGCGAGGATGAGTCCCACTACATCACAACCCACGAAATCCAGCTTTTAGAGTTGGACCACGATGTGGATTACGACATCGAGACGGGATCCAGCTGGGATCTGGAGGACGATCTCCGGGTTTACACGTTTGTCGATTATGCGTCTTTTGACAGTGATGAAACGCTGGAGGCAAAAGAGGCGAGCGTGACAGGCAACCAGAGCGCTGCAGTGGTCAGCAGTAAGCCTGAAAGCAATCTCTGTGACGCGGACAAATGTGCCGGCTCAGAGGAGGGCCTGTCAAAAAAGCAAAATACAGCAGGGCAGATTCACCTGTCAATCAAAGCCACTTCCCGCGCCGTGAATGAGCCTGGTAACAAGCAAAATCAGGCAAAAGACCTAAGTCGGTTTGTTTTGAGAGGAGTGGATGTTAAGGGGGACAAAGTGTGTGATAACACAAAGTGTTTTATTGCTGTGCCAGGGCGCTTGCACTTTGGCAGCAAACGAAAAAGCAAAGATGTGAACGAGTATTCCAGCGGTGCGTCCAGCGCGGTGAGCGAGCTGGATGATGCGGATAAGGAAGTGCGTAATCTCACTGCCAGAGCTTTCAAAAGTTTGGCGTACCCATATTTTGATGCAATAAACTTCAATACTTCTAGTGAGTCTTCAATCTCGGAGCATGGGCCAGGAATCAACAGCTGGTCAGCGTTTGTTGATTTTAAGTATGGCAAGGGGAGAGATCAAAACTTAGTGGCGCATACAGGCTCCACGTCTAATTTCCATTTCACTAAAAAGAGTGACGTTAAGGCGATAACAGGGTTGACGTTAACCAGCATGCGAGCGCCCCCAGTCGAGATTTTTGCTCTGAACGGCAATTTAGTTGGGCACAAAAACTCATCGTCCACCACAAAAAAGATTGAGCTCATGGGTAAATTCTCACAGGGGCAAAGCGGGCTCATAAGATTGACAGAAACGCTTAATATTCGAAGCAATGTCAAATCCGGGCAGACTGTAAACGAAAGCACTGAAGGATCACGTTCCACAGATGAAGTTACAAACACCTTGCCAAGCGCTCAAGGGAGTGAGGCCAGCAAGCCACCCTGCAATGCAGGGGAAACCATGGAAGACACGCACAAGAAAGCAATATTCGCATCGAGCCTCCTCAAAAATGTCATTTCTAAGAAAATGCAGTTCGAGCAGGAGCGCAAAATGGAGAGGGGCGAGATATGCGAGACGCACCACGCGCCCTCTCCATGTTTCGCCACGCACGAGCACGAAGCGCAGAGAGAGAAAGCGGCCAGGAGAGACTCCAAAGGTCTGCAAAGGCAAAGCTCGAAGTTCTCCGAGGCAGACTCCGACTTCACGATCGTCTGCGTGGACGATCTGGGCGACATAGTAGATGGTAATTCAAGCGATGCCAAAGACGACGGGCGCAAAGAAGAGAGCGCATCGGAAACCAATTTAGAGTCGGCGAATGATACTAAAAAAGGAGCATTCGAAGCATCCAAAAGCACGCTGCTTCGAAGCCAAAATAGCGCGTTCAGATCGTGGAGGGACGGCGAGCTAGAGTTTCAAAAGGAACATAAAAACGACAAAACTCCTGAGGGGGCACCGCTGCGCGAGCGTCCGGCGGAGACCAACTTCTGCGTCGGTTCGGTGATCGGCAAGCACACTAAAATGTCACATTTGTTTGTACCAAGTATCCAGCTTCCGTGCGCGGAGAGGGACCTCAGGAAACCACCGCCAAGTGCGAACTATCAAGCAGAGAGCGGGGCTGTGAAGTGTCGCTCGAACACCCTCTATGTGTCAGACGCCACGCGCAGCGCCGTGACCTCAAAGTCTCCCGAAATCAAAATAAGTTTGCGGAGCGTTCGGGACAGCAAGAGCGACCCGTTCAACATCGCCAAGCTCCTGACGCCAAATGTAGGCTGCAAGACAGCTGATGACGCCAGATGTCAAGCGCTCGCTGCGGCTTTCAAGGGTGAGTCTGACAAAGTGCCTCACTTTATAGTCAGAGACATTAGAGATAACAAGCAAGGCAAGCTGCAGACTCCAATTCACCAGGTTAGAGACGTGCGCAAACTGGTAAAGAGCTCCTATCACTTTGTGTCTTTAGATAACAACGATAACAAATCAATGCACTCGACTTGCGATGGTGAGCAGAAAACATTAAAGCAGAGTCCTTATCGGAACTCATCTCCTCTTACACCCATAGTCATTAAATGCCAGTCCGTGAATACAAATAGCAATGTGAAGCAACCCGGAAATTTAATAGAGCCTCCCAAGAGACGATTTCCAGAGGATCTAGTTCAAACTGACAGGTCCTCTCCTCATGCTGCTGTAGCTAACAGGCTGCCAAAGCAAGAGGTTCCAGCTGGAATAAAAATTGAGACGAGTGCAAAAAACCAAGACAAAACAAGCGACACCAGCGAGAAAAAACATGAACCCAAGAAGTCCAACCAAGCTGCTTTTGAGAAACTGCAAGCCGCCATCAAAACGATGGAGCAGCTGTATGTTTTTGACAGGAACGAGTGGAAGAGAAAGACAGAGCCACGTCCGCTAACAGACAGCCACGTGCTCTCGCTTATCTCTAGCGAGGAACACACCATAGAGGATCAGGAAGTCAGTACACCTGCTGATCGTTTCCTGAGACGAGATTCAAACTCAAACCTGATTGAAACACCAACTAAAAAGGATGACAAGCCACCAGGCACTCCCCTCACCCAAGAAGAGCAAAACGGCCCCAAACCGCTCCTGCAGCTATCAGGAACGCCATGTAAACATATTACCCAGAAACCTGCAGCCACAAAAGCACCGCAAACCCACATTTCATCACCAGCATTCAAATCGGTGACACCCAAATCACCAAAACTACCCGTATCCTTGAAGATATCCCAGCCAAAACGTGTACTAGAAGAGAGAGAGAGACCCAACGGCAGTGAAACTGAGTTTGCACCTCTCCAGTTCACCTCCATAGCGGATTCGGAGAACTACCTAACCATCCCCGTAAAGCCTCACGCCATGTCTGCCAGAAAGCAAACCACAGGCAAAACAGCTCTTTATACAATCTCATCTGGAGGAGGTAAACCCCAAACGGCAAGTCCGCCTTCTTACCTGGTTCACAGTGACATCATTAGGCACCCGTCACCAAAGCGGTCATCTTTTGTAATGGAGACGCGGTCCCCAGATACTGCCACTATTTACCACACACCCCTTCCTGTTCCAATGCAGGCCGCTCAGCCTCAAGTCATCTGTTTCTCCCCTACAGTCCAACCCTCCCCTGTCCCGACAGAGCACTTTCAGGCGACCCAAAGAAAGATGCTGCTGGATCCCACTACTGGAAGCTACTATTTAGTGGACACTCCAGTCCAGCCTGCCACCAGGCGCCTATTTGACCCGGAAACGGGGCAGTATGTAGACATCCCAATGCCGCAGCAGCCTCCCATGACCCCCGTCCCACTTCCGATATCCCCTCTCGCCCTTGGCCCGGGAGCTTACGGCCACACCTACATGTTTTACCCGGGATACATGCCAACCACAATGATCCCCACGCGCACTATTCAATCCCAGCTCTCTATGCAGTCTGAAGCAGACGATGTGGATAAAGCCCATTCTCACATGGGGCAGCAGGAGGAGGGAGCTTATATGGAGAGGCCTTACTATATGCCGTCTGGGAAGTCGTCACAATCGAGCACCATGGCTCAACATGTTACCACCAGCAGACTGGCCAATAGCAAACAGCCTGTCATCAGCATCACATCCCAGCAAGGGCCGAGGATCATCGCTCCTCCCTCATTCGACGGCACCACCATGAGCTTTGTGGTGGAGCATAGGTAAAGCCCCACTCACCTACAGCGTAAGTGCAGTTTTAATTTATTTAATAATAGTTGCATGTTTTTCTTAATAATGAGGTTGACCATTAAAAATGCTGTCACACTTCACTTGTTTCAAACCTAATTGAGTTTTATCTTCTGCTGAACACGAAATAAGATATTTTGGAAAACCCATTGACTTTCATAGATTTTTTTCCTACTATGCAAGTCGATGGGTGCCAGCAACTAACATTCATCAAAATATCTTCTTTTTGTGTTCAGCAGAAGAGAGAAACTCATAAAGCTTTATAACCAATCCAAGATGATAATATAATAATAGGTAATATTCATTTTTTTGTGTGAACGACCCCTTTAAGGGCTTTAATACAAACTTCCTTCAGCTTGGTCAAATGATTCAAAACATTTTAACCACAAAAAATGTAAATGTTTTGAGATTTTCTTTTAATTTTAGGATTTTATGCATTTTAGGATCCAAAATATAAGGCTGTACTAAATTCTTTAGTAATGATTTGTTTTAAATCTTTAAGATGTTATCTTTTTTAAAAAAGAGTGATCCAATGGTAATAAACATTCATTCATTCATTCATTCATTCATTCATTCATTTTCCTTTGGCTTAGTTCCTTTATTTATCAGGGGTCGCCACAGTGGAATGAACCGCCAACTTATCCCGGATATGTTTTCAGCAGCGTATGTCCTTCCAGCCATTACCCAGTAGGAAACCTCCATACACTTTCGCATTTACACAAATACACTAGGGCCAACTTTGCTTGGTCAACTGGCCCAGCTTGGGCTCGAACCAGCGACCTTCTTGCTGTAAGTTGACAGTGCTAACCACTGAGCCACCATGCCACCCGGTAATAAACATATTTAGCATACAGTACAGTTGCAATATTTCAGATATATTAAACCCCCTTTGAATTTTTTTTTCTTTTTTAAATATTTCCCAAATCATATTTACCAGAGCAAGGGAATTTTCACAGTATGTCTGATAATAAAAAAGTCTTATTTGTTTTATTTCAGCTAGAATAAAAGCAGTTTTTCATTTTTTAAAAACTATTTTAAGGTCAAAATAATTAGCCACTTTAAGCTATATTTTTTTCGATAGTCTACAGAACAAACCATCGTTATGCAATAACTTACCTAATTACCCTAACCTTAACATATTTAAGCCTTTAAATGTCACTTTAAGCTGGTTAGAGGTGTCTTAAAAAGATCTAGTAAAATATTATGTACTGTCATCATGACAAAGATAAAATAAATAATTTATTAGAAATGAGTTATTAAAACTATTATGTTTAGAAATGTGCTGAAAAGATCTGCTCTCCGGGGGGCTAATCATTCAGGGAGTTGAATAATTCTGACTGCAACTGTATATAATCCTAAAATGAAAAGAAAATCATTGTGTATTTGTACAACTCAACTCAACAATGTAGTCATTCATAAAAAGTATATAGAGATCTTTTAAAGATGATTTAATATCCAAAAATGTTTTATTTTGATTGTTTCTAATTAAATTATTATTACAGTTCATATTTTCTGATTTTCATGGTATATGTATTAATTTAGGTACTTTTACCATAAATCGATATATCAACCATTTGGTAGAGGCTGATAATTTAGAAATGATGGGATGTGTTGAAAATAAATACATTGACTGTGGTAACTAGCGACATTAGGAGTTAAGAAATGCAAACCAGAGCTTTTTTCTTGGGGCAGTTAAAGGGTTAAAGTGAAAAGGCTAAATAATCCTATACTAATACAAGTCACCTTAAATACACAATCCCCCGGTTTCACAAACAAGGTTTAAGGCTAGTTGTGGATTAAATTGCATGTTTGAGCTGTCTCAACTGAAAATAACTTGCAGTGAGATGTCTTAAAATATGTCAGTGTCTTTTTTGTCTACAGGTGCACACTAGTAATGTATTTTCTAAGGCTGTTTTTAAAAAAATGTGGCTTAAATAGCCTAATTTAACTAAGGTCTAGTCCTGGCTTAAGCTAAGCCCTGTTTGTGAAACTGGGCCAATATGTCTTTCCCAAGGTCCTTAAAGGGATAGTTCACCCAAAAATAAAAAAATAGTTCACTAGTTATTAAGAGTTGAGTAGTTGCAAACATTTATGAGTTGAATCTATTGAATACAAAAAAAGAGTAACCATTGACTTCCATAGCAGGAAGAACAAATACTATGGAAGTCAATGGTTAGAAGTTTCCAGCTTTCTTAAAAAAAAAGCTTAACTCTTTTATGGTTCAACAGAAGAAAAGAAACTAATAAAGGTTTGTGACAAGTGATTTTTCAGTTTTGGCCGAAGTATATCCATTATTTACTCATTGTGCTATTAAAATGTGCATGCATCACATCCAGCTCCATTCCTCTCTTTACTGTTTCATTATCTTTCTCTGTCCACCAGGCTCCTATAACTTCATTTAACAGCATTTAGTATAGATTTATATAATTCATTGCAGCATTGGATCCCAATGAGTTTCATTGTATGGACAGAAAAATAAGGACTATTTTTTAAAATATCTTTGTGTCTGTCTGTGTGTGTGTGTGTGTGTGTGTGTGTGTGTGTGTGTGTGTGTGTGTGTGTGTGTGTGTGTGTGTGTGTGTGTGTGTGTGTGTGTGTGTGTGTGTGTGTGTGTGTGTGTGTGTGTGTGTGTGTGTGTGTTCTGTAGAAGCATAAAGAATACAAGTTTGGAATGACATGATGGTGAGTACATGTTAACAGAATTGTAATATGTGGGTGAACTGATGCTTTTAGATTCTCATAAGCTAAAGAAAGTTCTAGTAAAAATTGCTAGACAGTGCAAGATAATTTAGCATGATCATTCACATCATTTTAATGCATAGGATTTGTCATTATGTTGCTCCCCATTTTCTGGTTAAGGATTAAAATATATTCATAAAAAATGTTTTTAAAAAATATTATGTTTATTAATTTAAACTATTTTAGTCTCATAAATTAGTTTATCTAAAGGCCCCAGCACAAAATCTAGTAGTGTGAATCAAACAAAGTTCATTTGAAGTTCGTTTCTGAAACAGTTAAATTTAACCAACAAACACTTTCAAACAACCAATGGCAAGTGGCCTGTTACAAGCTGTTTCTGTGAGGATCTGTGGATTCAGAACTTCTAGATGAGCATATCAATTTTTATATCATCTATATCTAGATCTACATAATTTTTATCATAACAATTTTTATTTCATTTTCAAGAGTTGAGTGCAATGCAATAGGGTTTCTTGTAGCACCCATGGGACAGAGTTTTCACAAATAAAAGCATAACCATATTTTTAATAATAATAATTACTTCAAGAGGCAGTTTTCTTAGTTAATTAATAAATAATAATAATAATAATAATAATAATAATAATCATAATAATAATAATCATAATAATAATAATCATAATTATTATTATTATTATATTTCTAAAGGATGATCATGTGATTTTATATATGCCAGGTGTAAATTTGAAAAGACTTTCTCCTTAGCCATTTTGCAACTATTTCTTTTTCATTTTGCCTAAAAAACTCTTCATGTGAACATCAACATCTTTTGTAACTTGGTATGCCCAATCGCACAGCTTGTGCAGACATATTGCTATTGCTATGATCTGATGCTTCCTTAACTGCTGTTTTCTCAGTGCACCATTTTTTTAGTTGCATGTTTATTTGCAAATTGACATTTGTTCTCAGCATTGCTTGTGTGGCGTCCAGATATTTACTGACCGCGTGCTGCTGAAAAATATCTAATTTTACCCGGAATATCTTTGCCCGAAATCAAAACTTATCATGTTTATTTTGCTACCACACATTGTTGAGGTAAACAATTAATATGTGCAAGTTAATCCACTAGGGAAAAAAAGGCCCTTTAATCAAAATTATTTAATTGCTTCCCCTCAAGAATGGCAGTTCTTCTCCTATGATGTCAGTTTGAGTGAAATATACTTAGCCACACCCCTCCAAGGTGTGGTCACAAGAATAAACTCCACCCCCTACTCAATATTAATAAATTCGTCATCATACTGAAATAAAAGGCTCCAGAAACTTCCCATTCACACAGATTTTTAAGAAGAAATATATATATATATATGATCTTTAAGCAGCTAAATGTCTCACAGTAACGCTGCTAATACTGAACACAGTTTTGTTTATATGATTATAAATAAATATGATGCTCCGTTAACACCTCCTGCTCCAGTTGTAAAATAGCGCCCTCAAAATCCATGCCTACTGTTCTTTTTTCTCAAGAGCTACTGTATACGTAGTATGGACTATAGTGGTATAATGAGCGGCGGGTGGCGTGGCGTCTGTGCGGGCAGAAGGGAAGAGGCGTGGCATTGTTGGCATAGCAGTGGGAGGAGAGAAAGGTCAGCCAGTTTGAGGCATGTGTTTGTGCTGATACAGTGTTGTGGCAGCTGCTGCGGGATATCAAGACGCTTGGGCCGCAGGCAGGTCACCTTTTTATAGGGACAGCTTTATGTTAAAGGGAAAGACCCAGAGGAGGGCCAGAAGCTTTGGCTGAGGGATGTTATACAAACAAATCAGCCAACGTGCGATCGGGCGACGCTGAGGGGTAACGTGAGACACCTCAAATGCAATATTTTAATGGCCTGTGATCCAGCTATTAGCAAGCAGAGGATGGTTTTAGAGACACTCGAAGATCATGCTTGGTTTTGAGTGCGGCTTGAGTAACTAACCTGTTTGCTGTGTTGGCGTCGCTGTGGTAAAATTCAGTTTTTAATGTCAATGTTTTGTTTTATTTTTACACAGGAGCCACGTGACATCTTTTCGCTGAGTTTGGTGAATTTATTTACTTTATTTTGGGATCTTCTTTATTTTCTTCATCATGACATCGCACAATTCTTTGTGTTTGCCCATTATCTGCTTTTGTTTTTGTAAAAGTGATCTTGTTTTGTTTTAGAAATCTGCTTTTTTTAACTTTTTGTGAAAGTGGATGGGTTTTTCAGGATTTTTTTAATTCCAGCACATTTACTGTATTGGTTATTTTTAAAAAGAAAAAGAAAAAACACTTTAAGCCCCTTCAGAATGATGTCAGTGAAATATGTTAAAGCAACACAATCTCACGGCAATTCCTAACTTTTTGATTTAGTGGCTAATTCGTATGAATTCATATGATCTCATTCGTAAAATTTAGTACGATATGCTCATCCTCCAATAACAGTTGGGTTTAGGGGCGGGGTTGAGTGCCACGCCTCCTTTCTAAAATCGTAGATTTTCATACAACTGAGCTCGCCACTAAACTGACAAAACGTAAAATACTTGTTTCCTCGTGAGATCGTGCTGGTTAAAGAGAACGACGTCTAGCTAGCAATTTAATGAAATCAGGCAATAAAAATGTTCACAACTTTGTAATTATAGTTTGAAACGAATATATTTTTGAGATTTGCTTAAACGGTAGACTATAAAAATTAATAAGTTACTTAAAAAATTTGTAAACCTGTTGCCTTAGAAGCAACAAGTTGACTTAACTTTAAAAAGTGAGTAAACCTGTTTGCCTAATAATAGTAAGGCAACATGTTTACTCACTTTAAGTAAAGTCAACATTTTATTCAATTGATAGTTTTCAGCCACGTGACCTGTGCAGAGACCTGGCTGGCAAAAAAAAAACCAATAGGCTGTAATGGCAGCTACACTGGGATCTCCATAGGAACGCAGCATAAACCAGTCATATTTCCAATCTATGAAAATTTGGATCACATATCAACAGAACAAACAGATACAATCACAAACTGTAAATTGTGGACACTATTCTGCACCCGCAGCCATATTTTAGTCATTTAAAACCTTCATGTCCCTGTCAGAGCTCCAATTCGGCAATATTTACATCTATCTTGTGGATATTCCTCAGCGATTTAGTCATTGGTTACAGCGTTATATCGCGTAAGTGTCTGCTTTTATATTTGGTGTCTGTTTGTTTTGCTTATTTGCTGGTTGGGAAAATCTATTCGGTCAATTCTGCTATTTATACTTTGACTTTGCATTTCAATTTATACTTTAATTGAACTTAACCTGCGAAATAAAATTGAAACTGTATAAAAAGTATACAACAGCACTGAAAGTTATAGGTACCATAGATTGTTATGGGTAAATGATGCTACCTTTCGGCACATTTTTTTTCTTTCTGGCTGTTCTTTCTATGAAGGAATTCTGTTGAAGCACAGCCCAGGCATGTCTCCTCCTCAGTTAGTAATGCTTTATGTTTTTGCACAATAGTTATCTGGCTTTTTGGCCAAAAAATGAGAAAACACTCAGTCTGTGACTTGGCGGTCAGTAGCATACAGTAATTTTTTGCCTGCCAGGGGAGCATTGAAAACTATCAATTGTGGCACTAATAAAAATGACGTTCTATGAAAAACTTTTAAATCCATGGAACCTTTCAAATGCACTAAAGTTTCTTTACAATGGTAAAAAAAAATTATTTGGATTTTTTAAAAGGTTTAAAAATGTTTTAAATACTGAAAAAAATCTTATATTGTAAGAGCGTATAATAATATGTGAATTTTATGCCCAACGGCAAACATTTTATGTGCCAACTAGCCATTCTGGCCGAATTGTCTGCATTTTTCTCTCCAAAAATGCTGAGCTGCAAAAAAAGTCATTGTACATTGTACTTAAATTACAGTTTTACCAATAAACCAAATCACCAATGTGTGAGTATAGCTATATATCCAACGCTGACCAATTTAATAAAAAGCCTAGCTATATCATAACTAGGTGCCTATGTTGGTAAATTGTTATTTGTTGGTTTTAAACAGGTTCTCTATAATGTAAAACACATGAAATTTGTCCAGATATCCAGCATTCCTTGACTGATGATCTTCTCCTGACCTTGATTCTCAACACTCTTCCTTGAGAGCTTAATGATTTACAGTTTTATATTGTAATTTTTTATGTTTTTGCAGTTGTTTTTGCGCTGGTATTGAATAGGCCACACATTATGATGCTATAAGATGTGGTGAATGGGGTGTTTTAGGGGATGATTATATTCCTCTATTATCTCACAATACCAGTGAGTTTGTGTGTATATGAGAATGTGTTTACCAAGTCATTTTGATCTGGTATTGGAGTTTTATCTTGGGGCAGCAGTGATAATGAGTCAATGCCAGGTGAATTGATTTCAGGGGAAGAAATGAAAGATATTTGAAGGGATTTCATGTATTTTTCAATATATAGGATCTGTTTGGATGTAACTGTTTAGTGTCAAGTCAAAATGTCCTTAATTTTAAGAATATTCTGAATATGCTGAATAATATTGTAAACTATATGAACTATTCATTTTCTATCAGAGTTTTGCAGTTTTCTTTGCATTTCAAAGTGCAATCTGAAATTTATTACAGTATATTCTGTGTCTTATCCCTGTCATATTCCTAAACTTACAGTATTTGAATTATTTAAACATATTTATAAAAATATATGGGCGACCCTTATTAAAAACAGTATAAAATGTTTGGAATTATGTGAAAACAAATAATATTGAGCCCATAAAAAATCTTTGGTTCCCAAAAGAATATTTCAGTTTTTGTTTTTGTTTTTTAGTGTGGAAAAAAACATTTTAAAAGTCTAATGAACTTTTTTGGAATCAAAGGTTTTCATGGATTTGATAATACCTAAAATACCGCAGTACGATTTCAAAATTTTAACGATAAACATTGTGAACATTCTTTACAACCAAAGACTATAGAAAACACAAGACAGGTCACTCGTATAGTTTTGAATGGGGAAAAGTGTAATGGTGCGTTCACACCAGACACGGATGAAGCGTCAAGCGCGAGTGATTTACATGTTAAGCCAACGCAAAGATGTGAATGGACATCCTGCGTCATGATTTGCACGAATGAGACAGCGCGAATGAAGTGGTGCGGGTTAAGCGTTTTGCACGTCAAAGTTGGTAAATCTGAAATTCAGCGGACATTCGCGCCATGTTAACGAATCAAGTGCTTTCTCTTGTAGAGGCGTAATTATGACATAGTGCCTGTTGTTGGTGTCCCGAGGGGAAATCCTCTTGCTGACACAGGACAACAGCTCATCAAAATGGGCTTGGCTAAGTCGGAAGCACCGCTGAAAGCTTCCATCATCTAGGTATAGTTTCTGGAGAAGTTGATGAACTCACAGAGCTAGGTGCACCTCTGAAAGGATCTAGTGGACTTAGAAACAGCGCCAAACGAATATATGCTGTTTTTTGAAGCACAGCTATTCTCTCAATAAAATCCATGTTAGCAATTTAGCAACAAAGCTAAAGTCACCAGGCAGACAGAAGCCCTGCCCATGACACAAATCCGCGTCTATTGTGAAGTGAATTTGATGCTCGAATGAAGCGAGTAAACTCAAAATGTTCACGCGTCTATTTACGTGTGAATAGCGTGATTTATTTGTGCATGCCGCGTCTGGTGTGAACACAGCATAACGGTTAATATGGCGAATGAAGCCCCGCCTTGTAGTACAGAAGACAATCATTGAACACTATAGACCAGTGGTGGGCAAACTTTTTAGACCCGAGGGCCACATCAAGTTTAGCAAACCAAGTGAAAGGCCACATGTCAAATCCTTCAAAAAATAACTTTTATTTATAGTGGCAGTATGCATCGAACATGTAATATCGGACAGAAACATGTCACATTAACACACATTTTTTTAAATAGTTATTATTGAGTCATATTAGTCAAATTAATTTGCACTATTTATATTTACTTATCAATCATCATAAAACAATAAAATAATCCCTTATAAAATATAATAATAATAATGTAATAATTTTACAGTGGAGAATAGAAAAGATATTGTCTGATAGAAAATATCTCATATTAACACATTAAAAATAATTTGAATGTTTGCAGGAAAAATGCCGACTTAGGTTGTAGTCTTTAAAAACAGCAATACTTTCTTGGCATATTAGACATACCGCTTTCTGTCCGATATTGGTGAAGAAGTATTTTGTTGTCCATTCTTCCTTAAACACACGACATTCAGAGTCAATTTTTCTTTTTTTTGCCTGACTCATTTTCAGTCATTAACGGTCGAGTGCATTTAATATGTGAGAGTGTGTTCGTTCTAATTTTACTGGTTGCATTAACTGTACTGCGTGCAATACTGCCATCAAATGGCGTTCACTTGTATTGCATCATTAATTTACTAATTCTGAAACCAAACAGTTACTCAGAAGCAGCATTTGAAAAAAACTCCCTCGCGGGCTGGATGAAAGAGTTTAGCGGGCCGCATATGGCCCACGGGCTGTAGTTTGCCCACCTCTGCTATAGACTGAGGATTCTCCAGGGAGGGGATCGGACAGACGTGAGTGTCTGCAGATTTTGTGAGATTCGAACATTTGGAAATTAAACTATTAGACAGTTGTTGTTTAGTCTTATTGTTGATTCCTAATATGAAATGTATCGCTTGGCAAACAATTTTGGAGAATTTGATGTTTCCCCATTCAAACAAAATCCCCGAGCATACTGCTCGAGAAGCCTTTCAAAGATGTATGCCGAGTGAAATGACTTGGCTTAAAGGGACTTTGCCGCAACTGACATTATTCTGAATCTTTAAATAACAGTCAATACAATTGGATCCTGTTTTATCTCTGTCTCTTTTTTGATGCATATAGTTTGTTTTTAGTAACTCATGTTTGTGAATTCGTTGATTATATTCAGCTGTTGGAGCTGCTGGCCAGTCCGTTAAGCTGACTTTTGAGACTTTTGTTTGATGTGGCACTTTCTTTAAATTGATACAAATATCCGTTCGGAGTGTTTCAATTCAGTGACAAGTTTACTTAAAGGGATTTTTTAAGCAAAATAAGTATGTGAAATACGTAACACAAAGTTTTTGTTTGTAATGTGCTCCATGTTGGTTTTGTGCAAAGGAGCTCCTAATGATGTAAGGAGATGTCATAATGATGTCATAAGATGACATTTGAAAGTCGAATATTCCTGTAATAGCCGATGTTTAATCATAAGCATTAACTGTTCACTTGATCAGTGATGTCTGAATGAGACTGAAGTGATGAAATAGTTATGTTGCGAAGGTTGTGTGTATGTGTGAAGGTGGATGTAGGCGAAATATTGGATGAGAATATGCATCATTAATTTCTAGAAAGAATAAGGATTGAGATTCAAAACAAAAGAATGCAAAAAGAAAAAAAACTGAGAAATGAAAATTCGTTTGAAGTTACAGGAAAAATAAAAATTGTACTTAATATCATCTTGTGTCTTTTTCTTTCTCTAAATGTTATTTTTTTCTGAGATGTCTGGTATTTAATATTTCCAATATGTTAGTGCAAGAACATAAATTGTTCATGGAAGTTTTTTCTGAAACCGCTTAGTTGGACATTATATATATATATATATATATATATATATATATATATATATATATATATATATATATAAGTTTTATTACTCGATTCAGCATGTTCAGAGAATGTTTAATATTTTAAAAATGATAAATTGAATGTTTCCTTACTTACATTTGTATAACCAAAAACAGATTTTAAAATTGAGGTTTTGATCATTCAGAGAACATTGAGAAATAACATTTTTGGTTAACATACGTACACTAAAAAAAAAAAAAAAAATATATATATATATATATATATATATATATATATATATATATATATATATATAACAAAAAGTCAAGACAGCAATTGTTATTATGTTGCTTTAACTTATTTTAATGCGTTACTCAGGTTTAAACTTTTAAAGTTATGAAAAGTTTAACTTAATATTTTTTGTCAGTTTGATTGATATAAGTTGAAATGACTAGGAAAAGTTAATTTTATTCAACTCAAAAATTTTAAACAAAGAATTTTTTTATAGTGTAAAACAGGAAAGTTCTGGTAATTTTATGAAAAAACATTCTTCAGTAAATAGAAATTTCATTTAATTTCTTACAACTCCAATCATAAAAAGTTGGGACAGTATGGAAAATGCAAATGAAAAAAGAAAGTAGTGGTTTCAAAATTTACTTTGACTTTTATTTTATTGCAGACAGAACAACAAACATTATTTATTGTGTTTCTCATAATTTATTTTTATTTTTTTAAATAAACACGTATTCCAATTTATTATTTTTTTCTGATTTGGTGTTGTACTTATTTGGGCTTTAACAAGAAAACCATTCTGTAAAATTCTAAAAACCTTTTTTGAAAATTTTTATTTTAAAATTGTATTTTAAAAGTGGGTCATGATACGCCAAACTTACGTGGCCCATATTTAAATTTTTAACATGTGGTCCAAATACAACATTTGATCTCTGGCCCATGTCTTGTGTGCCGCCTTAAAGACGATGCCAACTCTGCAAACACAGGCCAAGTTTGCCCCACATACTGTATGCCAGTGCCGGATGAACACCTTCTGTACGGAGCCAGGTCAGTCTCAAAAATAATACATTTAGGAAATAAAATTCATACATGTACAGCACAATTCACATGTACAAAATCTAATTTGTAAGTTCAAACACACAACTCTGGAATTTACAAATAAAATCATAGATATTTTCGCCAAATGACTTGGATTTGTGTATTTGTGAATCATGTTTTGAATTTACAAATTGGATTTGTGTATTTATGAATCGTGTTTTGAATTTACAAATTGGATTGTGTATTTTTGAATCGTGCTTTGAATTTACAAACTGGACATGTATATTTACGAATTGTGTTTAAACTTACGAATTGGATTTTCTTAATGTGAATTGTGTTGTGGATGTATGAATTATATTGTGTAAATGTATTATTTTTAAGACTGATCTGGCTCCATACTGCTGTGCCAGCTTTATGCCAAATCTGGGCCAGAATTATTTGCTACCTGGGAAGGGACAACCCCCCGCCCCCTTATTGTCCCACAACCCACACTTTAAGAACCACTTTTTTAAACTTCAATTTGTAATGACATTTCGATGATGTAAGTGGAACATTACTGCAAACATTTTTAGAACGTTTTTGTTCGCTGCCTATAGGTGTTGTTTACTACAGCCCGTATCAGTTGTTGTTACTAAGCACAATGGAATTAAAAGAATGACACTCAGCTGTACAAATTATTTTTACCATCCACGTTGTGGAGTTCAGAAACGTAATAGGAGCTGCACAGTAACCTCCTTGACAGAAGTCGATTTGAAAATCTATATGTAAAATGCCTATGATGAGGATAATGAGTATATGGGAAGCAACAAATCATGCTAATATGTGTTGAGAAGCGCTAATGTGAAAGGTGATCATCTAGTTAAAGGCTGTCACAAATTCCTAAATGCTGCAATGGGTGTAAACTGTCATATACAGTAACGGTTATAAGCAGCATGTCTTCATAGGGCTCTGAATTAAGTGAATTAAGACAAACAACCTTTTTAATATTCTAAATTACTCAAAGTGTATTGTGTTTCTGTCGATGCATGCATGTAAATGTATTGTAGGTTTTCTCATAAAAAAAAACGTGCAGACAATGTAAATTTAATTAAAACTATCTGCAAGGACATTTTTATCACCTCTTAATAAATAATAAAAATAAACAAATAATATTATAATACTAATAATATGATAATAAAATAAATAATAAAACAAATAAACAGTGTGGAAAGTTTTTTTCCCTCTTTACTCCTGTAAAATAAAAATAATATGCAAAGAAGTGTTTATTTTAGTGTTCCTTACATAAATTAATTCAAAATATAAAAACATTGTACTTTTTTATTCTTTCTGTTTACTTCTAAATAAAATCTTAGTTCTGAACGTAACACTTTTGAATGGCATGTCTATATGCAAAAGTCATTTGTTTTGTGGTTGGTGTGTGTCATTGGTACATTAAAAGCACTGTTACCATGTGCCAGTGTGTGAGCTTTGAGTATGGCAGATTATTTCAGTTAGACCACCTGTGCATGAAACATAATATAGTGTGAAATCATATGTTGGGAGGGTATTTGTCAAGCCATGCCTGTCAACAGCCATACATACCATAACATATAGAATGTATTTACGATAGCAAAAAAAAAAAAAAAAAAACAGCATTAGCATTAGTTGCAATAGTTGAATATCTGTTGCATTATAAACTATGGTTTCAACACCAACTGATTTTGTTATCATTTTCTTAATATTTATAAAGGATATACTTTAATAATCATTATAGATAATTTTCCTCAGAAATTTGAAACTTAGCGATATCTCTCTAAACTACGGAACGTTACTTATGTCTAAATGGTTTCTCTCAAGGTTTTTTTTTTCCTTCACTTTCGTCAATTGGTGAAGTTTGTGCCTCGCCACTGGCTTGCATGGTTCAGGACTTGTGGAGCTGCGCATCGATGGATTTGCTCTTCAGTGTTTGGACTTTCAGCAGTGAAAATTAAACCACACTGAACTGAGCTAAACTGAACTTCAACTCTGAAAACTGAACTGACAGTTTCAGTTTACTAGAATTTCTATGTTAAGATGCTTTGACACAATCTACATTGTAAAAGTGCTATAGAAATAAAGATTAATGAAATTGAATAAAATTAGCTGATAGGCTAAATGATACAATAGGTTTTGATAGGTATGAAATATACGTGTACGTTTCTATATGCTTTACAAAATATGAATATTTATAGCAGCAGCTTTAATAACGATATTTTACGTCCAGAAAGAAAAGTTAAGAGGTTTCTAACGTCCTCACTTGCCCTCAACAACATGGCGGACTGTGTGTACGCCTGTACCGCCTGAACAAGTCGCTTTTAAATGACGCAGCAAATTTCCTCGCACATGAGATGACAACAGCACCGCAGAGACAGCAGTTTAGAGGTACTTCACTCTTTCATGTTTGTATTTCTGTTATTATTTTAAGTAAATTAACACTTGTCACTGGACGCATGGCTGTTTAAAAGTCACCTGCTGTTGGCGTTATTTTCATAGACTTTGAAGCAGCTGATGTTTGTAAATCCGCTGAGGTGTATCTGACTTATTGTAACGTTATGTGTAATATAAGTACATAATAATAAAATGAAATAATACTTATCTAATAAACCAAATAGCTCAGTGGAAAGTGACAAAATATTTTGAGGTAACGTTTAAAGCGTCCTCCCCTGTTAGGCAGAAACATTTCTAATATTATAGCGTTAAACTTGCCTACAGTACAAATTGTGTTTAAATCTGAAGCAAAAAGGTGTTATTACATCATAGTGTAGATATAAATTTGTTTTGAGCAGTGGTCAGGATACTAAATCATCACAGTGAGTCGAATCATTTAAATCAGTTCACTTAAAATATTCACTTGCTGAGATAATTCAATTCATTTAGAAAGATGGTTCACAATTCTCTACACGTTTTACTCCTATGTGAGTTTCTTTTTTCTGTTAACAAACACACAAGAAGATATTATCAAGAATGTTCATAAACCAACAGTTAATGCTACCTTTTGACTTTCATAGTAGAAAAACATGTTGAAAGTCAGAGAAGCTGCTGTCGACTACTTTGCTAAAAGCATCCTTCAAAATATCTTCATTTGAGAGGAAAGAGACTCAAGCAGGTTTACAATAAGCTGAATGTTAGCAGATGGCAAAATTGTAATATTTGGATGAATCTTTAAAAATGTTCACCACTGAAATGTGTAATATCATTTTTGAAATCTATGTACTTGTAAATGTTTTAAAATGATCCAGAAACAAGCCGTGTTTAAGTATCTGAGGCAAAATGAGGAACAAAGTGATGAATCTGTTTTATTTTATTTTTTTACTTTTTAAAAAAAATTATTTAGAAGAGAAAAAAAATGACAGAAGTTACAAAATGAAATCATAATACATTTGAAGTACATTATCACAAATTGTTTACAATGACCTACTCAGTCCATTTTTGCCAGTACTTGTTGCACTTTTTGAATGAACTCTTAGGTTAAAAGTCAGTCTCTCCATACTGTGCATTTCCTTTACAATTCTTATCCATATTGAGCCCTTGTTGGAAGATCAGCCTGAAACCATTTTCGAGTTATGGCTTTTCTGCTACTTACCAATAGGATTTGAATTAAGTACTTGTCAATTGTTGAAATAATTTCTGGTATTTTCCCAAGGTATAATGTAATAAATGAGTAGTCTATTTCTTCTCCAGTTTTTTTTTTTATTTCAGTCACTATTTCATACCAAAAGGTCTGTATTTTTGGGCAAGCCCAAAAACGTGAAAATGGTTAGCCATTGAGCTTCCACATTGTCTACAACAAGAGCCCAAACTTTCAATACCTGTACACAATGCAGACAGTTTAGAAATTATGCACAACCTCATCATATTTTTCAATCCAAACTCTCTCCAAGCTCTCGAGTTTGTATTTTTTTGCATGTGTGACACACACATCTGTCCAGTCCTCCTCTGTTATTTGTTGCTTTGACTTTTTCTTCCATTGTTGTTATGTAATTTGATGAATGAGTCTTACTTTTTTGTATTCATTCATATAATTTAGAGACCAGTTTTTTGTTTTCTTCTGAAAATACTATGATCAAATTATAATCATCCTTAATTTTATTTTATTTTTTTAAATTAAAGTAATATCTAATGTGCAAGTATGTAAAAATCTTGCTTGTCTAGGCCAAATGTATCTGATAAGGTCTGATAACTCATGAAACGTCCATTAGAGGTCACTGAACTGACTGTTTAAATCTCTTAAGTGATGAATTTCAAGCACATCGTCATTTGGAATGAATGGTCAGTAATTTTTCATATTAAACTGAAAAGATCTTTTAACATTTCTTCATTATGTTTGTTCCTGGTCAAGGATTTTCGCATCAAATGGCCACTGGTATGGCTGATGAACCGGCAGTGCAGGAGAGCCACCATGAATGTGCAAACAATGAAAATGAACCTGCAAAAGAGACTATACAAACTGGAGAAGTAGAAACAATGTCAAAAAGACAAAGAAAGAAGCTTCTTAAGAGTCAACAATGGGAAGAACAGAGAGAGCTTCGCAAGTATGTGCTGTAATGTTGCTATAATATTTATTATTTATATATATATATATATATATATATATATATATATATATATATATATATATATACACACACACACACACACACACATTACATTTTAATATTATATTTTCAGTTTTTATTAGATTATTTTCAGTTTTCATTTTTTAATGTAACTTTTAAAGTCTTTTTTATTTATTTATTTATACCGAGCCCCACACGTAATCTTCACGCAGGCAGAAATCCGCTTTTTTCCACAGATTTTTAGCCCATCATCATTATGTCTATTTATTTACTTGTGTGCAAATTTATATTTCTTCAGTTTTTAAATTAATTTCAGTAATAATATTGACTAATTTGAAAATGCTAATTTGATTTATTTACAATACAGTTTGTAAAGTAATATTTTCTGTCTTTTAGTAAATTTATTATATGACAGACTTTATATGAGAGATATTATATGACAGACTTTGTTTACCAAAAAAGTGAATCTAATTGGATTTGCATTGTAAACATTAAATAAGTTAAAAAGGTATTATTTTTTTATTTCATGTATTAAGTTTGTTATACTACCAAAATCATTCTGCATAAATCCACAGATTTTTTTGTTTTTATAAAATTCTGTGCAGAAATAGCAAAAAATGTCTGCAGATTCTGTCTGACCCCATTTATACTTTTGATACCTATTCTATTTGTTTCCAGGCATCATTTTTAATTTAATTAATTTCTATGTAGAAGTTTTTAATCGAATATTTTTTTATTTCAGTTCTATTTAATAATTTTGAGTTTTAGATAGTAATAACAACATCATTCAGTAATATTCATTAATTTTTTTATTTATTATTTATTAATTTAATCATCAATTATGAAGCATTGGGTAAAACTGTTTGGTATACTGTTACACATTCAGTAAACTTCTCACCTTTATATACATTTTTTTTTCATTCATTTCTTCATTCAGTCATTCAATCAATCAGTCAGTCAGTCTTTGCCATTGTTTGTTGGAGTGTAATGTATTTTCCCCTGGTTGCACAGACAGAAGCGGAAAGAAAGAAAACAACAGAGGAAACTGGAAAGACAAGCGCAGGGAGATGATGGAGTGGAGTGGACTGGAAAGAAGCATCTGCGCAGGTCAGCGGAGCCCAGCTCTCTCCGACTGATCATCGACTGCAGCTTTGATAACCTCATGGTGCTCAAGGTAACTCTACACATTCATAACAGCCCTATCATTGACACAAGTTCAGTGAAATGCACCTCAGATCCTACTTTGCTTTCTTTCATAGTACAATCAGTTTCAAAGAGAAATCTTGTTGTTATTTTAAAGAGAAGTCACTGAATTTAAAAAGCATGCATACACTTTATTATGGTGCAGGATGTAAAGAAGCTTCACAAGCAGATTCAGAGGTGCTATGCTGAAAACAGACGCACCCTTCATCCAGCCCAGGCAAGTGTTTTCTTCAAATAGATCTGATGATGATCTTTAAACACTTAACTTCAATTAAAAACCTTTTCCCTTCAACAGTTTTACCTCACGAGTCATGGTGGTCAGTTAAAGCAAATCATGGATGAAATTAATAAAGGCTGGGTTAACTGGAAGGTAAGATATGAAATGACACTACTAATGATAAATGTTAGCAAAATGTGTAACTTTTTTACGCTTTTTTAAAGGGATAGTTCACCCAAAATTTTTTATTTTAATTTCCTGTTAATTTACTCAGGTCACCCAAAATGTTAGTGACTTTTTTTTTCTCCAATAGAACATTTAAAGAGGTTTTTATTTTAATTTATGGGACTCTGTGATTCATATAGTCAAAGGTTATCGTTTATTTAGATTAAGAATAAACGCATACAAACAAGTCCAAATCAATCTCTGTGGCACCTTATGATACACTGAGGTCTCATGAAGGGAAATGATCGGTCCATGTAGGAAATTGAACATTATATAAAATATTATTAGTTTTAATTTTCCAGCCTGGGTAAACAGTCCTGTGTGTGCACATAAGTGTTTTAGCTTCAAGTCGCTTGATGATGTACAGTTGAAGTCAGAATTATTAGCCCCCTTTTGATTTATTTATTTATTTATTTTTATTTTTTCCCAAATGATGTTTAACAGAGCAAGGAAATTTTCACAGTATGTCTGATAATATTTTTTCTTCTGGAGAAAGTCTTATTTGTTTTATTTCGGCTAGAATAAAAAGCAGTTTTTAATTTTTAAAAAGCTGTTTTAAGGTTAAAATTATTAGCCCCTTTAGGCTATATTTTTTCTTGATAGTCTACAGAACAAACCATCAGTATACAATAACTTGCCTAATTACCCTAACCTGCCTAGTTAACCTAATTAACCTAGTTAAGCCTTTAAATGTCACTTTAAGCTGTATAGAAGTGTCTTGAAAAATATCTAGAATATTATTTACTGTCATCATGGCAAAGATAAAATAAATCAGTTGTTAGAAATTAGTTTTTAAAAATTATCATGATTAGAAATGTGTTGAAAAAAAATCTTCCCTCCGTTAAACAGAAATTGGTTAAAAAAATAAACAGGGGGGCTAATAATTCTGACTTCAACTGTATGTGCAAGCATACACTGACACACAAGTTCATTGACCAGAATGGAGTCATGACTGCAAGTGTAATTTTATAGCAGTTTCCTTGGATTACCACAGGTTACCATTTTGGCAAAATTGTGCATCCTCACTCTATTGTCTTCTCATGTCTGAGAGTGCGCTCACATATACATCATGAAGCGACGGAGAACTGTTCACCCAGGATGTGTATTAATGCTAATAATATTGTAATTAATGTACAATCTATTGCACAGACTGATTGTTTTGCTTCATAATACCTTAGTGTATAATCAGTCACTGGAATTGATTTAGACTTGTTACTAAGTGTTTATTTTTAATTTCGTAATATAAAATTTAATTGCATTATACAAAACATCAAGGACCATAGATTCAGCTTAATTTTCATTACCGTTTTAGTGCAGAAAAAAAATCCTACATTTTCAATGGCCTGAGGGTGATTTTACTGTAAATTTGCATTTTGAGTGAACTATTCCTTTAAGTATTCTGACCATAAATTTGGGGAAAATTAAGATAGCAATTTTTTAATTATCATTTATATGATCAAATTACATTTTGGCTCGTGTATACAAAATGAATGCAAAATGAGCCCATCAGTTTATAATAAATATGTAATTCAATGCTCAGGGATTTTCTTCACAGACATTTTTAAACCTGTCTGTCACACACACACAAGACTGTTCAGTAGGTCTGCACAAAGCTCATTTTCTAAATAGCAGATTTGACCTTAAATGCATAAATCACCCAAAAATGAAAATCTATCTATTATTTACTCACCCTGTTATTTAAAATTTCAAAACGTTTAAGTTACTTTTATTCTGATGAACACAAAAGATATTTTGAAAAATCTTATCTATCGACATAATATGTAATAAATACTGTGCATTTATGAAGTGTGCTTCACACAGGTGAGTGGGCTTGATAAACAACCTGTAGAACCACAAAAAAAATCCCTCTCCTAACTCTAGCTCTTAATTCTCTGAGCACAAACACTTCCTTTGTATAATTAGCATTTCTTATGTGTATACGCTTATTTCACGCAACCGCCATTTTAGAACACGAAAGCGAGGCTGCGGTGGGAAGAAAGCCGGAAGTATAGGATCAGCACTGTAAACATTGCAACAATATGCTGTGTGCTATAAACCTCCAGCTGTTGCTGCGACTTCAAAATGCAGAAATGGTGTAAACATCACTTTAATATCATTCCGTTCAGTTTAATATAAACAATTAAAAACATATTAGGCATCAAACAACATCATAATCTCTTTAAGAGTAATACGCTTAAGTGTCCTCCTAGACTTCAGTCCAGGGCAGCAGGTAAACACCGTGGGGACGCTTCCCTGCTTCAGCCTATGTAACCCGGTGAGTGATAAAACAGTGCAGTCCTCTGTAGCACATCTTCGTGTTGTCTTTAACAATGTTGTCCTGGTACTGAAGTTTTAAAAACGTCAATTTCCCGCTAACATTTACGCGCCGCTGAGCGCGCTCATAAACAGCTGATTTGCCGTAGTATTCACCAGTGCTCAACAGAATGACTATGAAGGTTATCAGCTCGCTGCTCTTCACAGATTGAAAACACACATAGACGGATATTGAAGTGTTTTAAAGCCGTGAAGATCAACGGATTCATCAGCGGATCGCTCGTCTGTGTTTGCACTCAGTAAACAGCTGTGAGGTGAACTGATGACAGCCAATCAAAGTGATTTCTGTTGGGCACGTGAACACAATGGCCAATCAGCGCTGTTTAAGAACTCCATGAACAGTGTCTTAAATGTTAACGAGAAATTGGCGTTTTTTATGTTTCATTACGGAAATTTTGTATCGTGACTAGTCTAATATAGTGAAAGAATCAGTTCATTAACTTGAGTTTGATGAATGGCATCTAAAATGTGTGTTTGGGAAAGAAAACGTTAGCTAAGTAGTGCCATTTCCCTTAACTTAGCTGAAAATGAGGTCAAATATCCCTTTTTATTTTCACTATTCATTCAGAACGGACCTTAGGGTCACTCGGAAAGCGCTGAAATTATAAATTTGTGTCACTTTCTCTTCGCTGATAAGATATACAGCCAGGTACACAACATTCCTGTGTGACTCAGTCTATACTTCTGGGTTTCTTCCCACCGCAGCCTCGATTTCGCTGTTAATAATGGCGGCCGCGTGAAATCAGTCTATTGCCTCTTCTTGTTGAATCGCTGAATGCTGCCTCATTTGTACGTCACTTCATCTGCTAAATCTAAATGTAAAAAGAAGTACTATTGTAGTCAATGGTTTCCCGTTTCCAACATATCTCTTTAATTGAGATGTGTTTGCAGCACTGGTATGAGTATATTTAAGATGTGGATTCTGGGAAATGGGAACCCTTCAAGCATTTGATGTAAATCTGAATATGGTGCAGGATGTCCATGTCAAAACGGGTGCATTTCATGAAATCCTGAAGAAGGAGGAGCTGGTCTACCTTACCTCAGATTCACCCAATGTGCTGCAGGAGCTGGATGAGAACAAAGCCTATGTGATCGGCGGTCTGGTGGACCACAACCACCATAAGGTGAGAGAGTCTCACAGTTAATGTGAAAAACTAAAAGAAGATCCTCCCTAGTAGGGATGCACAATATATCCTTTCAGCATCAGGATCGCAATGTGCGCATTTGCAATAGTCACATTGTAGGATATGCAATGTTGAGTTGGGTTTATAGTTGACCAGTTTTTTTTTTTTTTTTTTTTTATAAGAGCATGTCTGCCTGTGTTTTTAAGGCCTGTGACTGTATGAACATTTTTAATAGCGTTTGAAGCATTCAGGAACAAGAAATTGTACCAGTTGTAACTTTAATAAAGATAAATTTTTTATTGTTTAGTTTTTGCAGACATATAAAAACAAAGAACAGACAGACAAACCCATCATGTAACAATAATCTTTGCAAAATGTAAAATAAAGCATGAAACAAGGAAAAATGGTGACATACAAGACATATATGACCTACAAAAAGACACCGCAATGGATGTAAAGAGAAAAGAAAAGAAAAAAAACAAGCTTACAAATCTTCAGAAATTAAACAACATTATTAGTCTTTAAGTTGTGTTAGAAAAAGAAAGACTGGATACTAGATTTTATTAAATTTTGCAGAGTTCCCAGAAGTGGTATATCTAATTCTTTCCAAATGTAAAGTGAAGGTGATAAAGATACATTTTTGTTTATTATTTAAACAATGAAGATGATGCGGTGTTTACATTACAATGAAGATGATGCAGTGTTTACATTTAATTTTTTTCAATTTCTTTAGCTGAATGCTGTTTGACAAAACCATAAAGCAACCTTGCTTGTAATTTGTTTTATTATTTTTATGCATGATTCAATCGCCTTTTGCAATCAGTCTGAATTAATGAACACTTTTTAAGTAGTTATAGTTTTAATAACTGATTTATTTTATCTTTGCCATGATGACTACATAATATTTTACTACATATTTTTCAAGACACTTCTATACAGCTTAAAGTGACATTTAAAGGCTTAACTAGGTTAATTAGGTTAACTGGGCAGGATATGGTAATTAGACAAGTTATTGTATAATGATGGTTTGTTCTGTAGACTATCAAAAAAAATATTGCTTAAAGAAGCTAAATTTTGACTTTAAAATGGTTTTTAAAAAACTAAAAACTGGTTTTATAGCCCAAATAAAACAAATAAGATTTTTTCTAGACTTAAAAATATTATCAGACTTACTGTGAAAATGTCCTTGCTCTGTTAAACATCATTTGGAAAATATTTTAAAAAAGAAATAAAAATTCAAAAGGGGGCTAATAATTCTGACTTAATCTGTATATACAAAATATTAAAAAAATTAAGTTTTGCCAAAGGTTTATTTATTAACTCTATTTACCAATATGGTTTAATTATGTTCCTTACGATAACATATGAAGTTTTTAAAAATGTTTTAACTAGGCCATTAGTTAAAAAATCCCTAGCGCTTAGCCTTATATACATCTGTAATTTAATTCATAATGGTTTTAAAAAGGTCTAAAAAAGTCTATTGATGAAATTGATGAAACCTGTAGAAACCCTGAATATTTATTTCAGTGAAACAAAATATCGCAATGTCGTCGGATGTTTAATAACAGAAGCTTTTTTAATAAGCTGCATTTATTTGGTCAAAATACTGTGAAAACAATAATACTGTGAAATATGACTATAGTTTAAAGCATAGATCTCAATTCCTGGAAGGCCCCTGCTCTGCACAGTTTTGCTCTAACCCTAATCAAACACAGCTGACCCAACTAATCGAGGTGTTCAAAAGAGTCTGTTTTAATATATTTAAAATGATCATTTGTTCCTGTGATTTAAAGCTGAATTGTCAGCCTCCTAATTTTAGTCTATTTTTATTGCAAAGAGATTTCAATTCACAACATCTGTAGACATTCACACTTTTACAGCTTTTCCAGTTTAGATTTCCTAATCAAGGATAAAAGAGAAAACACAAATTTCTTCATGACAGTAACAGAACTAAATGTTCCTTTGCATTATTAATTTAATTCCTTTTAACCAAAACTATTTACAGAAGAACGGGGTGTTTAGGCAATATTTACAGTAAAAATAAATCTTAAAAGTCTTATCAGCACTGAAAACAGTTGCAGTTTTTGTGGAATTCACTACATTTATTTATTAATTTATTTATTTTCTTTTCGGCTTAGTCCCTTTATTAATCTGGGGTTGCCACAGCGGAATGAATCGCCAACTTATCCAGCATATGTTTTACGCATCGGATGCCCTTCTTTCTGCAACCCATCTCTGGGAAAGGATTTCACTGCAGAATAAAGATTTGTCTTTATATCCTTCACTTTGTTGTTTTCTTTTTATTAAACAGCACTACAAATCTATAGTATAAAGAATAATAAAATGACTGATTTACTGTATAAAGGAAGCATGGCACAATGAATAATGAATTCAGCTTTGCCATCACAAAGACTTCATTATTCTTAAAAACATGAAAATAAATTTCATCAGATTTTATGACTGCTTATGCAAGTCCTAGCCAAATTTTACAGGCCCTGCTTGCAAGAATTACAAATTTTTTTAATTTATTTGTAGCAGATCTAGAGTGGAAGCTTCACTAAAACTCTTTATTATTATGTAATTCAATACATACATTTGCTGCTTGTTCTAACTACTTATTTAAAATAAGCTGAATCAACACAATTCCATTTTTTTTTTGTTGCAACAAATGAATCATTCTATGTTCAATCAACTTAAATTTGTACAATTAATGAAGTTGCGTTGGAACAACATGAAGGAATTGTGTGGAACCCAGCATTTTTTACAGTGTTGCTTTATTACAGGGCATCACATTTAACCTTGCACAAGAGCTCGGCATTGCCCATGCTCAGCTTCCATTGGGCAGTTTCGTCAAGATGAACAGCCGCAAAGTGTTGGCTGTCAATCATGGTGAGATGACCCTCCTATACACTAAATATCCAGTCTTCTGTGTAAAATACTACAGCTCTAAATAAATCAATCCATCTGCCTTTTGCTGCAGTTTTCGAGATCATCTTAGCATTCCTGGAGAAACGAGACTGGCGAGAAGCTTTCTTCACTGTGCTGCCGCAGAGGAAGGGAGCCGTGCCAATGGGCCAAGAGAACACACTCGTAAAAGACGAGGATGAGGAAGAGTCTGATGAAGATTCAGACTCAGATAATCTAACAGAAAGAAGAACTGACTCAAAGGACCAATCAGATAACAAACGAGATGAAGAACTCAAACTTGTGCCAAGCCAGTCTGATTCCACTGACAAAAACACAGAGTAGAGATTTATATTTATGCATTTTCATTTAGTTTTTTTTTAAATGGCTGTTTGTTTATTTTAAGTTCAATATTATCTTGATTTGAGATATGCAAAAATTTGACTTGAATGTGTTTTTGTTGAAACAAATTAAATGGAGAATAAGAATAAAAATAACAAACAACAAATGTGTAGTTCAGTGTGGAAAAACTACAACAAAATGGGTCAACCACAAAACGGCTAACAATGAATCTTTCTTTCATTGTGAATATTTGATATCTCTGAGAATCTGGTTTCTTTGTGCACTTCCTATATTGTTCTAAATCACATTCCTGTAATGAATAGGATTTTAAAAAACAACATTTTTTTTCTGACTAATTGAGAAACTGAATCTGCAGTTTTTATTGTTCTGCCACAGAGGGATTTGTACCTGTGGGCCAAGAGAACAAGCTTGGACATGGCAGAATTCAGATGTAAGCCAGCCAATATCACAAAAGAAATAAGACCACGGACCAGTCAGACAGCAAAAGGGAGGTACAAATTCCAGTAAGAGAAATATAACCTTTTTTTCTTCATATTTCAATCCAGTTTTGTTTTTAGTTTTATGAATCATTACATGCATTTGAATAATTATGTTGTAGTAGATTTGATAAAGACAACTGAAATAAATAGGATTAGGTCTTATTATAGATGAATGTAGTGATGGTCTATATAGAGCAGGGGTGCTCAACCCTGTTCCTGGCGATCGACCTTCCAGCTGATTTCAGCTCCAACCCTGATCAAACACACCTGAACCAATTATTTAGAACGTGAGGAGCACTTGATAATTACAGGCAGGTGTGTTTGATAAGGGCTGCAACTGAAAACTGCAGGACAGTCGATCGCCAGGAATAGGGTTGAGCACCCCTGATATACAGTGTGATTTAAAAACAATACCACAACTTTGAAAATCTGTATTTAATCAAAGAAACATGATGGAACTTTGGGTAATTAATCAATGTGAAGTGTACTTAACATTAAAGTTTTTTTTTTTAGTAGAAAACAAGTTCGTAGATGTTCAATATGACCCCCTCCAGACACTCGAGTGACATTAACCCGAAAGTTGTGGTATTCTTTTTGAATCACCATGTATATACAGATGAAGTCAGAATTATTTAACCCCCTTTGAAATTAGTTTTCTCTTTTTTTAAATATTTCCCAAATTATGTTTAACAGAGCAAGGAAATTTTCACAATATGTCTGATAATATTTGCTCTTCATGGAGAAAGTCTTATTTGTTTTTTTTTCCGGCTAGAATAAAAGCAGTTTTTAGTTTTTTAAAAACCATTTTAAGGTCAAAATTATTAGCCCCTTTAGCTATATTTTTTCGACAGTCTTCAGAACAAACCATGACTTTACAATAACTTGCCTAATTACCCTAACCTGCCTAGTTAACCTAATTAACCTAGTTAAGCCTTTAAATGTCACTTTAAGCTGTATAGAAGTGTCTTGAAAAATATCTAGTCAAATATTATTTACTGTCATCATGACAAAGATAAAATAAATCAGCTATTGGAAATGAGTTGTTAAAACTATTATGTGCAGAAATGTGTTGAAAAAAATCTCTCAGTTAAACAGAAATTGGGGAAAAAATAAACAGGGGAGCTAATAATTCAGGGGATTTAATAATTCTGACTTCAACTGTATACACACTGGCCACTTTATTAGGATCCCCTTTTCATCTGCTTGCTAACACAAATATGGCAGAACTTCAACATATTAAGGCAACTATTTGTGGTTGAGTTGATACATTGCAGTGTTAAATCTGGCTGCTTTAATGTTTTTAGTTGAATCAAATGAACTTTTCTAGTCATCTCAAATTACATAAACCAAACTGACAAAAAATATTAAGTTCAACTTTGCAGAACTTTAAATTATTTTGTTAATATTTATTTTTATTTATTATTGTTATTAAATAAGTTAAATAAACTTAAATATATTTGTTGTCTTGACTTTTTGTAATTAATTGTTTTTACAGCGTGTTGTTCAAAGTGAGCATTAAAATGGGGAGGAAAAGTAGTTTTGTTTGCTCTAAACATGACAATGTGAAAGTAAGTTTATATTACATATCCTTCACAGCCTTAGCTCTCAGTACGATAGAGTACTTTGGGGATGTGCTGGAACGGAAGATTTGCATATGCATCCAAAAATATCTAGAGATACTGTGTGGATATAGACCAAAATCCTCTGATAAACATAAATGTAGATTACATTAATTTAGAGAGAGTCTTTTCATGGATACATATGTGTTCAAGGGATAGTTCACCCAAAAATGAATATTTACTAATTATTTTCACATCCTCAAGTGGTTCTAGGTCTTTTTCTGTTGAACACAAAATAAAGTATTTTGAAAATAGCTAGTGACCGGTAACTATAGACTTCCATAGTAGGAAAAACAAATACTATAGAATCAAGGGTTACTGACTTCCAACATTTTTCAAAGTAGCTTCTTTTTTGTTCAACAGAAAAAAAAATCCAGGTTTGTGACAAGTAAATAATGACATATTTTTCAGTTTTAGATTAACTATCCCTTTATTGCATTTCTGTTATTGAATTGAAACTACTCCTGGTCCTCTAGATGTCACTATACACCTTATTTGCATCAAAAAGTGAATTAATTGACACTTTAAAATTTTTATTTTGATTAAATAAAAAAAGAAAAAGGAAGAAAAAGGCTAAAGATTTGCTAGAAACATTCCTTAATATTGTTGAATCAGTACAATGTAATCTCCTAAGTTTATTCATTCTATCTATCTATCTGTATATATATATATATATATATATATATATATATATATATATATATATATATATATATATATATATATATATATATATATATATTTATTTATTTATTTATTTATTTTTATTTATTTATTTTTTACTATTTTTGAGACCCAACTTTTTTCCGTTTCAGTTTTCAGATATTATGCATCACTGATATCTCAGAGACGGAGAGAGAAATAATGAATAAATATTATGCAAAAGGTGTGAATAAAAATGTAAACTTAATATTTTCAGTTTTATTTAATTACATTTTCCGACACTTACATTGTTAATCCTAAACGCTAATCACGGTGTATTACCACGTGGCTTACCATCCATGACTGTCTTTTTCAGCTCAAACCCCCATCTGGAACGCTCTTCCGTTGAACACAGTGAAAGTGCCCGGGGGTTTAACTGTTTTCACAAGGAAGAACAGGTTTACAGTTTTTGGTGCTTTTTTCCCTTTAGGCCAAGAATGCAACCAGATACATAACAGTTCATGTTAGATTTAAAATAGATAAATGTATGTGCTAATTATGTCACCACACTCGCAAAAATTAATCAGATATGCTGATGTAGTAATTCATTCAACAGGATTGTTTTGATTCTAAAAGTCATATCAGGAAACAAAAAATTGGAAAAATGTCTTGCTGCTGAACTGTTCCTAAACAGAACTGAAATTAGAAGCGTGTTCTGGAAATTGTGTACAGTTGTTTAAATTTTAGTAGGATGATTATTGATCTAAGGCAGGGGTGTCCAAACTTTTTTTATGAAGGGCCAAAAACCAAACTTGATTGAGCCTAGTGGGCCGAAAGCAAATACAGGTGGGGTAATTTGCCATGGGTAATTTTCTAAATTATTTTATAATGTTTAAAAATGATGTATTCTGCATAGTCCTCTATCCATCGAGTGACAGTACTTACATTTTTTAAAAAAAATCATATTCGTTTACAACATTTAATTGAAACATTTAATTTCAGTTGGCTTTTTTGGGAGAACATGTAAACTCCACACAGAAACACCAACTGACCCAGCCGGCACTCGAACTGGCGACCTTGCTGTGAGGTGCCAGTGCTAACCACTGAGCCGCCCTGTTGCCCTAAATAGCTTTTAATAAATAAATAAGTCATTTTTTGCATCGTGTTTGGTTTAAATATCTGCTACACATCACGGATGGAAAAAAACATGTTTACAAAACCATTACGGTTGTAAATGGTTATAAAGAAACTTTAAGGCATTTAAATTGTTTTTAAGCTTAATCGCAAAGTCAAATTTTTAAATGTTGTAAAAATTTTACAAAAATATATTCTAATTCTAATATATTCTAATATTCTAATATTATCAATGTTTGTTCAAAATTTACAAATTAATTTAAACAGAATTTAAACAAAATTCTTTTGAAAATATTGAAAAGTCATTTGATTACCTTTTTTATTCTCTCTCTCTCTCTTTCTCTCTTTCTCTCTCTCTCTCTCTCTCTCTCTCAATTCAATTCAATAATTGCTTTATTGCCATGACAAATGTTACAAATGTTTTGTCAAAGCATTTATAAAGTTTAAATTTAAAAAGAACATATTTTTTTTAAAACATAGTAAACAGTAAATAGTAATAGTAAAATACATAAAATAATAATAATAAAAATAAATAAATAAAAAATACATTATTAATACAAAATAATAAATCAGAATAAACTACATTTAACAATCAACATTTATGGATAAAACAGTAATAATAAATAATAATAATCAGTATATTTACAATGATTCATTTATAATAACCATGTGTGTGTGTGTGTGTGTGTGTGTGTGTGTGTGTGTGTGTGTCCTCTGTCTCTCTCACACTCTTTCAATGTGTTTTTAATTACTGGTGCAAGTCACTTTTTAGAATAAACATGTTTACAAAACCATTACGGTAGAAAAAAAGCAAAGAGATGAGTTCGACTATTTTAAAGAACTTAAAAGATTAAGCAATTACCGAATATTAAATCAGTAGCTAAAATAGATTGAATCATCAGATTGCGAAGAAACACCCGGATTAAAAACTGGAAAGTTGAGTGCGCAGTACTAGTAAGGACCTGTGCGCGACTGCGCAATGGAGAGCTGCCTTTAACAGGTGTCTTTCCTCTCCCAGCGTTTTCACAACATTTTCATTCACACCGTCGGAGTTATCATTGGAAATCCGCAGTTTTTTTTCTCTTTTCTTACATGTCGTAGGTGTTAAAATATTATAAAGATTCCCGTGACTGGATTAAAACTTTTTTCCGCTTTCTCACGAATTGACGCATGGAGAAACGCTCACTTTCATCGAAGAATGTCGGTCTTTTTAAATTTAAAATGAATTAATCCTTAATCTCCAGTGTTCTTTCTTAAAATAGAGTGATTTTTCTTTCTTTCTTTCTTTTTTGTTGTTGTTTTGTTGTTGTTGCACTGGACGTCTTTATGTATGGGAATGTCTTCTCCAATGTGTCCTGTGGGACTGGATCTATGATCGACGTAATTGAATCAGGAGTGCCATCTCTCAACATGGACACTGTTTTGGTATATTAATAATGAGCTTTACATTGACATCGACATATTGACAACTCGGGCTCTGGAGAAAAGTCTGAACTGGAGGATGATGAAGGCAGTTTCATATGTTCTTGCTGCGGTGATCTTCTGGAACTCAGGTGAGCCGTTTCACATATACTGTAATTAATACAGGGTAACTGGAAACTTTCTAGAGCTAGTTGCAGGATTTGGGGTTAAACGTTTTGGAAAAAGAGAGCTTCACAACACGTTTACGGTTGTCTGATATTACAGGAAGAACTGGTTCTCATGACAAACTGCGTGTGTGATTCAGTGTGACAGACAGGCGCTCCCTACACACACACACACGTTACGCAGAGTCTTAAGGAGTGTTTTTTTGGGTTGATGAAGTTGTAAGGGTGTGATGAATTAAAGGGTGTTGTCAACGTAACTTACATTTACATTTTTTTAGAGTGTTAAGAGCTATTATTTCAGCTGTAATTGTGCATTGATTTAGGGTTAGTGGCTCTGAACATTTAATATGTAATCTAGACTCTTAAGACATTTTCCTGCATGGACATTTCTGCTGATTTATGAACAACATTTATGGGTTATCACCTTTCAATATTAAGATTTAGGGTCAGTGCTGTAGTTGGGGTATTTGGGGCCCTGGTTGAGCATTTTCTGGGGGCCCTTTTGACAAGAGACTATATGGAATTGTAACTGTTTTCAAGGTATACCGCGGTTTGGAAAGTCAAGGTTTTAAAACCGCCAATATTTTCTGTTATATCGTTCGTACGGCATATGAAAGATTTTTTTTTACTTTTTTGTTTTTAGGACAGAAGTATCTCCAACAGAAAATATATCCAAAGATTCCGTTTTAAATTGTAAATAAATCAGTGTTTTTTAAACTAATGAAGACAGCAGAAGTCAATGATTAATTTGAATTATTTAGCCTGACATGTTCTAAAATAAAATTTATTGTGTTCAATGGGGAAACAAGTTATTGTTTTTTACCCAGATGTTTAAAAAGAACTTATTTTAGAGCAGTAATCACAATGCTGTGAAACCGTGATATTTTTATCCAAGATTATCATACTGTCAGAATCATATACCGGTCCATGCCTACAAGAGACCCCTTGAATTGTCAACTTTTCCCATTATTTGATGGCGCCGAGCATGGCTGCCGTGTTGCGAGCTCCCAGCAAACTTCGTTGCGTTTTGTATGTTTTTCTTGTATTTTTGTTGTTTTTCGTGCTGGATGTACACACTCTTATTGCCTACGACAAACACACACTTCGGGAAATTGGCTCCCTCGTCGCACACCGAAGACCGGACTTTGAGTTCCTCAACGACGCTCTGTTTACAAACACAACAACAGAGCCCTTTGTCTGGACCACACAACCGACACGGCGCCGTAAACGAAGCCGAAAAAGAGGGAAAAGAGCCGGCGTTCTGGTCAGACTACGACGCCGTGGACTTCGACCTCCCCTCCCCACCATTCTGCTGGCTAACGTTCAGTCACTGGACAACAAACTTTGCGAGCTACGGGCGCGCATTTCCTTCCAACGGGAAACAAGAAACTGCTGCATTATCTGTCTTACAGAAACCTGGCTATCTGCGGAGGTACCAGACACAGCTGCTGAACTTTCGGGGTTCTCCGTGCACCGCGCGGATAGAACGAAGGAACTCACAGGGAAAAGCAAAGGAGGAGGTGTTTGTTTCTTTATTAACAACTTATGGTGTGATGAGAGAAACATACACTCAGTTAGATCATTTTGTTCTCCTGATCTGGAATACCTTATGCTTCGGTGTCGACCATACTGGCTACCAAGGGAATTCACATCGGTGATTATTGTGGCTGTTTACATCCCCCCTCAAGCCAACACAGAGCAGGCGCTCAGGGAACTGTATGGGAGCATAAACGAGCAGGAAACCGCACACCCGGAGGCAGCGTTTATTGTTACAGGGGACTTTAACAACGCCAACCTCAGGAAAATCGCTCCAAAATACTTTCAACATATCACCACAAACACGCGTGGGGATCGTATTTTGGACCACTGCTACTCTCCGTTCCGGGATGCTTACAAATCCCTCCCCCGCCCACCATTTGGCAAATCAGATCACTCTTCTGTTCTGCTCTTGCCTGCTTACAGGCAGAAACTGAAACGGGAACCGCCCACCCTCAGGACGTTTCAGAGCTGGTCAGACCAATCGGATTCCATACTTCAAGACTGTTTTGATGACGTTGACTGGGAGATGTTCCGGGCAGCTTCTGATGACGACATCGAAGTGTACTCAGACACAGTTACGTGCTTCATCAGAAAGTGCATAGAAGACGTAGTCCCAACAAAAACTGTCCGTATCTACCCTAACCAAAAACCATGGATCAATCGCGAAGTTCGAACAGCCCTATCAGTGCGAACTTCCGCCTATAAATCCAGAAATGCTGAGGAACTAAAACAAGCAAACTACAACCTCAGAAAAACGATCAAAGCAGCAAAACGTCAATACAAAGACAAGGTAGAGGGTCAATTTAACACCAATAATGCAAGGAGCATGTGGCAGGGACTTAATTACATCACGGACTTTAAAAGTAATAAATCCGCCACTGTAAACATTGCTGCGTCTCTCCCGGACGAGCTCAACTCGTTCTACGCCCGCTTTGAAGCCCAGGACAGCGCACATACACAACGCGCCCGCTCTGAAGCCCAGGACAGCGCACATACACAACGCGCCCGCTCTGAAGCCCAGGACAGCGCACACACACAGCGCGCTCCCGCGGCCGACACAGAAACCGCCAGCACACTCTCCGTTTCTGTAGCGGATGTAACGAGATCTTTCCGTCGCGTGAACATCCGAAAAGCTACGGGCCCAGATGGCATCCCTGGACGCGTACTTAAAGCATGCGCACACCAGCTAGCGGGGGTTTTCACGGACATCTTTAACCTCTCGCTCTCTCGGTCTGTGGTTCCTACATGCTTTAAGACAGCTACTATTGTGCCAATACCGAAATCAGCTAAAACCACATGCTTGAATGACTGGCGTCCGGTTGCACTGACACCCATCTTCAGCAAGTGCTTTGAGAAGCTGATTAAAAACCACATCTGCTCTGTACTGCCCGCTAACACTGACCCTCTGCAATTTGCATACAGAAACAACCGCTCCACAGATGATGCTATTGCTTTCACCTTGCACACTGCTCTGTCTCACCTGGAAAACAAAAACACATATGTGAGAATGCTGTTTGTGGACTACAGCTCAGCATTCAACACCATAGTGCCTGCCAAGCTGGTGGTGAAGCTCCAGGCTCTGGGCCTACACAGCTCTCTGTGCAACTGGATCCTGGACTTCCTGTCAAGCAGACGCCAGGTGGTCAGAATGAACAACATCACCTCATCCACACTGATCCTCAACACTGGTGCTCCACAGGGCTGTGTTCTCAGCCCACTCCTGTACTCCCTGTACACACATGACTGTACATCCAAACACAGCTCCAACGTCATCGTTAAATTTGCTGATGACACAACGGTGGTGGGCCTAATCACCGATAATGATGAGACGGCCTACAGAGAGGAGGTGCACGCTCTGACGCAGTGGTGTCAGGAAAACCACCTCTCACTCAACATCAGCAAAACCAAGGAGCTGGTGGTGGATTTCAGGAGAGAGAAGAGAGAACACACTCCCATCACCATCAACGGGACACCAGTGGAGAGAGTCAGCACTTTCAAGTTTCTTGGAGTACACATCGCTGAGGATCTGACATGGACTGCCCACACAGACGCAGTGCTGAGGAAGGCACAACAACGTCTCTTCTTCCTCAGGCGTCTCAGGAGGTTTGGAATGAGCCCCCACATCCTCCGCTCGTTCTACACCTGCACTGTGGAGAGCATCCTCACTGGCTGCATCACCACCTGGTACGGAAACAGCACCAGCAGCAATCGCAAAGGTCTACAAAGGATCGTGCGAACTGCTGGACGTGTAGTAGGAGGTGAGCTTCCCTCCCTCCAGGACATCTATACCAGGAGGTGCATGAGGAAAGCCAAGAGAATCATCAGAGACTCCAGCCACCCAAGCCATAGACTTTTCTCTCTGCTACCCTCAGGCAGAAGGTTCCGCAGCATCCGGTCACGCACCAGCCGACTGAAGGAAAGTTTCTTCCCTCAGACTATCAGGCTGATGAACACTTAACACACCCCACACAAACTCTTCCATACCCCGCACTGCACACCGTCAAGATGTAGCATGCACTGCACTTTAACAAATCCATACTTAAAACAATACTGCCTACGTATCGCTGTCAACATTGCCAATTTTACATTGTCTTGTTTTTTTGTGAGTATGTTGTTGTATACTGCACTGTCTGTATCCTGCACTGTCTGTATTTTTGCACTGTCTGTATCCTGCACTGTCTGTATTTTTGCACTGTCTGTATTTTTGCACTGTCTGTATTTTTGCACTGTCTGTATTTTTGCACTGTCTGTATTTTTGCACTGTCTGTATTTTGCACTGTCTGTATTTTGCACTGTCGTTGTATTTACACTGTCTGTATTTTGCACTGTCTGGAGCCAGCACCTAAGCTTTTCACTCATCATAGCACACGTGCTGCTGATGATGTGACAATAAAAGTGATTTGATTTGATTTGATTTGATTTATTTACAACCTTGGGGTTAGGGCTTTAAACCACTTGCCTATTACAGTATTTTGTAACTTGAGATGGTTGGAGACTATTTTATGTTATAGTTTTTGTGATAACTGTGGTCATTGGAACCAGCCAGGAACCTTGGTTTTAAGCTGTATTAATTTGAACTGTAAATACATTTACATTTATTAATTTAACAAACAGATTTATCCAAAGTAGCTGAGTTAGTATAAACGTTTGAAGTCGTTTGAAACAGTAGTAACTAGAAAACAATGAATACCATTGTTATTTGTCATTATTTTCAGATCCATCGAATAATACGGATGATTTACCTGTAATATTAAACATGTAATTATAAATAAATGATCTGTAGAGTAATATTACATAGTAATTGTCATTTGAAGTCAAATATTTATGTTATAGCTCTTTATACAATAAAGATTGTTAGTACACTGTAAAAACTCATGAATCATATTTCATATTTCATGATTCAAAACTGTTTTCTGTTTATTTACTGTTGTGAATTGCATTATGGTGTGTTGATCTCAGCTATGTGGAATTTTGATGTTGAAAATGTAACTTTACAATTTAAAAAAGTTACTTTTATTGACATTTTAGTTCTTTATGTTAATGTATAGAGTGAAATAAGTCTGTGATATAGCAGAACATGTACTGGCAGTTTATTACAAGGTGTTTGTAGCGTAATATACAACACCAACCCAGACAATATCACTTTAAACTATTAAAAATGTTCATAAAAGTCACTTTTTCAATATTTTCAAGGTTAAAAGTTGTTGGAAGAACGATCAAGGTCTCATAATGCAATTCAAAAGATAAATAAACAGGTAAAATACAAACATAAATACGAAAAAATACTGCTAAATTACGGATATTCTTTTACTGTGTAGCTTAGCAGTAATGTAACGTATACAGGTATGTGATAGAATCAGTTATATGCAAACTTTAAAAATGAGGCAAATCCAAATTTGGCAAGACAACAGTGGCATTATTCAGTTCATTATGAAACGAGTTCAAGGGCCTGTTTCAGTAAGGAGGTTCAATCAACTCGGAGTTTAAACTTGAACTCTGAGTTGATTTATCGAGAGATTAAAAACTCAGAGTTTTCGGTTTCAGAATAGCTGATCTGAGTTGGGTCAATCAACTTTGAGTAGACCAACTCAGAGTTAAGCGCGCACACCGCAACTATAAAAAGGCATTATCAATGGAGCGCAGATATTACGAGTTCTCCAGCTGAACTTGATGTGCTCATGCAAAGTTATAGCAAATATGAGCATATATTTAAAAAAGCAACACCATTGCATCAGTGAAACAGAGACAGTTAGCGTGGGAAAACATAACTGCTCAAGTTAATGCACAAGTTTACATTTAAAGTATTTAAATAATTAAGTATAATAAAAAAGTAATGTAATGTGTTAAGTTTATTGGCCATTTTTTGAAAGTTATTTCAGATGTAATTGCATTAAATTACATAAAATAGGCTAGCGCATTTCTACAACAAATTTGACAAAACAAGAATGCATATAACCTTAGCTTAATGTTCAGTGGAAATGTTTAATTTAAGGTTCCCACTTTTGCACACATTGATCAGTTTTAATAGATTTAAAAGTGCACTTGTGTGTCTGCCTTTTTTATTGTTCGAGTGGTAGAGGATGATATGACATTTACAATGTAAGCAGAACAAAACGTGTTTTTAGAACGAGTAATAATCCCATTAATCTAGTTAGTAGGACAGTGAATTTAAGCTAATTAATTATTTAAAAAGGACAAGCTATTCTCGTACGCGACTTTGTTCTTTGTGTGACTGAACGCAAATAAAATTTATGTGCAAAACTGGAATATCGCATAAAAGTTAGCGAGTAAAGCAGCGTTTCCATCCAACCAGTCAAAGAGAACAAAATTGTCACTTGCTGATTAACTGGCGCTAAATATCAACAGTAAAAACTAAATTTACTGCGGTAGAAGAAGCTGCGTGAACATGTTCTTTATTTAATAAATGACTTGTGCCTCAGAAGACAATGCCGACACACAATGAACGCGTGGGGGCGTTTGAGACGGACATAAGACGCGGAGAACAGATGCTCTTGACACGCTGCAGACTCTGAAGGTTATTAATAATATAATAATACTGAAACGGTTAAGGCGTGACCAAAACAACATTTCAGATGTTTTACAGTGTGCTCAACATGCTGGTTTGTCCATTCACACACATTTTTATCATTATATGATCTCTTATAACAAACTATTTTAATGCTTATACTGGATTTTGTTCAGTAAAAGTGTTTCCATCGTAGTTTATGCACATCTTTTCTTATTGAATAAAAAGTTTATCCTACTCAGTTATGCGCATATGTTTATTATGTCTATTTTCAAAAGTTATGTGCATCTTGGCGTTTCCATCAACCAATTTTTTTATGCGCATATCCAAAATGCACATTAAAATAGATGTGTGGAAACGTAAATCTAAGGTGAGAAATACCGCTTCGTCTTTAAAAAAGGGCAGGAGACCGACAGAAACTCTGAGTTTAGAGAATAAAACCTGCTCCTGACCAGGTTAGGTTCACAGAGTAAGTTACCACGGTAACTGACTCTGAGTTAAAGTTACCTCTCTTTCAGAAACAGGCTTGACTTACCCTGCTTTCTCGAGTTTGACAAACCTGCCATTTTGAAACGGAAAACCCAGAGTTTCTCTCATTTCAGGGTTAAAATACTCAGAGTTTTCACTTAACCTCCTTTCTGAAACAGGCCCCAAGTGCTTCTCAGTGTCAAGTTGATGTAAGCAAGTCAGACATAGTGACGAGAAACTCAAACTCAACCAGACAACGGAAATAGAGAAAAGACACCTTGAGAGAAACTAGGTTTATTCAGGGGGCTAGTTCTTCTCTGGTCTGAAACAACAAACACAATTTAGGTGGAAAAGAAGAGTTGTAGTCTGTAAAAAAATGTATATTAGCATTACAAATTATGTCTATTTTTGCTATTATTGGCCCTTGATTTTACGTAGGATTAGGCAAGAAGCATAAGAAGGATGTTGACTCAGGAACATGTCATACTGGGGTACATCAATGAATTGTGTGTGACAGTTGACAGGGGATCTGTGCCAAAAATCTTGTCAACATGCGTGCTTTGTCATTACTTTTGTTCATTCATGTGAGATGGTGACAAAGTTCAATCCAGACTTAAAATGACTCAGAAACATAACATTTGAAGGGATTAAATGTGAACTAAAAATCCAAAAACACCTTTTCATACTGGCCTTCCTATTAAGTGTGCAATTTATAGATTACATGACCCATAATCCTAGGAAGATTCTGAATTGCGAAACAATAACAAAGTACTGTGTTTCTAGTTCATGTTATGACCCCATTTACATTCAGTATGCATAACCATTTGAAAGATATGGCAGATTACATCTCACATCTTATTTATGTGATTACTAATTTTTCATTTTTCATTTCCACTTTTGTTTTAATCTGTTTAGCTATGAAAAAAAATTTGATCACCTAGAAAAATCTCTGGATTTTTTTGTTTATACTGTAGTTACAGATTCTCAGGCACAACAAATGCAAAAAAAGCTGTTACACTGTAAAAAACGAACAATTACTTTAAAAAAATGAGTAAACCCGTTGCCTTAAAAGCTACAAGTTGACTTTACTTGGAGTCAGTAAACCCATTGACTTAGTTGACTGGCAAAGTTTACTTAATTATAAGGCAACGAGTTTGCTCAATTTTGAGTAAACTAATCGCTTTTTACAGTGTAGTTATCAGACCTTTATATATAAAAAAATAATCTTAAATTTTACTTCAATCAGTGCTTAATTTGTAAAGGAAAAATTCCCTGAACAAAACTAAAAAATAAAAGTTAATGTGACTAATGTCCCCCAAACAATTTCAGTTTTCCTGGAACATGACATCGTTAAACGGTGATAGCGTAAAAAAAGAGCATCACATTTCTGAACGGTGTTTCACTCTGTCTAATCTTCAAGAAGAGCCCACAGTTACCTCTTCTGTCATGTTTTCTGGGTGATTTGAAATCGCTTTGCTTCTGTCTCCCGCTACCATGATCCATTCACGCAGTTTCATCTTCGTCAAATCTCTTTTGATCAGGCTCATTATCAGATTTACTCGTTTTTAAAAATTTTTTAAATATGCTTGACTGCCTCTTTGCCATTTTGAAAATACAAATATTATGTAGACCTTTATGCCAATATTTATTTTGATGAGAGTGATTGTAAACAGAAAGTTGATTGGCTGAAAATATTGTTCAGGGCTAATAGTTAAACGTGACTTTTTGCTTTAACTTGGGCATGGTGACTACCATCATGTTTGTGTGTGCGCGCGCACACAATCCACACAGCCTTCGCTTGTGTCATTTACATTCTCGCTCTCTTTCTCTCTCTCTCTTTCTAGTTTATTCATAAACTAATTTCGAGAGGATCACATGCTTATGATTGACCACGGCTGGTCCTGCATTAACTAACCTGTGATTCACCAATCAGATGATTCCTAACTCACTATAAATAACCAGAGTCTCTTACCTCAGTTATCTTCACCTTGAAGAATCCCCTCTTCCACCCCTACTCCTCCTCCCTTTTCCTTGATAGGGCAGCACGGCGGCCCAGTAGTTAGCACTTAGCAAGAATGTCACTGATTCAAGTCCTTACCAGGCCAGTCGATGTTTTTGTTCGGAGTCTACATGTTTTCTCCATGCTCGCGTGGGTTTCCCACGGGTTGTCCGGTTTCCTCCCTAAGTCCAAAGACATGCAACATAGGCGAATTGATCAAACTAAAGTGGCACCATAGATGAGCTCCTAGGCCCCGTTTACACTAATATATTTTATTTTTAAAATGCATAAGGTTTGCTTCGTTTACGCCTTCTTTCCACACTACCCCGGAGTTTAATTAATATATTTTATTTTTAAAATGCATAAGGTTTGCTATGTTTACGCCTTCTGTCCACACTACCCCGGAGTTTTCAAGCCCCAAAAACGGAGCATTTTGAAAACGCCAAGGAGGCCCTTTTTCGTTTTAAAATGCTGCTGCTCTGTGTCAGTGTGGATGGGGGAAAACAGAGACATCTGAAAATAGAGGCGTGGTTACAGACATTCGCCCATCTGAATGGGGCTTTTTCTCAATATCAAGTACACAAAGTTCAGTCTTGCATCTTTTCCTTGTAAGTTCAGACTTCGCAAGTTGAAATGGAAAACAAACTCCCGAGGACACGGGTAAATCTTAAAAGGGAACAGTGTACTTTATAGCGTCATTCACATCATCCTGGCTACACTGTTTCACTGTCTTAACAATAAAATGAAAGCATGATATGAGGAACTGCCCATTTTTATTTTGATATTAACAACTTAACAGACACCAAAAATGTTGAGGCGTCGTGTAGCTGCATATTTATATGAGTTTCATCTTCACTGTATGCATATTTATAACAAAATGGAGCCTTTAACATAACTGCCTCCTTTCATTTTCATTGAAAATACGAAACATACCCTCTCTTTTGCTGAATATCAGTTTTAATAATCAATAATGGCCATTATAAAAGTAAAACGTACAATAAGTTTATACAATATAGGAAATAAAGACAAGCAAAGAGTCAAATGTGCAGAATTAGTGTACATGGTTACATTAATATATTAACATCTTTGCGCTCAGCCAAAACTTGTTACCTGAGAACAATTAATAGATTCAAAATACCAAAGAGTCATTAGATATAGACAAGATGAATTAAATATCACGTTTAACAACTATAGTGAGATGAGATCCAGCGGTAGATCTTTGATTAACTGCTCGACATGCGCTGCTCTCACCTGTAGGGGTGTGCTCAAAGCACCCGCTGACTTCCCTGGAGCTCAGACGTCCGCATACGCTGTAGGGCATGCCAGAGTGTGTGTGTGCTCACGTGATGTGCGTTTTCAGCGGCATATTGTGGGCAGAGATCATTTCAGAAACGCTAGGTGAAACGCCAGTGTGGACGTGGATCGTTTTCATTTTTCAACACTGTTTTAAAACTATAACGTATTAGTGCAAACGGGGTCTTAATCAGCAGTATATCTCTCCATAGCAATCTCTAATTTGTCATTAGCCATAAATAAGCAGGGGAGTTCTCGATATCTACCTGAGCTCAAACTCCCCTTTCGCCCTGTAAACAGGAGGGAGCCCCCAGGCTCAAGGATCTAATGAGCTCAGGGCTCTCTCACGGGACAGCATGTCAAACACGCTTTATAATCAATCAGGACTCTTGAAAAAATAGCAATAAACAGGAATATTACATGTTCATATATTTCTGCCGATTGCTGTTTTATGTGTATCATAAAAGTTGTGATTACATTTTTATTATGAAAGTAATATTTCACAATATGACTCTTCATTCTGGATTTTCTTCAGTGTGTTTATTTTGCCTTTGTAAAATTACTTTTCAGTAAGTTCAGACGATATTCAGTTGTAAGTCCAGTTGATATTCAATTTTGCGTGCGCGCTCTTTGAATCCGAGTGTTTGCTTTTACTCGTCTGCCGCCCGAAAGTAATTAGCCTTGAGACATATAACAAGTCGAGCAGCATATCTCGCTCGCGTCCACAAACGCTCTTCCAGACACCTGTTTATCTCTCGCCGCTCTTCCTTTCTCTTATTATGTGATCCATATCTATTCCCGTGTCTGCTTCTCTGTCTCTCTGTTCTCTCTGTACCAGTTCAAAAGAGTGATGAAAAAGGAAAGGCTCATGTTACCATATACTGCAGGTAACTGATGACCTCAGCTAAACTCTTACCGCAGGTATATTTCTCCTATAGGTGTCATTTCAATTTTGTTTACCGGCGCTTAAATGCCTGAAGGTGTATGATATGTTTATGGCACGGTGCAGTATTTTGTCGCTCTGGCCCTTTAGCAATTGATCAAATCTTGGTTCTGTTAATTATCAGTTTCCATATATTGTGATTCACAAGTGTTTTCCATTTATTTACAGTTGAGAATTGCATTATGGGGTGTTGATCTCTGCTCTGGGATTTTATGGATATTTTAGTACACAATCATATAATGTATAAGAAATAACATAAAGAAATAAGTCTGTAAAACAACAGAAAATGTACTGGCAGTTTATTACAAGGTTTTTGTAGCATTGTATACAACACAAACCCAGACAATATATCACTTTAAGCAGGGTCCGAATTATACATTGACTATCATGGGGGTCAACTTTTTCAGTAATGTAAATGTTTCATTTGAATCACATGCTTCAGTGAATCACGTTTAAACTAATTTCATGAATCTAATTTATTAATAAAACATATTTAAATTTTCAGTGTTTTGTGCGATATTTAGTGTATTCTGACCTACAGTTTTCCCTCATTAGCTATTCCAGAGTTTACTGTAGGTCAAACTTTAAAAACAATGCATCTAATTTGACTTTACTTTTAGGCTATATGTAGAAACAAACTGCTATTTTACAAGAAAAGTGTCTTGTGGAACACTTTCGTCATCCATCAGTGCTCTGTTCTGACGGTTTCAGACTGATAAATACATTTTTTCTGTGCATTTCTGATTGTGCATTCATAACGGTATGAACCATAATAGGGGTGGTCAAATGTATACTTATATTATCTATCATTTTCATTCTTAATGTTATTTTTTAACATACACATCAGAGCAAACTCTCTCACTATTTAGAGGACTGACCCCCCATACATGTTGTTTTGACTTCCTTCAGAGGAGGTCAAGCATTAATTAGGAGGGTCAGTCCACCCCAAACCCCTCTGTTAATAAAAGTTACTTAAAAAGTTAAAGGTTGTTAATAGAAAGAGCAAGATCCCATAATGCAATTCAAAAGTATAAATCAAAAAATAAAAACATGAATCACAAAATACGGAAAACTGCTGATTTATGTATATCTATTACAGTGTAGTGCATGAGCTCTAAATGGAACGTTATATGATGAATATTCCCCAAAATGAAATACGTTTGAATCACCATTTACTGACACTCAAGTGGTTACAAACCTTTACCCATTTTTTTTTCTGTTGAACACAAACAAGATATTTTAAAGAATGTTTTAAATTGGTAACCGTTGACTTCCATTGTAAGAAAAAATACAGTGGAATTTAATGGCTACTCTCGGCTGGCCTGGGAACGCCTCGGGATCCCTCCGGAGGAGCTTGAGAAAGTGTCTGGGGAGGGGGGAAGTCTGGAGTTCTCTCCTAAAAAGACTGCTGCCCCTGCGACCTGGCCCCGGATAAGTGGATGAAAATGACATGACATGACAATTAATGGCTGCTAGTTCACTGCTTAACATTGTTCAAAATGTCTTCTCAGATGAGTTTGGAGGGTGAATAAATGGTGGCAGAATTAAAAATGCTCAATGTTTGTGTTTTTAAATGCAACACAGACAGAGCAAAACATTTTAAAATTCAATATGCGTTATCATCATAAGTAGTTTTAATACACACACTAACTGGCCACTTTATTAGGTACACCTTGCAAGTTCTGAGTTTGCTTTTAGAAGTGCCTTAATTCTTCTTAACATAAATTCAGATAGGTGCTGGAAACCTTCAACTTTGATCCATATCGACAAGATTGTATCACATAAGTATCAATGCAATTTTTCGGAAAAGTTCTGTATGTGTGAACTGGCCCTTTTTGAAAATACCGGTAAAATTGTTCCTGCAATTTTCCGGAAAGAGAAGTTGTAACATTACCGGAATGCTGCTCTGTGTGAACGCAGAAGGAAAATTGCCGGAAAGAACGCGTTCTCGTTTAGAACACGCTGACATGACTATTCCAGCCAAACAGAACATTCATACACATTTACATTCTCGCTGTTTATGAAAATAAAAGCCTTTGAATTTTTTTCCAGACACATTTAGCTGCTAGAAGATAACGTTTCTATGTTCCTTCTTAATGCCAACTGTGTAAAAAATTATCAATAAAATGCTTATGATAAGCCGTTGTTTGTTTACCTTCAAGCTCTGCTTCCTTCAGTTGCTTGACGCGTGTGCAAGTGAAGCAGCTAGTGAGCGTCAGCACACACACATATTATGTACATCTCGACATGCGAAAGTGTTCCGCCATGTTTTCATCGATGTTGTTTACAATTCTTATCCATCCACAGAGTTTGTAATGTAGTCAAATGTTTACAAATACAAGCTCAGCCGTTTAGAGCTCATTTCTGGTTAATGATATAAGAATTTACCGGTGTTTTGGAATGGATGTGTGAATGGTCTTTTCCTGAAAAATCCCATAACGCCCTTGATTGTGTGAACAGCGTTTTTTTGAATTTACCGGTAAAGTCGTTCTGGGAATTTTCTGGATATTTACCAGTATTACTGTATGAAAGGGGCAATGGTTTTGCAGATTTGTTGGAAATCTCCTGTTTCAGCTCATCCCAAAGCTGCTCTATTAGATTAAGATCTGGTGATTGTGGAGATGATTTGAGTTTAATGAACTTATTGTTAAGTTCAAGAAAGCCAGTCTGAGATGATTTGAGCTTTGTGACATTGAGCATAATCCTGTTGTAAGTAGCTTTAGCAAGATGGGCACACGGTGGTCATGAAAGGATGGATATTTGTCAGGAATAATACTTGGAGTTGAATGATTAATACTTGGTATTAATGGGCTCAAATTGTGTCAAGAAAACATCCTCGACATTCAACACCATTGCACCACCAACATGAACTGCTAAAGAGCCCCTATTATGGGTTTTGGAAAATTACCTTAAATGCAGTGTGTGACTCAACTCTAAATGAATGAAAACATCCGGATGAGGTTTAAACCTAAAAGTGCAGAGATAGGCTGAACAAAGAATAACAGAAAGAAAGAAAGAAAGAAACAAACAAACACACACAGATGGATTCACCGAATTAGTTCTATCACTGTCTCTGCACTCCACTTCTAGCTGGTGGGTGGTGAGCCCACTGGTGCCATTGTCCTGTGGCTGCTGTCGCATCATCCGAGTGAATGCTGCACACTGGTGGTGGTGTGAAGAGACCCCTCTCATTATTGTGAAGTGCTTTGGGTGTATGACCATACACGATAAATGTGCTATATAAATACACATTACATTACATTACAATTGTTTTATGAGGAAGTTAATTCACGTTGGAGAATCCAACCCTATCTCATGGCAATTCATAACTTATGGGTTTAGTGGCTAATCCGTATGAATTCGTACAATCTCCTTCATACAATTTAGTACAATTTGCTTATCCCCAATGACGGTTGGGTTTAGGGGTGGGGTTGGGGGCCACGCCTCCTTTTAAAAATTGTACATTTTTATATGACTGAACGTGTACGAATTAGTCACTAAAGTGACAAAACGTAAAAAAAAATAGTTATGTTTCCTTGTGAGATCCAGCTGTAGGATTGGCACATAAGTGCAGAAAAGAGATGTGTACCTGCAACAAACATTGTTCATGAGTGAGTGAGTGAGTGAGTGAGTGAGTGAGTGAGTGAGTGAGTTGGGGTGGTGTGTATGGGGATGTTTTCTGTCTGATGGATGAATATTGTCTGGATACCCATTCATTTTCTATGGCGGTCACTTCTGACCGGGAACACCAGAGGTGTAACAAGATTGATTAAAACACTCAAAATTTAATGAAAGAGGTGATCATTACTTTTATATGTTAAAGTGCATAGTGTGGAGGATATCATACGATTTTGAGGCAATCAGATGTAAAACACAATAATTATGAGTGTTTTTAGTTGTAAATCGGTCAGATTTGACCCGAACACGACAGGAAGGTTAAAGTTCAATTGATTGTCTTGACCATCCCTACATGCCTAAATGCACACGATTGGCCGATTAGATTTTGTTGCATTAATGTGCAGTTACGATACAATCATGCACTGCCAATCTTTAAAGTTAGTTACAGTTGATTCTGGTTGGCTGTTAATGTTTTTATCATTTTGCAATTTCCTTTCTTTGAGTCATTACCTCTTGAGATGTAATTTTGGACTTCAATATTGATAGAATTTAAGCAATAAATATTTCCCAGTGATGGGTTGCAGCTGGAAATGCATCCGCTGTGTAAAACATGTACTGGATAAGTTGGCGGTTCATTCCGCCGTGGCAAACCCCTGATTAATAAAGGGACTAAGCCGAAAAGAAAAATAAATAACAGTTCACACTCATTCTTATATAATTATCATTGTTGATGGGAATGGAACAGACGAATTTGGGTAATACAAATCATCTTGACCATTGGTGAATACATTCATATCCATATTTATATGCTTATCTGCCACGCTGCTGTTCTTGACTGTTTGCTGCCATCTTGTAACTGAAAAATGCGTAGGTTAGTGTAGGCTGCATTCAGTTGTTTTTCTTTTCTTTAAGCTTTACGTTTAATTAAATGGTTAGTAAATAATTACATATCAGATCAGTGTGTAGTAAATTTGTGGCAAGTACTCAATAGTAGTAGTAGTAGTAGTAATAAGCAGGATAATGTACATCTAAGTGGTTGTTTTGCTAAATAAAAGCCTTCAGTTTTTCGCTTTGTGTTGGGTTGCTGATAAACATGTCTGGCTTTATTCTGTGAGAACAACCACCGATATATACATAATCTCTTTATAAAGTATGATATTGAGTGACTGTTTTACTTGTTCTTTTTACAGCAGCCTGTGTAAGTGGAGAAGAAGAATACAGCTTTTTAGAGCCCTCTGAGTCCCCCTGGGATCTGTGGTCTTTGGCAGAGGGGGAAACTCGTTTGCCCTGTAGATTCAATGTGTCAGACAGCGAGATTACAGTGGTGCAGGTGCTGTGGATTCGAGAGAACAATGGAGTTGAAGAACAGATCCTTACCGCTCATTTCAAAGAAGGCCAGACAGGTATGACAGAATGTTTTATTTTTGTATTTTACTTTTTTTACAGATATCAAAACCTAAACATTTTTGTAACATATATATTATCCACCTTTCACCCAAGAAATATTTAATTAGCAAAATACCTTAAAGGGTTAGTTACAAATATAACTAATACACAAATATATATATATATATATATATATATATATATATATATATATATATATATATATATATATATATATATATATATATATATATATATATATTAACATATATATATATATATAATATACATATATATACATATATATACATATATATATATATATATATATATAATTAATAACAGAATATATATATATATATATATATATATATATATATATATATATATATATATATATATATATATATATATATTCTGTTATTAATTGCACACCCTCATGTTGTTTCAATACCTTGAGACTTTCATTCATCTTCAGAATGCCATTTAATGTCCTGACACATTTAAAGTCCAAAAACCAAACACAGAACCAAATACGAAACACAGAAAACCAAGTTTTTTTGATGCAAAAAATGTGTACTTGGAGTTTTATAAAATTGCAGTTGAACCACTGAAGTCACATAAAATCTTTTGACAATGTTTTTGGTTCCTTTTCTGGACATCTTGCAATTGAAGTGCTCACGGTGACCCGAGTTTGATTTCCGGCTCAAGGTCCTTTGCCGATTCGTCCTATAAAAAAGATTAAAAAAAATAATAATAACAGAATAAATATTTTTGGGTCAACTAGCCCTTTAAATTTTTGTACTAGTATGCTGAGCTCAGAGTAATTTCAGACATGTTCTGTTTTTTTTTGTTTTTTTTTTATCAGATCAGCAAAATTTAATCAGATTTTTTTTGCTACTTCTTGGAATCTTTATACTTGATTTAGTTTCTGCTTTTGTTTTTGTACTCATCTTGCATTCATATACACTGAACCACTTAGCAGAAGTTTTTTTTTTTTTTCAAATAACAAACTAATAGATATTTATGCATTGTTTGCCCATTGTATGTGTCAAAGAAATCCAATAATAATCGCATGGTTGTTGTTTCATTCTTTTTTTCCCTCTGACAGAATTCCACTCTTCACATTCAGGGCGTGTGCGATTCGAGACCAACAACCCAATAGCAGACTCTGCTCTGATTATCATGCGCACTCTTTCTGCAGATGAGGGCAAATACAAATGCAAAATCATTGCTTTCCCCAGTGGAAACTTTGAGGCAGAGATAGTACTCACAGTGTGGAGTAAGTACATTAATAATGGACTAGCACAACACAACAAACAATTGTCATGTTTCTCATGTGTCTGTAAAATGCCTATGAAGTAGATTTTTGTGGCAGCTTGTGTCAGTGCAAACCCTTTTTTGCATGTTTTAACTAAGACATGCAGTGAAAAGTCAATGATGAAAAAAATGTTGAAGACAAAATTATTAGTCTCAATGCAATTTTAAAAACACATATATTTTCCAAGATTTTTTTCAATACATTTTTAAACATAATAGTTTTAAAAACTAATTTTGTTTGTCTTTGCCATGATGTCAGTACATCATATTTTACTAGTTATTTAGCAAGATGCTAGCATTCAGCTTAAAGTGAAATTTGAAGGCTTAAATTGGTTAATTAAGTTAAGTAGGTTATGTTAGTATAATTAGGCAAGTCATTGGACAAAACTGGTTTATTCTAAAGCCAATGGAGGGAGAGAAAAAAAATCTTAAGGGGCCTAATAATAATGACCACAGCATTTACATAAAAAAGACTGATTTAATTCCAGTCAAACTAAAACAAAAACACTTTCTCCAAAAGAAAAATATAATAGGAAATACTGTAAATAATATGCACTGGGAGGATTTTAGTTATCTTCAGCATATTTTAAGACATTTTTGGCATTCGTACCCAAATGATTTTAACTGCCGATGAGAAGAGTGAGTGTGCAAAATCACTCCTTGATATTACAGTAGAATCTAATGAAATGAAACTCACAATTGAATCTTATTTGATCTGTCATTCTTCTTCATAACATGTTGTCTATGTTTTTGTATTTGCTGTTGCGTTTATTATATAGCTCTTTGTCTTCAGACACCAATGAAACAAGCAGCTCCACATTCATCTTGACTGGATAGATCATCTTCATTGTTAGGAATAGGCTAGACTGTTTTGTGCTTTAGCGCCACCAAGTCGTTTTTACTGTTCAGCAGCTCCAAAAAAAATTTAGATATTAACCGAAAAAACGAACATTTAATCACTATTTACTCTCCCTCAAGTGGTTTCAAACCCTTTTGAGTTTATTAGTTCTGTTGAACACAAAAGAAGATATTCTGAAGAAAGCTGGAAACCTGTAACCATTGACTTCCATAGTAGGAAAAAGAAATACTATTGAATTCAATGGTTACAGGTTTCCAACATTTTTCAAAATATCTTCTTTTGTATTCAAGAGAAAAAAGGAACTCAAAAAGGTTTGACAACACTTGAGGGAGAGTAAATAGTGACTGAACGACTTAAAATGGAGTCGACATTGACTAGTCGCTAGTGATATCAATAAAACACAAGATGTAAACAGTGCAACATTACCAATGAGTACAACATTGGCACAGGCTAATTTTAGTGCTAATTAAATGCAGACAACACAATAATCACACGTAAGAATGCAACAATAACAAATAATTTAGTGCAAAAGTAAAGCATATGTCATCACCTACCTTCGTGTGTAAGGCTGCCATGTAGTTCAGGTCAAAAAGCATGTAATCTGTGCAGCGTGACTAGTTGACGTCAACCAAAAAGTGCCATGGCAGAGCATTAAAGTCGACCAGTCCACTAGTTGACTAACCTGTGCAGCACATAGTAAATAGTAAGTAAATTAAACTTTTTGAGTGAACTATCCCTTAAATGATGCTTTAATGTCTGATGTTTTGCACATTGGTGCACACGTCAACACATATTAACCAATCCATTCGCGTTCAGTTCAAGAGCAGTGGACCAATCAGAAGAGCTTGAAGGCAGGGAAGCATTGCAGGCTTTGTTTAATGCATCAAGTTGACATGACAACTTTTTTAAACTATTCCTGAGCACTGCGTTTGGCATTTTTAGGTGCAAAGATGCATTCTGCGTGAGTGTTTCCTAAATTCATGCATGCGGTGAACATTTTGCAATGAAACCTGGTCGCGTGGCAACAATTTTATGCACTCGCACAAATGCTCCGAAATATATTGCGAGCTGTGCTCGTGTCACAGGGAAATGGAAACAGCAATTTTGTTTTGGCACACTTTAAAATGGAACACTAACGACCCATGTCTCTGAACATTTCTTCATCTATCGAATTTAATTGTGCTTGGTAACACCATTTAGACCATGCTTCTCTGAACTCTGTAACAGCTAAAAAGCGACAAAGCTATCTCATGCATATTAATAAAGTTGCATCTCAATCATAATAAAGAGCACTGATTGGTTTAAACCAACTCTTCCTCATGAATAATGCAGTCATGCTGAAAACTCAATGACGTCACTTTGTAATGGCCGGTGCTGAAGGCCAATCACCACGCTGGAATTTAAAAAATGACCTCATCACAATGACCTCATCACCGTGACGTAGCTTCAAAATTTCTTTTTAAACCAGAAGAACAAATTTGCTGTTATAAATGCAAAACAACCAATTTTCATTTTTTTGTGAAATATAAGTGTCCTAATAGTGTTTTTAGCAGCGTGGTACATATGACTGTCAACATCTTGAAAAATGTGTGTTGATATTTCGTGACTCTTTAAATGTTGCTGATAAGTGTGAGCGAAAATTATCTTAGTGTGCACTGATGTTTACATGTAGTTTGATTGGATTGCGCTCCTTTCACTCATTTCTGTCCTGTTTACTAAATCAGTCCCTTGTTTTCATTCATTCATTCATTTTTCTTCCGTTTAGTTCCTTTATTCATCAGGGGTTGCCACAGTGGAATGAACCGCCAACTTATCCAGCATATGTTTTACCATGGGCATTGCTAGGCCTACAGCCCCCCTAAATTTCTACTCAGCCCCCCTAAAACTTTGCTATTAGCTCATAAACTGTACACTAAATTATCGCCTCAGTTCCCTTTAAATTTGATAAGAAAACAGCGGTAGAATTCGGCTCCTCCCCGTATTTTGTTTTTAATTTTATCAGCAAACTACAGCCGTGGACAGTGAGAGAACGAGGTGTGTGTTCATCGATAAATTGTTATAATAGCTGCTTATTTGCAGTTCTTTGATATAGATAACCTTGTATCACCTCTATCCCAATGTCACGAAGGAGCAGTCGGGTTTTCTCGGCGTTTACCCCATCAGCACAGCTGTTTCCTCCAGCGAAAAATGTAACTCTTAACGAACATTTCGCTATTTTTATTTCAAAATGAACTACGAATATTAAACACTTTACAGTTCGTGTGGCACTAACTATACCATACAGTCTTGCACAGAAAGGATTAAACACAGTGATAGAACCACTTAGGGAATGTGCTCGTTTTAACTGTCACCGAGTCACTGACAGATATAGAAACATCAAGTGCTGTCTAGTATTAAAAAACTACTTCTTATTTATTATTATCATTCAGATTGTGAAATATGTAAATTAGCCTATAAGTTTAAAAATATATATTTATATGTGATCTAATTAGAAAAGTGGCAGTTTATTTATTTAATATATGAAAACAAAAAATGCACTTGAATATAGAAAGTGTTTTTTACTACAGTAAACAGGTGGGTCGAGCCTATTATTCAGAACTCAAATGGCTATGCCTGTCTAAGTAATACAGTGAAATACTAGTTTACAACCCATATTAAATAAACATTTTTAAGTGTATTACTATTAAATTACAACTTATAAATGTAATATTAGGCTTTATATATATATATATATATATATATATATATATATATATATATATATATATATATATATATATATATATATATATATATATATATATATTATTATTATTTTTTTTTACCTTATAAGGAGCTGAGCCCCCCTAAAATGAAAATCCTAAAATCGCCCCTGTGTTTTACGCAGTGAAGGCCCTTCCAGCTGCAACCTAGTACTGGGATACAGCCATACACTCTCACTTTCACACACACACACACTCATACACTACGGCCAATTTAGTTTATTCAATTATAACGCATGTTTTTGGACTGTGGGGGAAACCGGAGCACCGGGAGGAAACCCATGGCAACACAGGGTGAACATGCAAACTCCACACAGAAATGCCAACTGACCAAGCCGGGACTCAAACCAGCGACCTTCTTGCTATGGTGATGGTGCTAACCACTGAGCCACCGTGCTGCTGTCCCTTGATTTTTCAACATAAAATTTAGGCAGGAACCTGACTTAATGTCATCGTTTCTCACAGTGTCGTCTCTAAATCCAGTGAATAAACTACATAACAGGTTTTCTTTTCGACGAGATTAGATTACATGAAGATTACACAGAAATGATTATAGCCCTCAGTGATACAAGACAAGGATAAAGTAAGCCTTTTTTTTTTGCTTTGCTTTTGTCAACGTCCCTTTTCACAAAGTGTGACAACCCGTTAACCACAAGGCTAGCCCTGCTCTGATGCATACAGATATTGTTCTCAGCATAACACACCGGTATTGTCTGCGGCAGTAGGAGGGATGATGGAGGTATTAGCATGACTGCGTTCATTGTTGATGCTATTATAAGATCATACAATAGCTGCTGCTTTCACCTGCAGAAATAGTTTATGATTGGATTCAAGTAGAATGTTAGAAATGGTGACGCAAACAGGGATCTTTAAAATATACCTTTAAAATGACATTTGATGACATTTCTTCCAAATCTTATATAAAGATGTTGTCGTTTTAGAACGTTTCTGTCTAACATAACAAAAACATGGCATGTTTTCACACAGGGTTATACTAGTTTTTAGATAACACCAATGTTTTACTTCAGAAGAGAAATAATCGCTATTTTTAATCATTACAAAAATTTGACCAGTTGACATTTTTATTTTTACTTTTTAATCTGAAAGAAATGCTATTATGGGTGGCGCAGTGGGTAGTGCTGTCGCCTCACAGCAAGAAGGTCTCTGGTTTGAGCCTCGGCTGGGCCAGTTGGCATTTCTGTGTGGAGTTTGCATGTTCTCCCCGTGTTTGTGTGGGTTTCCTCCGGGTGCTCCGGTTTTTTTCACAAGACATGCGCTATAGGTGAATTGGGTAAGCTAAATTGTCCGTAGTGTATGTGTGTGAATGAGGGTGTTTCCCAGTGATGGGTTGCAGCTGGAAGGACATCCGCTGCATAAAAACATTTGCTAGATAAGTTGGCGGTTCATTCTGCTGTGTCGACTCCTGATTAATAAAGGGACTAAGCGGAAAAGAAAATGAATGAATGAATGAATGAATGAATGAATGAATGAAATGCCATTACAGATCTATATCGAATAAAAATACATAAACCCATTCCTAATAAATCCAGAGAAACTGTTTATATATACACTGTAATAACTTTGTTACTGGTGTAAAGTCAAAAGCGAAGACTAGGAGACTCTCGTTTTAAGCAGGATTCTTTATTGAGAAACCTGCTGGTTGTGCTACAGTTGTGGAAGTCTTCTAAGCAGGGCGGTTGGGGTGATACGTCCCCCGCACTTTTAGAGACAGACCATTTAGAAACAGGTGATTAATGATAAAAAGAATATAAAACTTTGAATCTCATTCAGCTGTCCTCTGCACTTTTAAAATGTCCGCCACGCCCCTGCTTCTAAGGCTGCACTTACACTGCAGATCTTGATGGTCAATTACGATTTTGTGACCATATCCGTTTTTTTTTTTTTTTTTGCTGACCAGCTTACATCGTCTTTTAAAAGTGACTCGTATCGGATTGTCTGCATTTACACTGAACATGACAAATGCACAATGACCAGGAAAAAAAGAGCGGGCGCTGACTGACAGCTGATAATAAAAGAGCGCTCTTTTCTCCGTTCCTGTATTTAATCTGTTCGCAGGGCTTCATTTTTTTAAATTCAAGTTGTTTTACTATAGTTCATGACAGAAAAGTTCTCATTTGGCCATCTTCTTTTAATCTAAACCTTTTTAAACCAGTAGGCATTTTAATGTAATGTCCATGACGTGATTTATGCATGTGATGTATGCAACAATTTTATATAGTTTATATCGGTTATGTGGCGGATATTGCACTCTCTCTCTCTTCTTCATTAACATGCTTAAATACTTTTGCTACATGACAATATAAAAGCTTTTTAGTCCTCGTCCATGAGAATTAAGGTTTGGGACTCTGCTGAAGTCTGTTCTGAAATGAAAGCATCAGACTTGACGTCATTCGTTACGATTCTTAATGAAGCGTGACTCGCATTGACAGGTGAAAATCTGATTTACCTGCTTACGCTGCAGACACGAGGGCATGGATCCCATTCATATCGGATAATTTTTCACATATGAACAAGGCCTGAATCTAATTTGAGTACATGTGCATGGGCCATATCCAATCTGTGACACATGGAAGAAAGAAATCGCAATTGCGTCACTTGAACCTTGCAGAGTAAATGCAGCAGAAGTCTGACGAGATTTATTACAAGAAAACCCAGAGAAGTCTTTCAAAAGAAGTCTTGATCAAAATCCTAAGAAAGAAGTCTTAAGAAGTCCTTAATGTAAAACACAATACTGTTGAAGTTGAATTATTAGCCCTCCTGAAATATTAGCCCCCCCTGTATATTTTTATAATTAAAAACTGCTTTTATTCTAGCCGAAATAAAACAAATAAGACTTTCTCCAGAAGAAAAGATATTATAGGAAATACTGTGTGGAAAAAAAAAATCCTTGGTCTGTTAAACATCATATGGGAAATATTTGAAAAAAAAAATAATAATTTGCAGGACAACTAATAATTTTGACTTCAACTGTACATAACTTTTTCAGTTACATACTATTGCATTGAAACCTAGATTTAAATCATTTGTAATTCCACTCTGGCTTAAATTTTGTTTAAGTTGATTCTAATTATTTTGACAAGTTACAGTATTTCAACCTACATCACTTAAAATTAAACCTCAAGTTAAAATTGGTATAACTTAAAAAAAGAACAGAATCCTGATCTTATTAGCTTAATAATATAAGTTACATAGTTGCATAAGTTATGTTGTCATGACTTATTGATCATATCTTTTTTTTACAGTGTAGACTGGTTTTTATTATAGTTATAGTATATATAGTGTTCACATTTAGCATTTATTATGTATTTATCATTTCTTCTTACAGCTAAACCCATTTCGTCTCTGAAATCGTTCATTCTGATTGAAGGCGAGTCGTTTCGTCCGGCTGCTTCATGCCGTGCGATGGCTAAGCCAGTTGCTGGCCTGTCCTGGGACACAGAACTGGCGGGTCAGAGTCAGAACCAGAGCTCAGATGAGACGGTCTCCTCAATCAAGTTTTCTCTCTACCCTTTTCGCAGCATGAATGGACAGAAGCTGGACTGTCTGGTCTGGCATCCATCTCAAAAAGGCCCTGAGAGGATCACTAATAAACTCATAGTACACTGTAAGTCCTGATTTCCTACATTTTTGTGCACACGTTTTTCTTTATAGTGTACACATGACCAACCTGTATTCTTTGATCCATATTTCCCAATAAAATAAGTTACAAGCTATCTCTTTTTACAAAAAAATGTAACAACCATAAAGCAGGAATTCCTGAATAGGCTTTTAGCTAAAATTGCAATCAGCTTAGAATGATTATGTCATTTTCTGGTAGGATTTTCTCTCGCTCAAAATAAATATGTATACAGTCAATAAATATATATACTATACAACAAAAGAAATATACAATCAGTCTATTTTGAAACAATTGTTAACAGTTTCGAAGTGAGTTTGTTAGCATGTGAAAAGGGTGCTGAAAATCACTTGTAGAGTATGAATGAGAAAAATGTTTGGGAATTTTGAACAATGCGTTTTATTGGATGCATTTTGCAAATGCAAATGATTCCCAGTTTGCTCTGCATAGATTATGAATGATAATCATGGAGATGTTTGGCTGATTGTGTGAACAGTATTGAACTAAACATAGGCTGATTCTGAAAACGTAATCCTATATATGTTTCTGGAAATTGCAAATTATGTATGTAGAAGTACGTATGGCTGCATTTCCTTTTTAAAGCGAACGATACGGGGTGGTATGACGCCGTCTCTTTTCGCGCTTACCAGCTGAATGCTTACCTCCGTATGGATGGTTTTGCCGCTGTTACCAGTTTTTCCCGTTAGCTCGCCATGTACATCAGCGGTCTTGAGACGCAGATAGGAGTTGACCACAACGACAGGGATCGAATCTGGTGAAGAACGGTTCCAGAAAGCAAGAAAGACAAAAACAGAAACCAAAAAACAAAATAAACATGTAAATAACAGGGTGAGAATGTGGTAAAATCTGTAACCATGGGAAAAATTAGACAAGGGCTGTTCGTTTTCTGGATTGCTTTTGAAAATTGATGGTTAGGTTCAGGGAAGTGGGTGGGTGGGTCAATCAATACAATTGGTTGGGTTTAGGGAAGGAGGAGGGTGGGTCAGTCAATCGGTCAGTCAGTCAGTCCATTGACAGCGGCCTCTGGTGGGTTTATTCGAGAACAGCAGGTGCGAATGGCACTCGCGAGGGAAATTTGAGATCTCAAAAAGCCTCTGCAAAAAAAACTGCAAAAAAACATAGCTCCTGGGACGTATTTGGCGCTCTTCACAAATGTATATAGAGGTACGTTTTCAGAATAAGCCTGAGGTGATTAAACTTGTGGCTTCAGTACTGTACAAAGCTTGTTAGTGGTAGAAACAACTGTAATACTTGAAAATGCTTGTAGTGACATCTGCATTTACAAACATTCTACAATGTGTCAATGTGTATGCAACCAAACAGCTAATTGACATATTGTGAGAATGCTAAAGAAAAAATAAAAATAAATCCATAATAAACCTAACCTCAAACTCTATATTGTTCTATACCAAATACTGCAGTGTGTGCCTGCCTACTTTTGTTTCTGGTTTAGTTAATTGAATACCATAATTAGACTTTGTGTTCTGTAATAATAATATCACAAGTAGTACAAACATATGTCACACCAGACATATTAAACATTGCTCTTTCTAGAGTGAGTTTCATTAAAACATATACAGGGGTTGGATAATGAAACTAAAACGTCTAGTTTTAGACCATAATAATTCATTAGTATGGTGTAGGGCCACATTTTGCAGCCAGTACAGCATTTATTCGTCTTGGGAATGACAGATACAAGTACTGCACAGTGGCCAGGGGGATTTTGAGCCATTCTTCTCATAGAATAGTGGCCAGGTCACTGTTATGCTGGTCGAGTAAAACGATTTCTGACTCGTTCCTCCAAAACACCCCAAAATGACTCAATAATATATTGATCTGGTGACTGTGCAGGCCATGGGAGATGTTCAACTTCACTTTCATGTTCATCAAACCACTCTGCCATCAGTCTTGCTGTGTGTATTGGTGCATTATCATCCTGATACACGGCACTGCCTTTAGGATGCATTGTGTGAACCATTGGGTGCACATGGTCCTCCAAAATGGTTTCCTAATTGTCCTTGGCAGTGATGCACCCATCTAGCACAAGTATTAGGCCTAGGGATGCCATGATATTGCAGCCCAAAACATCACTTATCCAGCCCCATGCTTCACTCTAGACATGCTTCACTGAGGTGCAAATTTAATTCTGCAATGAGTTGGGCAGCTGTGGCTTTATGTTTTTTGAATACAGTCCGGGTTAGCAACCATTTCAGGTGTTTCAGTTTCTTTGTCCAACCCCTGTGTGTGTATATATAATCAGTTGTAATCATATATAGATATGGTTTTAATGATCACCATTTTGAATGATCAGTTTTAATGAATCATTTTCTGCATTGTAGTAAAAATGTTAGTTTTTTATGTACCTTTTCACTACACAAACATTAGGAAGCAGAGGAAACAAATGGCTCTTTGATTTTTTTTTTCTCTCTAATTAATTGTGCCGTTCCTTAAAAAAGTTCCATTGCAAACCGCTTCACAGCTTATAGCCCACACATAAACTGCCAAAGCACATTGTAATGTTGTTTTTCCTGCAGTGTAGTTGATATTCTGCTGTGCCACAAGTCTTAGTAGTGCCACAAAAGCTTTATAAGTCAGTATCTTTATACAAAATCCCGTTCTTGCCTACTGAAATTGTGAAATGTCAACATGATGAAATTGTTGTTTCATATTTTTGAATGTGACTTCCTTCAGATGTGTTATGACCTGTGGACATCGTTTGTTTTAATCGATACTGTGACTACATTGTTTTTCTCTGATTCATCGTTCACTTGAGCTACAGTCATAGAAATATCTTCGCTTCGGCTGAGTGTAGGAAAGCACAGTAGCAATAGTTCATCATTTACTCATCTTCGTAGCTTTAGAAAGCCATTTGATCTTCTTCTGTGGAAATTCAAGAGGAGGAATTCTCAAGAATGTCCTGGATGTTTTGTTTTTCCATTTTTCCATTCAATTACAGTGAATTGAGTCTGAATGATTCATTCTCAAATTGAAGTGATATAGTTCTGGATTCAACTTAAAGAGATAGTTCACCTGAAAATCTAAGTTTTCTCAAATTTTACACTCCTTTAACTTGTTCCATACCAGTTTGATATTTTTGTTTTTGTTGAGCACTAAAAGAAGATATTTTAACAGACATTAGAAACCTGTAACCATTGACTTTCATAGTAGGAAAAAAAAAGACAGAATTTAAATTTTGGTGTGAACTACCCCTTTAATGAATCGGTGATTATGCTTGCAGCATCTCACTACAGTACAATGGAAGATTATCAATTACATTAGTTGGTTTCTTACTGATAGTTTTGACAGTTCTGTCCTCTGCATGAATTGTGTTGTTGTCCTCACACTGCATGAAAGCCTGGTGAGCCATTTTGTTGGTATTGTGTACACACTACACAATGGTTCAGCATCAAGGGGTCAAACATTACACAATATTTTAAAATGCAGAATCGCTAGCATCTCTGCCTCGTCTAGAAACAACATTTCACAATCACTTAAGAAGTGATACAGAAAGTAAAGTAAGATCATGTGAAAAAAATAGGAGTTGTTAAGCAAGTCTGTATTTATGCCTGTCAAAAATAGTAGCCAGCAAGAGGTTTGGGATAGTACTGTTTGGGATCACATACGGTTGTATGTGATTTTCATGTTCCTTTTAGCTCTGTCAGTCAGTAAACTTACGGTATCTACATTCAATCTCCATTATCACAAAACCCATGACGCTTAACAAAAACACAGCTTCATTCATGCTGTCCTCCATTCTCCATTTTGTTGAACAGTGTTTTTGATAGTGTTGTTAACCATCATATTTCACTATTAAAATGACTGTGCAAATGCAACTAGGAAAATTACCAGAGAGAAATTATTGTTTTTTAGGGGACCACTCAGGTTGGCTCTGCATAATTAAACCAATTTTTTTTCAAACTAGTCTAAAAATAGCCACTTTACAGTTAAAAGCCTCCATTCTCCTTTCAGGGTATTATACCCTAAGCCAGGGGTCACCAAACTTGTTCCTGGAGGGCCGGTGTCCTGCAGATTTTCGCTCCAACCCTAATCAAACACACCTGAAGGTCTTACTAGGTATACTTGAAACATCCAGGCTGGTGTGTTAAGGCAAGTTGGAGCTAAACCCTGCAGGGACACAGGCCCTCCAGAACCGAGATTGGTGACCCCTGCCCTAAGCAATGCTGGCTTGAAATTTCAGTCAGATTTAGACAAACCTAGCTGTTGGGTTAAAGAAATAACCCAGCAGTTGGGTTTTTCCATACTTTCCATACTTAACTACAACCATAAAACCATCAAAAGACATTAATATTAGGTTAGATTTAGGTTGTGATGTTGGATGACAAAAATTCAGTGTCTAGCCAATGTCCAAAGACAATGTTATTTTGATGTCCATATTATATTTGGTTGTTTTTAGGTTACGTTGGAAAGTGACCAAAAATCCAACATCAAGCCAACATCTTAAACCAGCGTCATATCACCGTCAAATACTGACATTTATTCGTCAGGTATAGCAACCAAAATCCAGCCTCTGATAGACGTCATAATGGTAACTTCCATACAACGTCAAGCTGTAACATCATCAGACGTTGATATTTGGTTGTTTTTAGGCTGTGTGTTCCCTGTGACCACATGGGAAAGCTAGGTTGCTGCCAGAAGTGGTGTTAGTGAGGCCAGCAGGGGGCGCTCAACCTGCGGTCTGTGTGGGTCCTAACGCCCCAGTATAGTGAAGGGGACTCTATACTGCTCAGTGAGCGCTGTCTTTCGGATAAGACGTTAAACCGAGGTCCCGACTCTCTGTGGTCGTTAAAAATCCCAGGATGTCCTTCGAAAAAGAGTAGGGGTTTAACCCCGGCATCCTGGCAAAATTTGCCCACTGGTCTCTGTCCATCATGGCCTCCTAACCATCCCCATACCCTAATTGGCTTCATCACTCTGTCTTCTCTCCATCAATCAGCTGGTGTGTTGTGTGCAGTCTGGCGCAATATGGCTGCCGTTGCGTCATCCAGGTGGATGCTGCACACTAGTGGTGGATGAGGAGATTTCCCCCATTGTGTAAAGCGCTTTGAGTGTCTAGAAAAGCGCTATATAAATGTAAGGAATTATTATTATGTGTTGGAAAGTGACCAAAATCCAACGTCAAGCCAACATCTTAAATCAACGTCATGTTGACGTCAAATACTAACATTTATTCGTCAGGTATAGCAATCAAAATCCAACCTCTGATAGACATCATAGTGGTAACATCCATACAACGTCAAGCTGTAACATCATTAGACATTGATATTAGGTTGTTTTTAGGTTACGTTGGAAAGTAACCAAAATCCAACGTCAAGCCAACATCTTAAACCAATGTCATATCGCCATCAAATACTGACATTTATTCGTCAGGGATGGCAACCAAAATCCAACCTCTGATAGATGTCATAATGGTAAAAATCCATACAACGTCAAGTTGTAACATCATTAGGCGTTGAAATTTGGTTGTTTTAAAGTTAAGTTGGAAAGTGACTAATCCAACATCGAGCCAACATCTTACTCCAATGTCATATTGCCGTCAAATACTGTCATTTATTCATCAGGTATGGCAACCAAAATCCAACCTATGATAGACGTCATAGTGGTAATGTCCCCACATCATCAAGCTGTAACATCATTAGACGTTGATATTTGATTGTTTTTAGGTTATATTGGAAAGTGACCAAAATCCAATGTATGTCCTACGTTGGACACTGACATTGGTCTGAAATTGGGTTCTGACGTCAACCAGATTTTCATCTCCACCCAAAATGCAATGTCCCCACAACATTAGGGTACAACGTTATGTTGATGACGTAGTGTGTCTGCTGGGCATTTTTATTACTTAAAATAAAATAAATGTTAACTAAAATTAAATATATTATTTCTGTTATTTGGTATTTAAAATGTTTCATGTTTTCATTCAGTTTAACGTGAGGAACATACTAAAATAACTAAAATAGAAATGCAAACAAATATACAGACAACTTTTTATTTAAATGACTTGCATTTCAACAAAAAAATAAATAAATAACTGTTGACCTATGACCTATGAATAGACCGATGAACGGTTATCTCAGCGATGCAACACTAACACTGATCCTCATTCCTTAATTCTATAATTGTTAATTGTGATAATTCAACCCCGTGCTTGCCTTACTAATGTCAACAACAAAAAGGCTTAGGTAGAATTATCGGACAAATGGGAAGTTCATTACAAGTTAAAACAAGACTAGACACACCTAATTATAATATCTTTTTAAAATGCTTTGTTTTGTGTGTGTTTATATGTGCAGACCCTCCAAATGCAGTGATATCAGGCTACAAGGACGACTGGTTTGCAGGAATGCAAGGAGCCACGCTACAGTGCAGTGGTGAAGGAAATCCAAAGCCTCACCAGTTCAACTGGACGAGGTAAAAAAAAAAAATGTTTGTCTGCATGTCATTCACCTGTATCTCTCCATGTGTTTGTTTTTTATCTTCCTGACAGCCTGTCTTGTCAGTTTAGTTCTGTTTCGGTTGGCGTCTCTTTCAGCATGCCAGAGTAATCTTTAGGCGTGGGCAACAAGGTTGTGGCCTATATTCGTAAAGGAAATCTTAAATCTAGTTGATCAGACATGCAGGTAATATTAACACTGAGTGTGTTTACATGCACATTCTTAACCTGATTATACTTAATAAATGACAATGAATAATGCGATGATCATGTAAATGCATTATTAAGTTGTTTTCCTTTATCAGAGTGAGGTTATAAATAGATTAAGTATAAGCCGATTATCACTGCAAGGTTTTTGCAACTATTTTCCCAAGCATTTTAACACATTAACTTGCTTTCTGTTGGTTTATTGCAGTGCATGTGTGTGTGTTACTGTGGAATTTACACATTTTACAGTAAGGGAAGAGGAAATATACTGCAGACACTTTCTTGACCATAAAAATATGTTCTAATCTCATGCAGCAGAAATTTCAGAGATAAAGTCAAAATATGGTTTGTTATGGTCTGACTTTACAAATTTACTACAGAAGAGTCAAACTTTAGAAAGGGAAATTGTCAAAACTGTTTTTTGAAATCTTTGAATGCTAATGGTCTAATCTGATTCAATGGTCTATGCTAAGCTAAGCTAAAGTGCTTCGCCAGAGAGAGAGATTAGCTGAATGGATTCAAAAATGGTAAAACTCAACTGTTTAACTCTAGGGGAGTTGTAAAATGAGCCTATTTTCCCAAAAAAAGTGTAGTGTCTGGCTGCTATAATTACAATTTGTTACATTTTGACATGTATACCACCCAATAAACTGATTTCTTAAATACTGTGGCGTGAAAAACTGTTGGCCCCCTTACTCATTTCTTACTTTTTTGTATGAGTGTCACACTTTAATGTTTCAGATCATCAAACAGATTTAAATATTAGTCAAAGATAACACAAGTAAACACATCATGATGTTTTTAAAGTAAGGTTTTATTGTTATGGGATAACAAAATCCAAAACTACATAGTCCTGTGTGAAAAAGTGTTTGGACTAATCCAAAGCACAGCAACATATCCACTACTGAAATGCTGAAGAAAATCATAATGAAGATTTTGAAGTGGCCAAGTAAAAGTCCTGACCTGAATCCAATTGAGATGCTGTGGGATGACCTTAAAAAGGGTAAAAGTAAACACATCATGCAGTTTTGAAATGGTGGCTTTTATTATTAAGGGAAAACCATATCCAAAACTACATAGCCCTGTGGGAAAAAGTGTCTTAAACCAATGTCATATCGCCATCAAATACTGACATTTATTCGTCAGGGATGGCAACCAAAATCCAACCTCTGATAGATGTCATAATGGTAAAAATCCATACAACGTCAAGTTGTAACATCATTAGGCGTTGATATTTGGTTGTTTTTAGAATACTTTGGAAAGTGACCAAAATTTAACGTCAAGCCAACATCTTAAACCAACGTCATATTGCCGTCAAATACTGGCATTTATTCAGCCTGATCTAACGAGGAAATGTAAGTATTTTACATTTTGGCAGTTTAGTTTTATCTAATTCGTAAGAATTTGTACGAGTTCAGTCGTACAAAAATGTATGATTTTTTAAAAAAAATTTATTATTAAGGGAAAACCAAATCCAAAACTACATAGCCCTGTGGGAAAAAGTGTTTGCCTCCTAAACCTAATAACTGGTTGGGCCACCCTTAGCAGCAACAACTGCAATCAAGCATTTCCAATAACTTGCAATGAGTCTGTTAAAGTGTGAAGGAATTTTGGCCCACTCATCTTTGCAGAATTGTTGTAATTGAGCCACATTGGAAACTTTTAGAGCATAAACCAGCTTTTTTAAGGTTATCACACAGCATCTCAATTAGATTCAGGTCAGGACTTTGACTTGGCCACTCCAAAGTCTTCATTATGGTTTTCTTCAGCCAATCAAGTGCTTTGGATCATTGTCCAAACATGTTTTCACACAGTGTTTTGTAGTTTTGGATTTTCCCTTAATAATAAAACCTTAATTTAAAAACAGCATGATGTGTTTACTTGTGTTATTTTTGACTAATATTTAGATTTGTTGATGATCTGAAACATTAAAGTGTGACAAATATGCAAAAAATAAAATAAATCAGTAAGAGGGCAAACACTTTTTCAGACCACTGTATTATTGGGGGTGTAACAGTTCACAAAATCCATTGTTTGTTTGTAAATAACACAGTGGTGTAATGGTTTGGTACTGTTTAGGTACAGAAAAAAAGATTTTCCTTGATTTTTACACACTTTTTTTTTTTTTGAAACTATGATCATAAAGCAATCTTTACTTTACATTGAACGATGATGGAGCTATACTTCACCAGTATTCTAGGGTGTCTACTTAGCAGCACGTAAAACAAAAACAGCTCCTTATCGAGCCGTCAGTGAGTGTCTGTCACGCTAGTTTGTTTAGTGTGTTTGGTTTGTGGACAGCGCAGGTCTTCTTGATGTGACAATGTCACCTGCAGTGGAAAACTCCCTCTGGCTATAGGGACAGAGGTTCAGACACAGAACTGCCTGAGAGAAACTCGTTAAGGAATAATGTGAAAAGGCTCAATTAATGTAAACACTGAACAACCTGTTTTCAGCTGTCTGAACCTCTGTTTGTCTTCTTTTCCTGCTTAATTACTTTCTTAGTAAACATATTTATTTGAGTTGCTTATTTCAATGTTTCTTTAGAATGCCAGCAGCATGACGACGAGGTTTCACAAGTGCTGAGCGCTCAGAGATTTTTAAAATACTTTTTTTTTTTAATGCACTGACAGTTGGAGAATGAGTTAAACACAGCGCTGTAGCATTTTTGGAAGAGTACTGAAAGAACTCGCATCCTATAAGCATGTTCTTAGGTTCTGGTAATCACATTAATTTTAATAGCCATATTGCAATTACTTGTCCAGTGTATGCCTGACTGAAGTAGTGTGTGTGTTTATAGTAATTCCTTTGGGCTGCCATTATGTTTCACACACTTTAGGTGCTTTATTTTCAAAATATCTGTTTCTCAAATAATTGCAGAGAATCATTTAATTTTTAATGCGTACCAAACCAAAGGTCTTGTAGCAAATTGTTCAATATGAACATGTGTATCGTTACATCCCTATATATTATTTTTATGTATACTATATATTTTCTTTTCATATATATTATACAAGTACATGTACAGTAGAAGTCAGAATTATTAGCCCCCCTGAATTATTAGCCACCAGTTTATTTTTTTCCCCAATTTCTGTTTAACAGAGAGAAGATTTTTTCAACACATTTCTAAACATAATAGTTTTAATAACTCATTTCTAATAATTGGTTTATTTTATATTTGCCATGATGACAGTAAATAATACTTTACTAGATATTTTTCAAGACACTTCTATACAGCTTAAAGTGACATTTAAAGGCTTAACTAGGTTAATTAGGTTAACTAGGCAGGTTAGGGTAATTAGGCAAGTTATTGTATAATAATGGTTTGTTCTGTAGACTAATAATATTGACCTTAAAATGGTGTTTAAAAAATTTAAAACTGATTTTATTTTTGCTGAAACAAAACAAATAAGACTTTCTCCAGAAGAAAAAATATTATCAGACATAATGTGAAAATTTCTTTGCTCTGTAAACATAATTTGGGAAATAATTAAAAAAAGAAAAAAAATTCAAAGGGGGTTCAATAATTCTGACTTCAAATGTATATATGAATACATAATATATAACATTTATGTACATACTTGTTATATATTTTTATCTAAAAAGCTCTTTTTGTTGCCAGGTTTAAACTGGACAACCGGACAATGTTTTTTTTTTTCTTTCTTCTTTTTAACTTTTTTATTTACTTTTCCAGGGTCCTGGACTTATGATTTTTTGTGTATCTTTATGAATCCCTTATCCAAAAGCACAGACACATCAATTACCCCTCAAGCATTTTTTTATTTGATTCTGGGTAGACTATTCTAATGCTTTGTTCACTGGACCTACCCTAAACAATACCTACATTTTCTTTTTGACTTAGTCCCTTTATTAATCTGGGGTCGCCACTGTGGAATGAACCGCCAAATTATCCAGCACGTTCTTATGCAGCGGATGCCCTTCCAGCTGCAACCCATCTCTGGGAAGCATCCACACACACTCATTCACACTCATACACTATGGACAATTTAGCTAACCCAATTTACCTGTACCACATGTCTTTGGAGTTATGGGGGAAACCGGAGCACCCGGAGGAAACCCACGCGAACATGGGTAGAACATGCAAACTCCACACAGAAACGCCAACTGACCCAGCCGAGGCTCGAACCAGCGAGCTTCTTGCTGTGAGGCGACAGCACTACCTACTGCGCCACTGCGTCGCCTTCATTCATTCATTCATTTTTTTTTTTTTTTTTGGCTTATTCCCTTTATTAATCAGAGGTCGACACAGCGGAATGAACCGCTAACTTATCCAGCATATGCTTTACGCAGCGGATGCCCTTCCAACTGCAACCCATCACTGGGAAACATCCATAGACTCTCATTCACACACACACGGTACGGACAATTTAGCTTACCCAATTCACCTACCGCATGTCTTTGGACTGCAGTGGAAACCGGAGCACCCGGAGGAAACACACGCGAACACAAGGAGAACATGCAAACTCCACACAGTAATGCCAACTGACCCAGCCGAGGCTCGAACCAGCGACCTTCTTGCTGTGAGGCGATCGTGCTACTTACTGCTAAAAATTCTCAAACTTATAAGGCTTTTAACGGTCTCTCCCTGCAATATTTGCCTGAGGTTTTAATCCCCTCGGTGTGCTTAACACTAGTCTGATGCTGGTCCTTTAACTGTTAAGTCAATGCAATTATATCAATTCTCTTCACTGGCATTTAAATAGTGAAATTCTCAGATATTCAGATTGCAGAATCATCACTCATCACATTTTTTGTGTGTTTTTTTAATGTGATTTTACTCTTTTTACTATTAAAATATTTATTTTGCTGTTTGATCAAAATGCTTTTTTAAAATGAGTTGAAACAACACAATTCTTACGTTTTTTGGGACAACTTGTTCAATGCACTTAAATTTGTAAAAATGATTAAGGTAACTTGATAGATTTATGTTGGGACAACATGAAGGAATTGTGTGGATCCCAGCATTATTGACTTTGTGTTTTGTCTATGCATGTATCCTTGTATGTATCTTTTACCTCTCTACTTTTCATACGTGTGTAAAGTGCTTTGAGATGCTACTTTTAAAGTTAATTAGTTTATTATTATTTTTATTATATAAACTGAATTATATTATATAATTAATTATTTTATTATATAAACTGCTCCGGGTGTTCCAGTTTCCCCCACAGTTCAAAGACGTGCAGTATAAGTGAATTGAATAAGCTAAATTGGCCATAGTGTGTGAGTGTGTGTGTGTGTGAATGAGAGTGTATGAATGTTTCCCAGTACTGGGTTGTGGCTGGAAGGGCATCCGCTGCGTAAAACATATGCTGGAATTAGGGATGCACCGATCAAGATTTTTGTAGCCGATACAGAGTACCGATTACTTGTCATGGGGATCGGCCGATACTGAGTACCACCTCTGATGCTTCAAGCCTTATAATGCATCACCTTACCTAAGAGAATAAATTAGCGATGCTTTAAAGAAGCAGTTAGTAATAAAATAAAAGATAACAATAGCAGTAAAAGATAGCACAGATAAAAAAAATTGGTAAGCAAATGACAAACATTGCAATTTAAAAACATTGCAAATGATGGAAGAAGAATTCAACATGTCTCAATCAAGAAAAAGTTTGAAGCGCATATTTGAAGTACAGTTAAAGTCAGAATTATTAGCCCCTCTTTGAATTTTTCTTCTTTTTTAAATATTTCCCAAATTATGTTTAACAGAGCAAGGACATTTTCACAGTATGTCTGATAATATTTTTTCTTCCGGAGAAAGTTTTATTTGTTTTATTTCGGCTAGAATAAAAGCAATTTTTAATTTTTTAAAAACCATTTTAAGGTCAATATTATTAGCCCCTTTAAGCAAAAATTTTTTTTTGATAGTCTACAGAACAAACCATCATTATACAATAACTTGCCTAATTACCCTAACCTGCCTAGTTAACCTAATTAACCTAGTTAAGCCTTTAAATGTCACTTTAAGCTGTATAGAAGTGTCTTAAAAATATCTAGTAAAATATTATTTACTGTCATTATGGCAAAGATAAAATAAATCAGTTATTAGAAATTAGTTATTAAAACTATTATGTTTAGAAATGTGTTAAAAAAATCTTCTTTCCGTTAAACAGAAATTGGAGGAAAAAATAAACAAGGGGGCTAATAATTCAGGGGGGCTAATAATTCTGACTTTAGCTGCATATAAGAAGTCAAAATGCACACCTATAAATCCATTACTTCTTTACTAAAAGAAAATAGGTCTATAATCTACTGTTTATTGCAATAAGTCAATTACAAGAAGTTATATTATTAAATATTCATGTTAAAAATATATATTTTTAACTTTTATTTATCTAATTATTCCAGCCAGGTTTTAGTGAACTTCAGTGGTGTAAAGTAACAAATTACAAATACAGACTAGTTTTTGTCAGTAATTGTAATTTACTAAGTAGTTTTGAAAATGTGTATACTTTTATTTTCCCTTGAGTACATTTTTAGTGCTGTATAGGTACTTTTACTCCACTATTTTCCTTTAACCTGCAGTCACTATTTTCTTGTTTCTGGGGATTGGCTAAAGTAGATTAATTCGTCCTGTGATTCTTGTCCAATCAAATCGCACATAGAAAGTAAATTGCTTCCTACTGAACAACCGCAAGACATTGGCGCTTCATAAATGCAACAAACCGTTTGGAAGCAATGAAAGTGTCCAAGAAGATGTCTAAAATCTTTACACACAATGATCGATACTATATGATGATACTTTATAGACTGCATGTCTCAGAAGAGAAGATGGATGTTCACTGTATGTGGACTGAAACCACCAAATGCCCTTAAACAATTACTAATGCACTACAGAATGTTACGTTTACACCTCAGTGCACAAATTGCATGTAAACGCATGAGCCGTTCACATCATAATACTCAATACTCACTACTCCTGAGTACTTTTCAAATGTCTACTTTTTACTTCTACTTTGAGTAATATTTAGAACAGATACTTTTACTCTACTTGCACTACAGTTTGGGGCAAGCAATGGTACTTTTACTTGAGTATGGTTTTTCAGTACTCCTTCCACCACTGGTGAACTTGCAATATTGTCAAAAAATACATTACTGTCAGTTATGTAAAAAGGTCTAAATACACGCAAGGCCATTCAAATATTTTGCTCATCTCCAACAATTGAAGGCAGATCCAGAGAGCTTTACAGCAGCTCGATTTGTCTTATCCTTTTTCGCACTCGCAATATCTTTTCTGCTCTATTTAATTAACCTAACAAATGTAATGCTAGAATATCACTGTGCCTCTCACGATCTGTTCTCTTGCTCATTCACTCTCGTCACCGTGATTTCGGAGGTATTTTAACTAATTTGCAAGGATCACGGAGCCGCTATGAATTTGTAGGAGACTCGCGTAACTTTCGGGAGCTCATAGATTGGATAAGTCACTAGATACTGTAGGGGCGATCACTCTGCTTAAGTCACATCAGCTCAAAACACTGGATATATACAGTTGAAGTCATAATTATTAGCCCCCCATTGAATTTATTTTTCTTTTTTAAATATTTCCCAAATGATGTTTAACAGAGCAAGGAAAGTTTCACAGTATGTCTGATAATATTTTTTCTTCTGGAGAAAGTCTTATTTGTTTTATTTCGGCTAGAATAAAAGCAGTTTTTAATTTTTTTAAAATCATTTTAAGGTCAATATTATTAGCCCCTTTAAGCTATATATTTTTTCGATAGTCTGCAGAACAAACCATCATTATACAATGACTTGCCTTACTACCCTAACCTGCCTGAATAACCTAATTAACCTACTTAAGCCTTTAAAAGGTCAGTTTAAGCTGTATAAAAGTGTCTTGAAAAATATCAAGTAAAATATTATTTACTGTCATTATGGCCAAGATAAAATATATCAGTTATTAAAAATGAGTCAATAAAACTATTTTGTTTAGCAATATGTTGAAAAAATCTTCTCTCTATTAAACAGAAATTGGGGAAAAAAATAAACAGGAGGGCTAATAATTCAGGGGGGCTAATAATTCTGACTTCAACTGTACGTTGGTTGCACCTGCAACAAAGAGGTTGTCAGTCACGTGAGTCACACCAATAGTCTGTAAACAAAGATCGCGCCACATCTGTATACATTATAGCTGCTCTAAAACTACTCATGTGTTGTAGCTGCTATATGTATAACCCGGGTGCGCACATGTGTTTCCTTTGCTTGTAAACTCATAAACATACACCTGTGATCGGTTCATGAGATCGGCCAGATCGGTGAGTACCGATGGAGTCATTAAATGTGATTTTATCGACCAATACCAATCGATCAGAGCATCCCTAGCTGGAACTCTAGCTGGACTCCTGATAAATAAGGAACTAAGCTGAAGTAAAATGAATGAATCTATTTATTTATATTTATTTTATTTAAGTCTTGATTTTAGGATGCACCAGATTTGAAATGGTGGGCTGAAGGGATCTGGCAGATACAGTGTCAGTAGCTCACAGAGGTAAACGTGAGCTGTACCATTCAGAGATTTAAAGGCAAAAAGTGCACATTTAAACTCAACTCAATGAACAGGTAGACAGGCCGTAAGATTGGAGTAATATGCTCCCTCCCTGCAAACATTTTACAGTAGGGGAGGAGGAAATGTTATTGTCAAAGTCGTATTGGTGTACAAGTAAATACACTCACTGAGAGGTCACCGAATAAAACACGACAGTTGTTTTTCACAGTCATGAACAAGTCTGAGGTAATTAGTCACAGTCACACACCTATTTTCTGGCATTTTTCAGGACGAGTGACTAAGGGGGGTGTAGACATGGACATTTAGATGATCACGCAATTCCTGAGACAAACATTCTCCGCTTTTCTCCACCTCCAGCGAGTGGGGGAACCTGTTTTCGGGCTGTAAATGCAAAGTAAATGAAGTAACTGTGGCCTGGTGTCGTGTTGCAACTTGCGCGGCAAACAGACGGAGCGTATTTTCACACGGAGGGAGAGAGAGCGGGGGATGAGGAAAGCATGATGAGGGGGAGATGAGTGGGTTTATGACTATAGCGTGAGGAGTATTCGTCTGCATTGACTGAGTAATGCTACTGTCTTCATGCAAATCACACCGTCACATATGAAAAACATTAAAGATATAGTTCCTGGTGCATATTGCGGACACAGTTCTCATTGTTTGTTGACCTTTTTGTGATTTTTATCACTATTAATAAGCTTATCGGCTTTTAAAAAAGCGAGAGATATACAAGTTTCCAGAAAACTGCAACGCTACTAAACCTCGTCTTTGAAAACTGCACTTAAAATAATGGGTGTAGAAAGTTTTCAGTCATAAATTTCTTGTAAATGTTTTTTAATAATTATTAGCAGTTGTAATGGATTAATTTATAGAAAGATATGGAGTTTGTATAGAGTTGTGTTTGTTTTTTGTGAAATGCACTACAATAGTCATTATTTTGTCTTTATTTTAGATTAAAAAGATAATCGAAGTAGTGTGTGCAATTAGGGTAAAACATACACTTAAAAAGTGGCATGCTGAAACAAAAGTAGAAGGAATCACTGCTTTGAATGTTGTTTCAAGAGTTCATACGTAGCTGATAATTGATTATAAAGCTTGTTTGGCATGCTGTCCCGGGAGAGAGCCCTGAGCTCATAAGATCCTCGAGCCTGGGGCTCCCTCCTGTTTGCAAGGCGAGAGGGGAGTTAGAGCTCAGGTAGATCTTGAGAACTTCCCTGCTGTAGTAGCTAATGAACAGATAGCGATTTCTCTTAAGAGATAACTACTTACTAGGAGCATTTCTATTAGAGGTGTAAACCTACACTGGTCTCACGGTTCAGTTCGGTTACGATTATCATGCCATCGATTCAGTTCAATTCGATATCTCGGTGCATCACAGTGCATTGACGATGCTTTCCATAAACAGTTTTATGATTTACTTTACAGGCGCTGTTCACCGATTAGTGACACTGATAAACGGCAGCGGCGCAGTGTTGGCAGATTGGGCGATTTTGTATAGGCATTTCGATGAGTTTTGGATAGTTTTTGCGCCTGAATCTGTCAGCTACATCTGGCAACACTGCAGCGTCGATCACAGCTGATCCATGATAGACGTGGTGGAGAAAACTCACGTCCTCATGTCTGCATCCAGAAGTATCGCTGTAACAGCCGAGAGGAGAGGAAAAGTCACGCCAGCAGGTCAAATGGGCCACAGTGAGAGAGAGAGAGAGAGAGAGAGAGAGACAGAGAGAGACAGAGAGACACAGAGAGACACAGAGAGAGAGAAAGAGCATGTTGCTAGTATGTTTATAGTATGAATTAGCATGTTGCTAGTATAGTATGAATTTGCATGTTGTTAGTATGATTAGTATGTTTCTGAATTGGTATAGTGTTGATATAAATTGGTTTGTTGTAAGTGTCAGTGAAAGACTGTCCAGCAAACAAACACGCAGTGCAATTGTGCACAGCTTCTGCGTTTTTAAGTAGTTGGAGCATTGTAAACACTCGCGCTCGCCTCCATAGCGCATATGAGATAAATGACGTCAGTACACAATAACCGGTTATGATTATTACTGAACCGATACCGAATTGTCTGCGTCTGCATTGCGGTGCACCGAAGAAACAATGAATTTTGACACCCCTAATCTCTATGGTGCTGATTTGGATTAGTCAATTAACTGAAGTTGCATGTTTTTGGACGGTGGTAGGAAACCGGGGAACCCGGTGGAAACCCACATGAGCACAGGGAGAGCGTGTAAACTCTGCACAAAAACGTCGGCTGGCTTGGTAAGGACTAGAACCAGTGACAGTCTTCCTGTGAGGCAACAGTGCTAACCACTGGGCCACCGTGCCACCCATCTTGGAAAGGTGAAGGAGAATGAGTAGGGGTGGAAGGAGGGATTCTTCAAACAAAGATGGCTGTTATATGGAACTTAGGGTATTTATAGTGGTATAGGAATCGTCTGATTGGTGAATCATAAATTGGATAATTCAGGACCATACACAAGCAATCATAAGCACATGATCCTCTTGAAATGAGTTTATAAATAAACTTCACATTGTGAAAATCAACCCTAAAAAGTTTTATGTTGAAACAGTAAATCTTGTAATGGACATTTACTGAATTGAATTGTTGCTTTAAAGCAGGGGTGCCCAAACGTTTTCGAATGAAGCTGCAAAATCCAAATATCATTGAGAGTCGTGGGCCAAAAATAAATATACAAAACTATATTACATTACAGTTGACTTTGAATCGCATTAACTAATGCAGTATAACTTTAATTATAATCTATTGCAATTAAAAACAATCACATTTATAACAGTGTAGTTCAGTGCTGTATACACTAGTCAAGCAGAATCTGCCCTTGCCTTGATTCACTCACCAAAGTCTCTGCATTGTCCTCTATACTTCGAGTGAGAGTGACAGTTTGTAGTTTTTTTTTTTTAATCTAAATATGATTAATTTAAACCATTTAAATTGAAACATTTAATTTCAGTTTTTGTAGCTTAATAATAAAACAAAGCAATAAAAGGTTACATAAAATTTGAAACGACAATCTCTAAACCATCCCCATCATTCTCCCTCTCTTCTCAGATGAGATGGTGGGCCAAATCAAAGGTTACCATGGGCCAACTTTGGCCCGCGGACCCTAGTTTGGGCGTCTCTGCTTTAAAGCATTAATAAACTGTTTTTAACATTCTTGACTCCATGGCGATGTCAAAACAGTACAAAATAATTTGTACTTTTTATTTATTTATTTTCATTTTGCCAATGAGACTCAATTTATTTTTATTTTATTTTTAAAAATGGGTATAGAAAGTTTTCAGTCAGAATTTTTTTATAGATGTCTTTATGTAATGTAATGCACATTTATTGAACTGAATTGTTGATTTAAAGCATTTATAAACTATTATTTTACCACTACGACTTAATGGCAATATCCAAACAGTACAAAATAATTTGTACATTTTTGTTTGTTTATTTTTTATTTTTTTACTAATAAGACTCAATGGCAATATGCTTAACATTATTTTATTTTATTTTACTTTATTTAAAAAATGGGCATAGAAAGTTTTTAGTCAGAATTTTTTTGTAGATGTCTTTATTAATGTTTACCAGTTGTAATGCATCAATATATAGAAAGATCTGGAATTTGTATCGAGCTGTATTTATGTGAAATGCCTACAAGAGTCTTTATTTTGTCTTTTATTTTTCAAAACTTTCTCAAAAAAAATCTCCTATTAAAGGAGATTTTGAACAGTGTGTGCAATTAAGAAAAGTGGCATACTGAAACAATAGTAGTAGTAATCACTGCTTTAAATATGGTGTTGTGAAACTCACCCCCAAAAAATTGTAGCCTATGTTGAAATGTTTAATATTCAGAAATTGCCAGTTAATCTTGTAATGCACATTTATTGAATTGAATTGTTGATTTAAAGCATTTATAAACTATTATTTTACCACTACGACTTAATGGCAATATCCAAACAGTACAAAATAATTTGTACGTTTTTGTTTAATTTTATTTATAAAATTTTTTTTTTACCAATCAGACTCAACGGCAATATGCTTAACATTATTATTATTTTTTATTTTTGCTTTTATTTTATTTACTTTTATTTTATTTTAAAAATGTATATAGAAAGTGTTCTTTAGTAATTATTAGCAGTTGTAAAGCATTATTATATAAAAACATATGGAATTTGTATAGAGCTGTATTGTTTTGTGAAATGCACTACAAGAGTCTTTATTTTGTCTTTATTTTAGATTAAAACGAGATTTTGAACAGTGTGTGCAATTGCAAACATGGCATACTGAAACAAAAGTAGTAGTAATCACTGCTTTAAATATTTTATTTTAAACAGAAACTCACCAAATAAAAAAATGAATGTCGAAACAATTAATATTCAGAAATTGCCAGTAAATTTCGTAATGCACATTTATTGAATTGTTGATTTAAAGCATTAATAAACAACTTTTTTTTCTCTATGATTCAATGGCAATATCTAAACAGTGCAACATAATTTTTATTTAATTTAATTAATTAATTTACTTATTTATTTATTTTATGACTGAATGACACTATGACGGAATAAAAAAAAATATTCTGATGAGTTGATATGCTGGGCATAAGTATTTTATTTAATTTTATTTCATCATGACTGAATAATACTAGAGGCGACAGTGGGTAGCGCTGTCGCCTCACAGCAAGAAGGTCACTGGTGCGAGTCTCGGCTGAGTCAGTTGGCATTTCTGTGTGGAGTTTACTTGTTGTCCCCGGGTTCACGTGGGTTTCCTCCCCACAGTCCAAAGACATGCGCTATAGGTGAATTGAATAAGCTAAATTGGCCATAGTGTATGAGCATGTGTGTGTGAATGAGTGTGTATGGATGTTTCCCAGTGCTGGGTTGTGGCTGGAAGGGCATCTGCTGCGTAAAGCACCTGCTGGATAAGTTGGCAGTTCATTCCGCTGTGGCGACCCCTGATTAATAGGGAGTAAGGGACTAAGCTGAAAAGAAAATGAATGAATGAAACACTATGACGGACATGAAAAAAATCAGATGAATTGAAAGTGATACAGATCAAGGACATTTTAAGCTGATGTTCCCTCAATGATTCATTATGTGCAGAATCCTAAGATTTTGCCAATAAGTCTTATTTCGTTGTTTCCACAGGAAAGATGGGGCTCTACTGGAGGATGTGATTGTGGATGGAGGCGCTCTGCACTTTTCTAGACCTCTCCGCTTGACAGATGAAGGAGATTACGTCTGCACTACCACCAATCTGGTAGGATCTGGAAAAACTGAGATTGAAGTAAAAATTTCAGGTGTGTATCCTACCAAAAACCCTTCAGTGAGGCTGAAGTGCAATGATCAGTGCTGTCATCTAGTGAAAGAATAATGCAACTGCATGTCTCATAAGGCATTGTACATCCATAATTTAAAATGAGCATTTTCTAACTCATAAAACAAAATGAATGCTCTAAAAGGACAAAAACAACAACACAACACCCTTAAAGAAACAGAAATCGGTTCATTTTATAACCCCTCTAGAGTTAAACAGTTGAGTTTAACCATTTTTAATCTACAGTATTCAGCCCACCTCTCGGTCTAGCTAGTGTAATTTTTAGCTTAGCTTAGCATAAATCATTGAATCGAACTAGACCATTAGCATCTTGTTAAAAAATGACCAGAGTTTAGCTTGACTCTTTTCTAGTTACATCGTGGACTAAAAATGTACGCCGATGTGACTAGGAACTACACTCACTGGCCACTTTATTAGTTACACCTAGTGCCAGGTTGGATCCCCTCTTGCTTTCAGAACTGCCTTAATCCTTCGTGGCATAGATTCAACAAGGTGCTGGAAATATTCCTCAGAGATTTTGGTCCATATTGACATGATGGCATCACACAGTTACTGCAGATTTTTCAGCTGCATATCCATGATGTGAATCTCCCATTTCACCACGTCCCAAAGGTGCTCTATTGGATTGAGCTCTGGTGACTGTGGAGGCCATTTAAGTACAATAAACTCATTGTCATGTTCAAGAAACCAGTCTGAGATGATTCATGCTTTATGACATGGCGTGTTATCCTGCTGGAAGTAGCCATCAGAAAATGGGTACACTGTGCTCATAAAGGGATGGACATGGTCAGTAACAATACTCAGGTAGGCTGTGGTGTTGATACGATGCTCAATTGGTATTAATAGGCCCAAAGTGTGCCCAGAAATATCCCCCACACCATTACACCACCACCACCAGCCTGAACCATTATTACAAGGCAGGATGGATCTATGCTTTCATGTTGCTGACGCCAAATTCTGACCGTACCACCCGAATATCACAGCAGAAATCGAGACTCATCAGACCAGGCAACGTTTTTCCAATCTTCTATTGCCCAATTTTGGTGAGCCTGTGCGAATTGTAGCCTCAGTTTCTTGTTCTTAGCTGACAGGAGTGGCACCCGGTGTGCTCTTCTGCTGCTGGAGCCCATCCACCTCAAGGAGATGCTCTTCTGCATACCTCAGTTGTAACGAGTGGTTATTTGAGTTACTGTTGCCTTTCTATCAACTGGAACCAGTCTGGCCATTCTCCTTTGACCTCTGGCATCAACAAGGCACAGAACTGCCGCTCACTGGATATTTTCTCTTTTTCAGACCATTCTCTGTAAACCCTAGAGATGGTTGTGTGTGAAAATCCCAGTAGATCAGCAGTTTCTGAAATACTCAGACCAGCCCGTCTGACACCAACAACCATGACACTTTCAAAGTCACTTAAATCACCTTTCTTCTCCATTCTGATGCTCGGTTTGAACTGCAGCAGATCGCTTTGACCATGTCTACATGCCTAAATGCGTTGAGTTGCTGTTATGTGATTGGCTGATTAGAAATATGCTTTAACGAGCAGTTGGACAGGTGTACCTAATAAAAAATAATCATCCAGGAACTTTGCTGCCATATTATGGCCGCAGCAGTTGAAGTGATATTACGCAGCACTATCAGTACATGGTCCTTGTGCAAGCAAGTGGTCATGTTGGAAGTCACCTAGCTAGGGACTATTTTCAGGTGTTGTTTAATATCATTGCACCTGCTGAAGCCATGGTGCGGCAAAAAAAAGTTTCTTAACTATTACACCAGAACGAGAGTATATATACAGTTGAAGTCAGAATTATTAGCCCCCTTTAAATCTTTTTTCTTTTTAAAATATGTCCTAAATTGTTTAACAGAGCAAGGAAATGTTCACAGTATGTCTGATAATGTTTTTTCTTCTGAAGAAAGTCTTATTTGTTTTATTTCGGCTAGAATAAAAGCAGTTTTAAATTTATATATATATATATATATATATATATATATATATATATATATATATATATATATATATATATATATATATATATATATATATATATATATATTATATATTATATTTTTAATAATTCTGACTTCAACTGTAGTTCCTAGCCATATCGACCTGAAAATAGATATAATTTTCATTTTACTTCAATCTTAGTACACATTGTACACATTGTAACTACAGAGAGAGTCAAGGTTTAAATGGTAAAATTATTCAAACTCTTTGGTCATTTTTAGTGAGATGCTAATGGTCTAATCTGATTCAATGATTTATGCTAAGCTAAGCTAAAAATGCTCTGGTAGATCGGCTGATAGATTCAAAAATTATAAAACTCATCTGTTGAGCTCTAGGAGAGTGGAGTGGAGTGTTCCTTTAAATAGAACAACACTGATGCTCAGAAATGATATCTATATTATTCTTTATTAATGGAATACAGTTGAGCAAACAATATATTTGTCTGCATGTTTATTTTTAGAGCCAACTCCTATCACATCGGTGAACTACATGCTGATGATCACCATCGCTGCTCTTGCTGCAGGGGTTATTTTCACTCTTATCTGTGTGATCATTTGCGTAAACCGTCATTATAAACGCAGAAATCAACAACTGGCCATAGAGCTGGATGAAAAAAAGTAAGACGTTTTGCTTTCAGTTTATGAACTGGTGTGAATATGAGTGTGTGCTACACCCTCACCTTTCTTGTCTTTTTAAAGGGTGGAAATCAACACCCTATCAAGACAGGCCTCGATTAGGAGGGTGAACTCCAGCAGCACAGACAACAGATACTCGGTAAAACCACCGCAAAATATGCACTTATTTCTTTTTAATATTTTGATTTGCACTCATATTTGGGCTTTTATTTGTTTGTAAGATGTCTCTCATGCTCACAAGTTGATTAAAATACACTCTAAAAATTCTGGGTCATTTTAACCCAGTGTGTTAAATATGGATAAACCCAACATTTGGATAAGTTTTTCATATTTGTATTTATTTATTTTTTTCATTCAATTTAAATGACACTTTTAAGTCAATGCAGTTGTTCTTATTTGACCCAACGTTGGGTTAAAACAACTCAGCCTTTTATAGATTGTGCAGTATTAAATAAATAAAAACAGTAATAATGTGAAATTTGCATCTAAAATAATTGTTTTCGTAATATTTTAGGGCCAGTTTTACTTAATAGGTTGTTCTACTGTCAGGGATTTACTGCAGCAAAAAAGGCAGGATTTAACAAACACATGGTTAAAAAAAGAGACATGGACATGGTTATTTTATGCATTTTCCAATTCCCAATTAACTGCTAAATTTATGCACTGCAAAATAAATTACATGAGCTGTAAGTCATGACAACTTAAAGGTGCAGTAGGTGATCTGCCTAAATGCTAACCGGTTTGCATAATATCTTTCAAAAACAATCCTTCCCCTGTCGTGCAAAGCCAAACCTCCTGAAATCGCGAACGCGCACATTAAAGATGACAGAGACCCACTGACTAGATCATGTCATTCGTCAGTTAGAAAACTTTATAGTACTCTGTAGTATTATATCTAGCACGTTTTCAGTTAGCAAGCAAAACTTGTCATCACTGTCTCATCAATCTCACTTATCAGTCTCACTCTTTCATACGCTTTGTCTTAAAGCGACTACTGTATGCTTAGTGACTGGCCGGCGCGCTGCAGGAATTACACTTATTACTAAGCCATACTTGCATGCTATTTCAGACCGAATATTCAAAGTAGCATGGTAAACAATATAGGGAGCGCGTCACAGGATGTCATTGTTCAAAAATGAACCAATGTGATGTGAATATAAAACCAACTTGACCTCAGTGAAGCAGGCTAGGCAGAATAGCGCTATTTACTAATGTTTTGTTGTGAAACGACATAAAAATCTACATTATCGATGCTGTAAAAGTTCCCTTATGAAACTGAAAATAGCCACATCAATCGTTCACCGGAAAATTTAAGTGGCTGAACAACACTTTCGTGCATATAAGTTAACCCATTCATAACACAACACAATCTACATCAGCTTTGCGTGACTAAAATACTTAGCAAACATAGCACTAGCATTTTAAAAGAAATACTTCAGCCATGGTGTTCCTCCAGCGTGCAATAGTAACTCCAATATTCATTCAGGATTTTTAAAACGTTTTTAGCGCTGTCACTCGTGTTCACATGACTACTGCCCACGTGAACGCGCATTGGCAGATCTGTGTGAACGGGTTGTTCAAATCTACATTTGCTGACAGACAGTTTGGGCTACTAATCAGAATTATGGGAATTGTCGGCCCAACAATATTTAATTGGATGAACAGTTTTTAGTTTTATGCCTCACCCAGAATATAAAAACACATATAAATACATTTAGATCATTTACTTTAATCATTTCTATTGGAATGTGAAGTGACTTTCAACCAGCACAACAACAAATGTTTCTCAAGACAATCACCTACTGCACCTTTAACTTTGTTTTGTTAATTTAAGTTATATGAGCTGTCTTAAGTCAGTTTAATGTAATCTCAGTTAAAATGACTTTCTAAGGTTAATTTAATTCAACCTAAAACTGTAAGGCTGCCACAAATTTTTCAGTGTATTGAAATAAAATGCGGTTTACTATTTGAATTGTCTGTTTACAGGGATTTGAGCTTTTATATATTGTCTAAAAAGCTAGTCTTAACCTATTTTGTGCCTGTGTTGTTAGATTACATGTGCTTAATAATCAGCATTGGCTTTGCTTGTTTTTAGCTGAATTTGCACTTTATTTTTGCATCAACCATTATGGAAATTAGAGGCTGTGTATTTGTTCTTTCATTTGTGCATGTCAGTATAATAACTCACAATGCTTTGCACTCTTTTTAAATGGAATTTAACTTTCATACTATTTGAACTTGGCCCTACAGTAGTTAAAATATATGTATTTATTTATTTTTTGTTATTGCTTTAGTCTTTAATTTCACTTGATCCTTCAAAAAGCGACTTATTATTATCGGTGTTAAACATTTTTGTGGTATTTCTGTGGATTATATGAACAGAGAAGCTCAAAGCATTTTTTTCGTTCTTTTATTATAAACGTCTGTGCTGTCATTCGACTAATTTAATGCATTCTTACAGAATAAAAGTAAACATTTCTCGAATAAAAAAAAAAACAAAAACGTACTGACCCCAACGTAGTGTAATAAACAATATTTATGTGTGTATGAATGTATGCATTTATCTGTTTATTAATTTTTTATTTATATATCATTCATTCATTCATTTTATCTGAATATATACTATTTAAGATTTGAAATGTCTGTTTTGATATCATCTAATAAAATAAAACATTTTTCACATATGTATTTAAGCATTTAGGCTTATTATGCTTTAGAGTATGTTTATTTATGGACAAAATGATGACGTATATATTAATTCAGCTCTTTCTGTCTTCTTTTAAAAGGAGGACAATCATCCTTTAAGAGTCGAAGGGACGATACGCACAAGTCTCTCCTCACTGGTTTGTGATTTCTTTTCATGTGTCATTTTGAAATGCTTTAAAAAGAGCGTTCACCCAAAAATATTAATTCTGCTGATATTTACTCGTCCTCCACTTATTCCAACCCTGTTTGAGTTTATTTCTTCTGTCAAATGCAAAACAAGATAGTTTGAAGAACATTGAAAGCAGCACCTTTTGACTTCATTAGAATATTTTGCTCCAACTATGGATGTCATAAGCTATGTTTCCATCCAAAGATGCTAATTAAATTCATGCACAAACCTGGAATATCACATAAAAGACGTGCAAATAAAGGAACGTTTCCATCCAAATAGTCAAAGCGAGCAAAATTGTCACTTCCTGATCATCTGGCACCAAATATCAAAAGTGAAAACAGCTGTGGTAGGAGAAGCTGCCTGAATCTTTTCTTTATTTAATAAATGACTTGCGCCACAGAAGACAATGCCGACACGCAAAGAACACTTAGTGGCGTTTAAAGGCGTGAGACTCTGAGCACAGATGCTGTTGACTATTCTGGAGGTAATTAATAATATGATAACACTAATACTGAACTGGTTACGCCAATTTAGAATGACTAAAACAACATTTCAGATGTTTTACAATGTGCTCAGGCTGCTGGTTTGTCCATTCACACATATTTATCATCACATGATCTCTTATAACCAGTGTGCAAATGATACATTGACAATCAGAGGGGGGGGGGTCGTTATTTTTGTGTAATACATTCTTCATTGAATCAAATGTATGCATTTATTTAAATGACATTTATTTCATTAATTAAACATATTTAAGTTTTCAGTGTTTTGTGGGATATTTTGTGTATTCCGGCGTACAATATCCCTGATTCGATGTTTCAGAGGTTACTGTAGGTCAAACTTTGCGTCTAATTTGACTTTACTTTTAGGCTGTATGTAGGAACAAACACCTATTTGACAAAAAGTGTCTTGTGAACACTTACCATGTCTATCGGCGTAGACTAATTGACGTGATTATGCTTTCCCAATGGTATAATCCATTATAGGGGTGGTGAAATGCATATTTATATTATCTATGATTTTAATTAATGATATTGGTATTTAAGATACAGATCAGAGCAAACTTTTTCTCACTATTTAGAGGGCTGCCAATCCTACACCCTACCCCCCTTACCCACATGCTGTTTTGATGTCCTTCAGGGGGATCAATTATTAATTAAGGGGGCCAATCCTCCCCAAACCCAGCTGTATTTCACACCCTAAAGACTTTTTTAATGCGCATAGTGGAATTTGTTTTTTTTTTATGCGCATTTTCAAAATTTATGCGCATCTTGGGGTTTCCATCAACCATTCTAACTATGTTTCCATCCACCTATTTTTATGCGCATGTTGGATATGCACATAAAAAGGTGGATGGAAACATAGCTGAGGGTGGCATGGTGGCTCAGTGGTTAGCACTGTTGCTTCACAGCAAGAAGGTCACTGGTTCGAGTCCTGGCTGGGCCAGTTGGCTTTGTGTGGAGTTTGCATGTTCTCCCCATGTTTGCATGGGTTTCCTCTGGGTGCTCCGGTTTTCCCCACAGTTCAAAGACATGCACTATAGGTAAATTGGATGAACTAAATTGGCCGTAGTGTATGAGTGTGTGTGTGTGTGTGTGTGTGTGTGTGTGTGTGTGTGTGTGTGTGTGTGTGTGTGTGTGCGTGCGTGCGTGCGTGCGTGTGTGTGTGTGAATGCGAGAGTGCATGGGTGTTTCCCATTTTACAGGTTTTAAAACATATCCCGGGATAGTTGGTGGTTCATGCCGCTTTGGAGACCCCTGATAAATAAGGGCCGAAACCGAAGGAAATGAATGAATGAAACATAGCTATTGGCTGCTAATTTGACAACATTATTCAGAATATCTTGTTTTGTGTTCAACAAATTCATTAAATCTTTCAACCACGTAAATGGTGAGAGAATGTAGATTATTGGGTGAACTGTCCCTTTAATGTTTATTTACTGTCATAGTCTGCAGTTTTGACATGATGCATATATGAACAGAATAATAATAGTTTAATTGTGGTAATAATGAAATTGTTTAATTGTAATCCCTGACTGTTTACTTTGACAGGAACGTCCTCGTTCCAGGGATAGTCGCTCCACGCTGGGAGGAGTGGATTCTCTGGGTCGGCCTGCAATTTATAACACGTCCAGAAGAGGGAGAGAAAAAACCATGGACAGAGCTGACAGAGAATCTGCTCGACTGATGATGGAGTCTTTTGAGCAGGACAGTAACATGTCACAGGTATGTATGAGTAAGAATTCTTGAGTCTGCATTTGTGGATAATGCATGATGCTTTCCTTTTTATAAAAAACAAGTTTTTTGTTCTATTTCAAGAAATGGGTCAGTAAATTGAGATATTGTAAAGTATCTTAATGTGCGTCCACTTCAGAAGGTCAAAGTGATTTTTATAATAAATAATTATATTTACATTAATTTTCTGCTCATTTAATGCGAGGTTTGCTTTGTTGTTTTTGAGACCTTTACATGGTAATTGTTAATGTTTTTAAATCTTGGTTTAGCTAGTTTAGCAGTTTGCTAGTTTATGGAAATATTTGATGTGGAAATTTTAAGCATATTTTACTTTCTTAAAAATGCAAAAGCAGCATAACAGATACTTTCACATTACTTAACCTAAAAAGTAACTGTAACAGATTTACAGGGTTCCCACCCTTCTTGAAAGTACTTGAATTTCAGACATGTGGATTCAAGACTTGCAAAGTACTTAACAACAAACATTGATCCTTGAAAGTGCTTGAAATAAATTTGAAATAAAATTTGTTTATACTTTTCTTTCAACAATTGTACTCAGTTGTCAAAAACAGAACAAAAAAATGGAGAAATTTTTAAATCAAAAATCTTAGATTTAAGTCTAGCCAGTAATACTGACAAATAATGCATATTTAATCAATATTTCAAAAACCGCATTTGAATACTACCAGTATTATGTAAAGTTTGTTGAATATGACTGTTTGAAATGGTCCCTTTTAGAAAAAGACTGATGTTTTTTTTATATAAATATTAAGTGTAAGAGAAATGTGAAGTACAGTAAAGACTTTCATGATGCTACATAAGCTGGGGCATGAATTACAAAGGTGCTTGATTTAACATTAATGGTGCTTTAAAACATCCTTAAAAGTTCTTGATTCTGCTTTTTATGAAAGTGTGGGAACTCTGCATGTAGTTACTTAAAAAAAGTGAGCGACCCCTGATGAATAAAGAGACTAAGCCGAAAAGAAAATGAATGAATGAATAAAAATAAAAAGGTTTATTTAATAGTTTAATAACTCACAGTATTGCGGTTTTACTATATTTTTATCAAGTAAATGCTGTCTTGGTGTACATATTAGACTTATGAGAGTCCCACACTTTTAAATTGTGTTGTAGATGAAGAAAATCATCCAATATGTAATAATTATATCTTATAATGGCTTTGCTGCCGAGTTTGAATATTTGAGTTTCACAAAAACAGTAATTCATATATATGATTTGATATATTAATGGTAAATATATTCATTATGGAACGTTTAGTAACACAAAAAATTCACCCAAAAACGAACATTACCTCATCCTTTACTGTTTTAAAACTTTTATGAATTTTTTTCTTCTGTTAAACACAAAAACAAGATATTCTGAAGAATTCTGAGGGAAAAGCAGCCATTGACATCCATAGTAGGAACAAAAATTACAATGAAAGTCAATGGCTGTTTTTGATGTATATCTTCCTTTGTGTGCAATAGAAGACAGAAATTCAAACTATTTTGAAACAAGTGGAAGATGAATAAATCTTTAAAGGGAATGACTATCCCTTTAAAATATTTTTCAACAAATACATTTGCTAATAAACTGATTGGCACATAATCACTCCTTTCAATTTTGCCATTCAGGAAACCCATCTTCTCCCTCCTCTCCACCCCTTATCCTACACAATGGACCAGCCCGTAGACATGGTCAGACCTCGAAACGGCAATGCCATTCTGCCAGCAGACGGGAGGCCGCATTCTGGAGGGAGTACCAGAGGGGGCAGCAGCAGGCATCATTCACCGTTAGTGTCCATGTACCCTACTCTTACAGATGAAGAGGAAGACTCTGTCAGCCCTACGGATTCGGGAGTCCACCGTGGTACACTGGAGCATGACGCTTTTGAAAATGGCGACAGCGAGACCACGAGTTCTCAGATATCTGAAGCTCTGTCCAGTCATTTTGAGCGCTCTAATGGCACACTACGACCCAAAGTGAAACCCAACAACATCATTCTGCCAGCCAACACAACTATTTACTTTCATCCGCATAGCCCACCTATCCATAAAGCTCAGATCGTTTAGAGGGATTGTTTGGAAATGTCTTTCATGAGAGGAGTCTTGGATTTATTGTTTGAAGTTCAGGATGATTACTAAGCCAAATGTGGAACTTTTATATAAACTTTTTATATGAACTCAGTCTCAAGGTGGCAAAAACTTGAACTCTATCAAGCCATCATATGACCAAACTCAGACCTGAATATCAGTATCAGCATTACACAAAAAGGCTCTCAAATAGTGGCATAATCTACTCTGGATTCTGGAAGTGGGACGTTTGAGTATTAATGAACTACAATATGTGTTTCAGGTACAGCTTAGCTGGAAATCTAGCTAAGTTCCTCTGTTTGACCAGGAATTAAGATTTTTATATATATATATATATATATATATATATATATATATATATATATATATATATATATATATATATATATACAGTTGGATAAATAAGTATTGAAGACGTCATGTTTTATCCTGGGAATAATATTTTTAAAGGAGCTGTTGACATGGAATTGAAGCAGATTTTAGTAAAAACCCAAACAATACAAACATAAAGTTGTTATGTGCAATAACAATGAAATGACACAAGGAGAAAGTACTGAACTACTTAAATGTATTTAATAGACTTCAACAGAGTGTAAAAATCTTGATGGTTCTGTGGGTCTCGTCTATCAAATCTGATCTTTAATTTAATATTCTCTATTGGATTCAAGTCAGGTGATTGGCTGGGCCATTCTACAGCTTGATTTTCTTTCTCTGAAAGCATTTGAGAGTTTGTTTTGGATCATTGTCTTGCTGAAATGTACATCTCCATCATCCTGCTGAAGTAGATGTTGGATTGAAGCAGCAAATATTAATTTACAATGACGAAGGGCAGAGGGTTGCTGAAGAACTACTGAGAGATTTCAGCTGCTGTCTGGGCTTTCACTGCCTTTCTACACCTCCCTTTCTTCGTGTGTTTAATAATTTTTCAATTCAATTCATTTCAATTCATCTTTATTTGTATAGCGCTTATACAATGTAGATTGTGTCAAAGCAGCTTCACATGGAAGATTATAGTGAAATGAAACCGTGTCAGTTCAGTTTTCAGAGATTAAGTTCAGTTCAGTTTAGCTCAGTTCAGTGTGGGTTAATAATCACTACTGAGAGTCCAAACACTGAAGAGCAAATCCATCGATGCGCAGCTCTACAGATCCCGAACCATGTAAGCCAGTGGCGACAGCGGCGAGGAAAAAAAACTTCACCAATTGGCGAAAGCGAAGATTTAAAAACCTCGAAAGAACCTGGCTCAGATGGGCACGACCATTTCCCCTATGGCCAAACGTCTGGTGCAGAGCTGCAGTCTAGGCGCAGGAAGCTGGACCTCAGCGAAGACTCGTCTGTCCTTGGAGCATCACAGGAGTCAGTCTCATGCTCTTACGCTTTTCATGCGTCATTTCATTTTACGATGCATAACTTCATTTGTTTAGTTTTATTTGCATATATAGATTTCTTTGGCTGTTACCAACATCCTGGGAAAATGTCAAGTCAACAGCACCTTCAGAAATATGTTTTTTTGAGAAAAATGGTGATGCGTTCAATACTTATTTTCCCCGCTGTATATACTACAACCTAATTCTTCACTTGAATTGCTGTTGAGGGAGAGAATGCTACAAGAACTGTTTTCTGGACAGTCAATCCTTCACTGTGACCGTATGTTTGTAATCATGAGATGTACAAATGATGTTTTGAAATGTTTTTGAATATATATAGATATGTGTGCATTTTCACTGTAAACTACCCGCTGCATGAATAGTATTCTGAAGTATTGCGTTAACATATTTTTTAAAAACAAGGTTCTTATGTGTTCACAAAACGGCATTGTTTACAACATTTATACTTCATTAGTTTCTAGTGCTTTAAATGTATTTAGGTTTAATAAGTGGGTTGTGTTAATGCAAGCTCCTGAGATATTCCTGTGATCTTTCTATATCTACAAAAAATATAAAGCCTTACTGTTGTCCTGATGGTAACTTTGGTGTTTTCAGTTCTCTACAGTGTACGAGGGTGGTGTTAATTAATGGCCAGTTATTAAATCCTTTTTAATAATGTATCCATCCAAGTTTAATTCCAAAATTAAAGTTGTTAAACATTGAATGTGTAACAATGTCAGAGAAAATGTGAAGGCTGCGCATGTTCAGCAATTTACATGACCAACCCAGACAATTAATCACTTCAAAATACTAAAAATGTCAACTGTTCAAAATCAGGGTGGTCAGAGATCAATGTGCCATAATGCAATTTGAAAGCAAGTGAATGAAGGGTAACCATCATTCCCATCGAATACTACAAACAAATCTGTGGATTCTTTGATTTAAACCAACACTATTAAAAGAAAAGGTAAACTTCTGTTATATTATATTATATTATATTATATTATATTATATTATATTATATTATATTATATTATTCATTCATTTTCTTGTCGGCTTTGTCCCTTGCGGGGTCGCCACAGCGGAATGAACCGCCAACTTATCCAGCACGATTTTACGCAGCGGATGCCCTTCCAGCCGCAACCCATCTCTGGGAACTTATATTATATTATATTATATTATATTATATTATATTATATTATATTATATTATATTATATTATATTATATTATATTATATTATATTATGATGTGTATGTATTTACATCATGTAACTATCGACTATAATAGGCCTATTTTAGTGTAAAATATGCTTTGTTGTTAGTGCAGGAATCACGCATACATAAAGAACTTTGGGAATCTTGACTTTTATTTTGAATTTAAACCCGACTACCTGAAATGAAAATTCCTATTATTCCATCGTCACTCTACATTACGCTTTATTTGAAAGAACGTAGTCCTTCATATTTTCCAAAACTGCCTCTGAATGTATAGGAAGATGAAAGAAATGGTTGGAATTATTTTTATTTGTATGCAAATACTGTCCTGCTAGCAGCCTTCTTCACAAAACATGAAATAAAGAGTCTTTATCTTTTTGCAAGGACTTACTTCTCGACGTAGGCACCGAGTAGCCATTTCGAGTATGTAGTTGATTCGTTTATTAGTGATCAATTCCTGAATGACCACATTGTTGTTCTCACGAAGGGACTTTTATCTCATCAAAAAGGCGTATCGCCGTCCATTTTGTTGTCTGTTCACCATGGCGAGCTTCACACATCGATGCTTTAATTCTAGGCACATTCGCTGAGGAATTTACCTCCCATCCTCCTTTCTCCTTCAAAGCTATCGACGCTCTTTCTTCTTTATTTTAACTTCCGCAAGAGCCCGGTTTTATACAGTACCTTTGTGTATACTTCGAAAACACATCAATGTGCTTTTATTTCCGTTGGTGATATGGATTAATGTGTCGATGCTTGCTAAAATTGACTGGATGTAATTGCTCCACCTGACCATGCAGAATATCCAAGAGAACAACACGCTGCAAGGATTAGTGTAGTTTATATATAATACTGCGTTAATATACAGCGTATATTTATACCTGAATTCGCTTTCTTAAGCACATCTTCCAAGAAAGGGAAAAGAGAAGAGAAGAAAAGAAAGAAGGGAACCCCAAAGAGAGGTACAGTGCACTGAATGAATGTAACCTGCTCATATGATCAGCTCATGTCATCAGCGCATTTTTGAGGCTACATGTTAATCACTAAGCTTATATGGTTATTATATATCATTATATAATCGATATATGCTTTGTATTAACATGCTGTATGCATAATTAAAAACTAAATTGTGCTTTTGCATTTATTATGTATTTTTTGCTAAATTAAAACTATTTTTGATTGACAATTTATAGTTGTGTTTGGGTAACACAAAATTTTAGTTTTTGTCTGTAAAATAATGATATTACTAAACAATTTTAAATTAAAATGCTGCCTTTAGACCATAAATTATGATTTTTTTTTGCATAAAACAACAACAAAAAAACTCACTTTCATATATATGTATATTCATTTTTAGACAACACTGAGGAGTTAAATGAGTACCTGGTGATATAAACCCTTTTTTCAGTCACAACAAATAAAAACATTTGATGTTGTAAACAGAATTTTATATAAATATTACAATAGTGTTTCCTACTTTAACAAATTTAGATATTTTTGGGAAAAAGTCATCAAAAAAGTTGATGTTTATAGATTTATTATTATTATTATTATTATTATTAATATTATTATTATTTTTATTATTATTATCATTATATACCTGATTTGTGGTTTGTATTTATATGCTGTAAAATCTAAATTGTGCTTTTGCATTCATTAATTTATTATTTATTTTTTGCTAAATTAAAATCCTTTTTGATTGACAATTTATAGTTGTGTGTTTAGGAAACACATTATAGTTTTGTCTGTAAAATAATGACATTTCTTTTCAATTTAAATTAAAAAAGCTGTCTTTAGACCATAAATAATGTATTTTTTGCATAAAACAAGAAGAAAAAATCATATTTTTCAGATATATTAATATTTTTTTTAGACAACACAATAACAATGTTGTAAATAAAGAGGATTAATTAAATTAGTGCTTGGTGAAATAAACACTTTTTTTCAGTCACAACAAATAAAAACATTTGATGTTGAAAACAGAATTTTATATAAATATTACAATAACGTTTCCTACTATATAACACATTTAGATATTTTTGGGAAAAAAGTAATCATAAAAGTTAACGTTTATAGATTTATAATTATTATTATTATCATTATAAAACTGATATATGGTGTGTATTTATATGCTGTATGCATAATTGTACAAATTAAATTGTGCTTTTTCATGTTGTATTTATTACTAAATGAAATTTTTTTGATTCACAATTTATAGTTATGTGTTTGAGTAACACACCGTTTTAGTTTTTGTCTGTAAAATAATGATATTTCTTCCCAATTTAAAATAAAAATGCTGTCTTTAGAGCATAAATTATGTATTTTTTGCATAAAACAACAAAAAAATGTTATTTTCATATATATGTATATTCATTTTTAGACAACACAATAACAATGTTGTAAATAAAGAGGAGTTAAATTAGTGCTTGGTGATATAAACCCTTTTCTTTCAGTCACAACAAATAAAAACATTTGATATGACACTGAAAACTTTGATTTTTTTAAATAAAAATATTACAATAGTGTTTCCTTCTTTAACACATTTAGATATTTTTGGGGAAAAGTAATCAAATAAGTTAATGTTTAATGATTTATTATTATTATTATTATTATTATTATTATTATTATTATTATTATTATCATTATAAAACTGATAAATGGTTTGTATTTATTTGCTGTATGCATAATTGTAAAAACTAAATTGTGCTTTTGCATTTATTATGTATTTATTACTAAATCCAAAATCCTTTTTGATTGACAATTTATAGTTATGTGTTTAGGAAACACACCATTATAGTTTTTGTCTGTAAAATAATGACATTTATTCCCAATTTTAAATAAAAATGCTGTCTTTAGAGCATAAATAATGTATTTTTTGCATAAAACATATAAAAACCCTCATTTTCAGATATTCATTTTTAGACAACACTGTGGTCTGTTGTAAATAAAGAAGAGTTAAATTAGTACTTGGTGATATAAACCCTTTTCTTTCAATCACAACAAATAAAAACATTTGTTGAAAACAGAATTTTACATAAATATCACAATAGTGTTTCCTACTTTAACAAATTTAGATATTTTTGGGTAAAAAGTAATCATAAAAGTTAACGTTTATAGATTTCTTCTTATTATTTTCATTATATAACTGATGTATGGTTTGTATTTATTTGCTGTATGCATAATTGTACAAACTAAATTGTGCTTTTGCATTTATTAATTTATTATGTATTTATTACTGAATGAAAATTCTTTTTGATTGACAATTTATAGTTATGTGTTTGGGTAACAACAATATAGTTTTTGTCTGTAAAATAATGATATTTGTTCCCAATTTAAAATAAAAATGCTGTCTTTAGAGCATAAATTATTTTTTTTATTTTGCATAAAACAACATCAAATGTAATTTTCTGACATGTATATTCATTTTTAGACAACACAATAACAATGTTGTAAATAAAGAGGAGTGCTTTAGTGCTTGGTGAAATAAACACTTTTTCAGTCATAACAAATAAAAACATTTGATATGACATTGAAAACATTGAATGTTATATAAATATCACAATAGTGTTTCCTACTTTAACAAATTTAGATATCTTGGGGGAAAAAGTAATCAAATAAGTTAATGTTTAATGATTTATTATTATTTTTATCATCATCATCATCATCATCATTATTATTATTATTATTATCATTATTAATTAAATCTCACAACTAGTCTAATCAATATTAATTAAAATTATTTTTTCATTTCAGAAAAGGGTTTATTCCTGTTTTTTTCCCTGTGTCATTGTTGAACATTAATTATTACTATGAAAATATTATACATTTAAAGAAAATGATACAAGATACAGATACACAGCAATGTCAAGTTTAGCAAGTTTAAACGGAAATAGTTCTCATGTTCATTTAGCTTGATCTACTAAAACACCTAACACTATCTAAATAAAAAGATCTAAATCCTAAGTTACAAAAAAAAAAAAAAAAAAATACAACAACAACAACTTATAATTACATCACAAAATAACTAAAACCTGAACTAAATGTAAAAATAGACACACCTAGCAACTTGGTTTTAGGCTTTTTTAATTGTCAAAAGCACTAAAATTATGTGCATCATATATATCATTTGTTAAACTGTCTTTTTTTAAATAATAATTTTGTTCTTCCTGTTAATAACTCTCAGTATTGATTTATTCATTGATTTAATCTTCTATCTTTATTCCTGTGTCCTTAAGAAAATGTAAAATTGTCAAATCTAAGATACAGATACACAACAATGTCCCATGAAAACAGCTCCTGGAAAGCACATTTAGACCACAGTTCACATGTCACAGCATTAGGATTAACAAAGTTGTAAGCTATTTATAGTCGGTTGTTTACAACTACCATTGTTTTACTGCTTTAGCAAGGCTTCGTTCTCTTATTTTGTTATTATAAAGAAGGAGTAATGGACGGAAACTGAACATCAGACCTTAAATGTTGCTGGTTTGTGGTTTCTGTAGATCCCTGCACAGTTGCAGACACGTGAGAGCTTGAGGTGTCTAGAGTTTCACTGGACAAGAGGGGCTCTCACTTTTACCTTAATACTCCATTCTATCGGACCCAATAGCCCAGTTCTTCATTGAACACAACTGACATTATGAACGTGAGTGATATTATAGTTGGCTGCAGTTTTAAAATTATGGGCAGATATTAACCAACCAAATTCATATACTGTACTATATATATATATATATATATATATATATATATATATATATATATATATATATATATATATATATATATATATATATATATATATATATATATATATATATATATACATATATATACACAGGGAGTGCAGAATTATTAGGCAAGTTGTATTTTTGAGAATTAATTTTATTATTGAACAACAACCATGTTCTCAATGAACCCAAAAAACTCATCAATATCAAAGCTGAATATTTTTGGAAGTAGTTTTTAGTTTGTTTTTAGTTTGAGCTATTTTAGGAGGATATCTGTGTGTGCAGGTGACTATTACTGTGCAGAATTATCAGGCAACTTAACAAAAAACAAATATATACCCATTTCAATTATTTAATTTCACCAGTGAAACCAACATAACATCTCAACATTCACAAATATACATTTCTGACATTCAAAAACAAAACAAAAACAAATCAGTGACCAATATAGCCACCTTTGTTTGCAAGGACACTCAAAAGCCTGCCATCCATGAATTCTGTATTTTGATCTGTTCACCATCAACATTGCGTGCAGCAGCAACCACAGCCTCCCAGACACTGTTCAGAGAGGTGTACTGTTTTTCCTCCTTGTAAATCTCACATTTGATGATGGACCACAGGTTCTCTATGGGGTTCAGATCAGGTGAACAAGGAGGCCATGTCAATTGTTTTTTCTTCTTTTAGACCCTTTCTTGCCAGCCACACTGTGGAGTACTTGGACGCGTGTGATGGAGCATTGTCCTGCATGAAAATCATGTTTTACATTTTTTTTACAAAATCTGTCAGAATAACAATTGATTTTTATTTGTTGTGACTGAAAAGCTGGGAATTATACAAAAACTTTGGGTGATATTGCTCAAGAAATATATATTTAAAAATGTCAATATATATTTGCTGTACCAAATTTTAGCTGCAAGTATGCTGTTTAGTTTAGGTCTTCATAAACATTTTAAGAAATTTAAGCTTGAATTTTGAAAATCTCCAATCAGCTTATTAACCTTGTATAAATATTTACATCTGGAATTTTGATGGAATTTTTCTTGCATTTACTTGCAGATAAAATCAGCGAAAAATGTATTGATTTTTTTTTTTTAAATAATTGCTTTGTTCGTTGCTTGAATAAAATTTATGTAAATAATTAAACATTGCTTTAGATAAATGATATAAAGGTAAATAAAAACATAAATGTATTTTAGCAAGTTTAAAAGGAAATATTTCTCATTTTTATTTAGCCTGATACTAAAACAACTAAAACTATCTAAATAACAAATCTAAATCCTTAGTTACAGAAAAAATTATTAACAACTTATAATACATCACAAAATAACTAAAAGCTGAACTAAATGTAAAAGTAGCACCCATCAACTTGGTCGAAACTAGTTGTTAGACTTTCTAATTGTTAAAAGCACTAAAATTATGTGCATGTTAAACTATTATTTGTTAAACTGTCATTTTTTTCAATCATAATTTTGTTCTTCCTCTTAATAACTCTCAGTATTGATTATTGATATTCATTGATTAATATGTTATCTGTTTTCCTGTGTCTTCCTCTCTCAGTCATGTCCTTCAGGAGGGGTGTTGTGAGGCAGAGTAAGTTCAGGCATGTGTTTGCTCAGGCCTGGAAGGCTGAGCACTGTCTTGATGATGTCAGAGTGTCCCGTGTGACGTGGGACGGCCCTCTATGTGCTGCCAATCCCAAGTTCATCGCCGTTGTCATTGAGGCTGGAGGAGGCGGAGCCTTTCTTGTGTTGCCACTCGCCAAGGTTGGCATGCATTCACACTGCGATATCCAAAAGCAATGTGCAATAAGAATTCACTTTTGTTTGCCAAATTTCTGGGAGTTTTGTTGGTAACGGGCATATACTGTATACAATGTGATTATATACAATATTATATACAATATAAAATAATTTATTTTGGCAAACTTTACAATCACACATACATGACATAGTATAGTTGGTGGGTAAAACTGAGTGACAATGATATACTTAGAGAAAGAAAAGTACAAAAATACAAATCTTTATTGTTTATTCTACTGAGAATTTGGGTAAAATTTTTCAATTACATGTTTAACCCAACTATTTGGTTTGTGCATACTTGACCCAAAATTAAGTTAAAACATCTCAGCATTTTAAAGTGGTTTCATTAGCCCACTCTTTTAATTCTGGGGATTTCACTGACTTCCAGCATCTTAAAATAATTCTACTAGTTGTTTTAGTCCCAACCAGAATGAAGGTAAATATATATTTTCAATACATATTTACTATACAATTTACATACTATTTGGCACTTTTCACCTAATGGGCATAGTTAAGGAGTTAAAGGGATTTTTGAACTGAACTTAAAACATCTTTAACCTGTGTCCAGAATGGTTTAACAACACTGCATAACCATCCACAATGTACCTATTTCCAGCTTACGTTTCCAACACAATACAAAGCCGTGATCCACATTTAATCCAAATGAAATTAAATCAGGACAAGTGCATTTATCAAATCAGAATAGGGGATCATTTAATTAAATAAATATAAGCACTGCATGTTGCAGATCACTTGGGTGCCATTTATTCCAATGCGTTTTTATTTTAAAATATGTATGTATTGTTACGGTTATCCCTGGTGTCCACACTATTCCAGCATCTTCAACCCAAGAAATGCTGTGTAAACAGACCAGGGTTGCCAGGTTTTTAACAACTTAAGTAGGCCAATGGCCAACCAAAAGTAGCCTAAAACAAGCCCAATCCCTAACCAAAAAATATGGCATTCCCAGATGGAAAAATGCATATTTTACATGACCGAATGCATTATACTAGCAGATGAGTTGGAGAGTGTATGGCGGAGGGGAGGTGGGGGTCGTATTAGGGCCAGTACACACCAAGCCAATGACAAACAACTAGCACAGATGAAACCCAACTGTGTTGTCTACTCTCGTCGACTCACGTCTTGTTTCTCTGGACCAAAAAGCTGCTCATGAACACACCAAACGGACAGCAGCGAACTGATTCAAGAGAGTGTATTTTCTGCCTGCGTGGGAGGACATGTGTTTCTGCACTACGGGGGACAGTAGACTGTTTTCTCATTCAGAATGAGAAACCAGAACCTCCGACGCGCATGGACAAAGTGTAAACAAGGCAGCGTTTAGTACCATTATCACAGTAATTATCCCTCACCATGGAGGCATTCGCTCCTGCAAATATGTCTGATAATCCATCAATCCATATTGTTTCCAAATATTTGAGAAATGTTGCAAAATTACACTCGGCCTCTTTGTGATCGTTCTTGATTTGAATTGTGTAACAGCTACGTCACTTCACTATGCAGGACTCGAAATTGCGACTGTTTTGGTCGCATATGCGCCCGAAATTTTATCTATGCAACCTCAAAATATATTTGGGAGCATTTGTGCGAGTGCATAAAATTGATGTTGTGTGACCAGTTTTCACAGCTAAATGTTCACCACATGTGCAGAATTAGAAAAAAAACAAACAATCGTGCGCTCAGGAATGGTTTAAATAAGTTGACATGTCAACTTGCTGCGGTAAACAAAGCCCACAATGCATGCCCCGCCTTGAAGCTCTTCTTATTGGCCCACTGTGCTAGAACAGAACGCAAATGGATTGGTTAATACCAGCTGTCAATCACTCCGTTCCGATGACTGGGAGCTACAGCCGCACAATGTAAAGGTCTGGATACGAGAGAATGAAAACCACACTGGCAGATTTAGTTTTAGAAACCATCTAAAGTTACAAATAATGGCACTTCTGATTAATGATCATGTAATGAATGTCAATCCAGCATTTACACTTTTTGAAGAGTGGATAAAAGACTTCCAGTGTTTTCAAGTCCACTATGAAAATGACTAAAGCATTCACCGTAAAGCCGGTGGGACGGAGTTTTCAGGTAACAGTGTTTGCCACTGAATCTAAACATTTTAAGCATGAGATGTTCTTTTTTTTTTTTTTTTTTTTTTTAAACATTTTTTATTGTAGAAAAATCACTTGAAATTAACATGAAAATACACTTTTTTTTTAAAGCGCGGGATGTTCTAACGTTATTTAATCCTTCATTTAATCGTCACGATGCTGTCAGTCGTGCAACTGACACCTCGTTCACCATCTTTAAAGAGCATGCATTCACTGAGATGAAACTAATATTGCAGCTCATGAAAAGACCGTTATTGCTGTTAAGATGACGTATGCAAATAATAAGTTATATTTCAATATCATCTGTGCAATATCAGACAGCACCCGTGAGAACAGCACACTTATTATTGTTAATTTCAGTTCATCTCATTCACATCAAGCAGTGCGTGCAGGGCCGGTGAGCGCATGCAGATTTTTGTTTATTTGTTAGTTGTGATTAAAGTGTTAATATATAATAGAATCTGTTAATATAAAACGTGTAGTAACGATGCTCATCGTCTATTGCGCCTACATTTTTAAAATTAGGAGCACCGGTGCTACCAAGTAAAAAAGTTAATTTCGTGCCCTGCTATGTCACACTCACGCTATGATTCGATGCTGTAAAACCAGCCAGAGCGCTCTTATCAGCTGACGGCCCGATAAACACTGAATCAGGCCAACGAGCTTTGATGTTAATCTGATGAGAAGTGACGTGGGGAACACACCAAACCAACTAGCTGGACCGATGCTAAGCGATAAACTGACAAAGCCCAATGGGTGACTGTCGGCTTGGTGTGTCCAGGATCTTAAGATGGAAAATGGGGTGGTTGGGTGGCGGATTTTTTTTAATTTTTTTTTATAATAAATTTTTTAGGGTTTTTTACCTTTATTAGATAGGAAATTAGAGAGAATCAACAGGAAATCATGAGGAGCAGAGAGAGGGGAAGGATCAGCATAGGACCACGAGGCGGAATCGAACTCGGGTCGCAGTGAGCAACGGAGTGCATGTGTTGACGCACTAAACACTACACCACTGGCACCAACGGGTGGTGGATTTTTAACCCGTGGCATAGAAACAACCTGCAGACACAGATCAAAAGTAGCCCAATTTCACTGGAAATCCACAGACTTAGCAATACTGAGACAGACTGAAACACAAACATTTGAAAATGGTGACGTGGCCATCCACAAACACTCTTTAATTGGTCTTATGGACTAGTTCGTATTGTTCCCTGATTCGTCAAGACCTTCTCATATGAGCATGCTCAGTGAGTGTGACTGGTCATGTATCATGCTTGTATGGAGATCTTTTTCTGAAATACAGTAAAAACAGCAATCTGGACAAGGCTCATTTGTAACTATAAAATGCCGTTTTAAAATGAAAAAGCACTACTGTACTGCCACCTTATAAAATGTTTATAATGTTTACCACTTCCTGTGATTTTTGCCCTAAACAAAAGCTTAATGGCTTAACGCTTGAAAATAAACAATTTTAGATCAAGAAACAAACAAAGTATAAGATTAGTATTGCATAGGTTTTCATTTGCAATCATAATTTTTATCAGGAAAAATGTAATAAAAAGGGATTTTAAGTATCGTAACTACATAAGTGTAATTTATTTTGAATGGGAAGTTTATACTAAGGACAATAACTATATAAGATAACGCTAAAAATATAGTTCTTAAAATCATTTTAAACAAAACAACAGAGACATAAACACATTAACAACATGGAGAAACGATATCGTTGGAATCACTTTCAGAACAATTTTTTTTCAGCTGATAAATAATACCTGACAGCCAGCAGAAGCAGCAGAGCACATGGCAAAGGACTCATTGCTGGATATTAAACTAATTAATATTTAACAGTTTCACCCTATGAGATCTTACCAAAGTGTGGTTTGTTGTTGTTTAGAGTGGTCGAGTGGACCAGAACACGCCGACAGTCTGCGGTCACGCTGCGCCAGTGCTGGATGTGCAGTGGTGTCCACATGATGATAATGTCATTGCCAGCGCTTCAGAGGACTGCACTGTCAAGGTCTGTTTCATTCAAAACATACACATCGTTTATGAATGAGGAATGAGGTGTCTTCAGTGGGTCAGCCTTCAGCAGTGATACAGTTGCAATCAGAATTATTGAACCCCCTTTGAATTTTTTTCTCTTTTTTAAATATTTCCCAAATGATGTTTAACAGAACAAGGAAATTTTCACAGTATGTCTGATAATATTTTTTCTTCTGGAGAAATTCTTATTTGTTTTATTTCGGCTAGAATAAAAGCAGTTTTTAATTTTTTAAAACCAATTTTAAGGTCAAAATTATTAGCCCCTTTAAGCTATATATTTTTTCAATAGTCTACATAACAAACTATCATTATACAATAACTTGCCTAATTACCCTAATCTGCCTAGTTAACCTAATTAACCTAGCTGTATAGAAGTGTCTTGAAATATATCTAGTCAAATATTATTTACTGTCATCATGGCAAAGATAAAATAAATCTTAGAGATGAAAATTATTAGAGATGAGTTATTAAAACTATTATGTTTAGAAATGTGTTGAAAAATGTTCTCTCTGTTAAACAGAAATTGGAAGAAAAAATAAACAGTGGGGCTAATAAATCAGGGGGTTGAATAATTCTGATTGCAACTGTATGTGCATTACACTGATCTGAACCAAACTGAACTTCAACAGTGACATTTGTACTAAACTGAACTGAACCATTTGAAATATTGTGGCTTTTACTCACTTTTCTTCAACTGTGTTAAGCTGCTTTGACAAAATTTACATTGTAAAAAGCACTATAGAAATAAAGTGAATTGAATTGAATTGATAAATGTTCATTAAATGTAGATTGCATGCATGAGACTTTACATGGGACATATTATGTTTAATTATTAAATGATTTAGCAGTTGGGTACATTTTTTTTAATATGTAGATAAATGTTTTTCAACATTTTATACAACATATAAGTGTAATTTGGGCCAAACAGCTTGTAAGTCTAAATCAAAAACAACTAATATGATTTTTTTTATACACACAGACACATTGCAGACCAAAAGCTTGTACTAATTTATATGATTTGTGAAAACATTAAGCATTTCTGAGCAGTTATGAGTTATTATGAGCATTATTATTAATTAAGTGAAAAACCTAACACAAAATATTATGATGTTAAAAAATTATTACATTTTCATTATTAATTTATTGATCACAAATAATATATATATATACACAGTTGAAGTCAGAAATATTAGCCCCCCTGAATTATTAGCCCCCCTGTTTATTTTTTTCTACAATTTCTGTTTAATGGAGAGAAGATTTTTTCAGCACATTTCTAAACATAATAGTTTTAATAACTCAACTCTAATAACTGATTTATTTTATTTTTGCCATAATGACAGTAAATAATATTTGACTTTATATTTTTCAAGACACTTCTAAACAGCTTCAAGTGATATTTAAAGGCTTAACTAGGTTAATTAGGTTAACTAGGCAGGTTAGGGTAATTAGGCAAGTTATTGTATAACTATGGTGTGTTCTGTAGACTGTTGAAAAAAAAATTGCTTAAAGGGGCTAATAATTTTGACCTTAAATGGTTTTTAAAAAATTTAAAACTGCATTAATTCTAGTCGAAATAAAACAAATAAGACTTTCTCTAGAAGAAAAAATATTATCAAACATTTTTCTTTTGGAGAAAGTCTTATTTGTTTTATTTCGGCAATAATAAAAGCAGTCTTAAATTTTTTAAAAACCATTTCGAGGACAAAATTATTAGCCCCTTTAAGCAATTTTTTGTTTCAATAGTTTACAGAAAAATTCATCGTTATACAATAACTTGCCTAATTACCCTAACCTGCTTAGTTAACCTAATAAACCTAGTTAAGCCTTTAAATGTCACTTTAAGCTGTATAGAAGTGTCTTGAAAAATATCTAATAAAATATTATTTACTGTCATCATGACAAAGATAAAATAAATCAGTTATTAGAAATGAGTTTTTAAAACCATTATGTTTAGAAATGTGTTGAAAAAATCTTCTCTCCGTTAAACAGAAATTGGGGAAAAAAATAAACTATTTATAACTATATATATATTTATATAAACTTTTGTTTCTTAGTTGAGCTGGAATAAAATAAATAAATATTAATCGCCACCTTTTTTTTCAGATTCTCCACAGAACAAATCACTGTTATCCAATAACTAGCCTATTTATCCTTACTTGTCTAGTAAACATAATAACTTTATTAGAGGTTAAGCCTTTAATTTGCACTTAAAGTTTATTACTTTATGAAAAAAAGTAGTATTTACTGTTGACATGGCAGAGACATTTAGTTATATTTAATACATTTAATTAATACATTAATTACATTTTATTAAAATGATTGCTTAAAAATGTGTTGAGAAAATATTCTTTTAATTAAACAGCACTTGGGAAATACTTTTTAAATATATAAATGTTCACAGGAGAGCTAATAATCTTGACTTTAACTGCATGTACATTTATAGAATTCATTAGCAAAAAAACAGACAACCCCCATTTTTAGAATTGTTTAGAAATGAAGTTTTTTGCATTTTGTACCTTTTAATATTCAGTGTAAAAACATGATTTCTGAAAATTACAACAAAAACAACTCTAATTTTAATTTTGTAGTAATTTCCATAAATATTATTTTGTTTGCAATCTCTTCACTGCATCTGCACTGTCATCTTAAAAAGGCTAAACCTTATCCGAGTTATTGTGAATAATCAGAACTGTTTTTTGAGCAGCATAGCAGCCACATATTCAAATGATTTCTGATAGATCACGTGGTACTGAAGATTAAAAAACATTAACTGAACGTTCTGCACAACAGATCTGGCAGATTCCTGATGGAGGTCTGATGTCTCCCATGTCTGAAGCCGTGGTGACTCTGGAGGGTCACAGTAAAAGAGTGGGCATCTTAGCCTGGCACCCATCTGCACTGAATATCCTGTTGACTGCAGGTAAGCTCTTCTTCCTCTGTATTTATACTTTCCCGGCTCACAGGGCTTGGGTTAAGTCTGTTCTGGCACACTCTATTTTTGGCCTGCGCTCTAATTTTGGTTTCTTAAATCGTCGATCAAGCCCTAATTTGGAGCGATGGAGTCATTTGATAGTTTTGTTCTTCTTCAAACGGGTAAAAAGAAAGTAGAGAACAATGCTGTCAATTAGGAATGCTGGTTAATTGTTAATAACAGTCGGTTATAATTCTTTGATCTGTTGAACACAAAGGAAGATATACTAAAGAATGCTGGAAAAATCAACAACCCTTGACTTCTGTAGTATTGTTGAGTAACACTTTATTTTAAGTAACAATTGACACCATTATTACCTGCCTATTATTAAGATATAAACGGTTTATTAGCACTTATAAAGTATGATCTTATTTTACATCACTAATCCTACCTAATACCTAAACTACTACCTTACTATTAATAAGCAGTTAATTAGTAGTTAGTATTTACTGAGCTAAATGTCTTAGTTAATGGTTTGTTAAAGCCGACTTTCCACTACACACGACATTATGACACGACTGTCGGAATACGCCCCCTTGTGGCAGTCGCGCAGAATTTTCAGTTTTGTCGTGCACCATGGGAGAGCTTGCGGTGTCCGAAATAAAGGAGTGCAAAAGCAAAAGCCTTTATTCTTTGTGCGTTCAACATAATTGAATGAATGAATAAATACAAGAAATTCATAGACGCTGAAAATTTGGAAGGGAATGTGGCGACTATATATACATATATATATTAATTTTTTTACTCATTTATGAATAGAATAATGTTTAGAATTTTTCTGATTCATAAAGTAACATAAAACTACTAAATCTCATCACTTGCACACGGACCTGCTTGGAAAACACTGAATTACATCACATCTGGTTGGCCGGTCGCATACGGTCTGGTCGAAGAACCTTCCGGAATACTCTCTGTTGGAAACAACATAGGCTCAATCTGAAAGCGTAGCCCTATATACATTTCTGGAGATCGCAAATTATGTAGCCAGAAGTACGTATGGCTGCATTTCGTCTTTAAAACGAATGCTACGGGGCGGTATGGTGCCATTTCTTTTCACGCTTACCAGCTGACTGCTTACCTCCGTATGGACGGCTTTCCAGCTGTTACTAGTTTGTCCAGTTAGCTCGCCATGTACGTCGGCAGACTTGAGACGCAGAGAGGAAATGACCACGACGACGGGGTTTTGATTCCGGCGAAGAACGGTTTCAGAAATTGGGTAAGACATAAACAGTAAAATAAAACAAACAAGTAAATAACAGGGTGAGAATGTGGTTAAATCTGAAAACGTGGTAAAAATCAGACGAGGGCTTTTCATTTTCTAGATTGCTTTTTAAAACTATCGATTGGGTTTAGGGAAGTGGGTGGGTCAATCAGTGCTTTTGAAAACACTATTGGTTGGGTTTAGGGAAGGAGGAGGGTGGGTCAGTCGATCTGTCAGTCAGTCGACAGCGCCCTCTGGTGGATTTACGCGAGAACAGCAGGTGCGAATGGCACTTGTGAGAGAAATTTGAGATCTCAAAAAGCATACACAGCGGCCTCTGGTGGATTTGCGAAAACAAAAACTGCTAAAAAAAAACTTACCTCCTGGGACGTATTTGGCACACTCCAGAAATGTATGTAGCACTACGTTATCAGAATGAGCCTGGGTTGTATGGAAATTAATGACTTTCGATCTGTTGCTTGTCGTTTGTCGTGTGCAGTGGAAAGGCGGGTTTATAGCATGAATTGTACATTAAATTTTTTTCTTCTTTTTTTTTTTTTATGGATGTCAATGGCTGCATTTTCCTAACATTCTTCAGAATATCTCATTTTGTGTTCAACAGAAAAAAAGAAATTCATAAAGTTTAGAGTTGAATGATGAGGAAATTTTCATTTTTAGACAAACTGTCTCTTTAAGAATAAAACCCAATCAGATTCCTTTAGATTCCTAAATATAGCCTTTTAAAATATAAAGCACTATACATTTTCAGTCAGTAAATCTCTAAAAGAGCTTCAAACGACTTAAGGATTGTGCTGAACCAGTCGAAAGAAATGTGGGATTTTATTTGCATTGGCATGTAAATAAATGGGCAACCCAGTGGCGCAGTAGGTAGTGCTGTTGCCTCACAGCAAGAACGTCGCTGGGTCGCAGGTTCGAACCTCGGCTGGGCTGGGTCAGTTGGCGTTTCTGTGTGGAGTTTGCATGTTCTCCCTGGGTTCGCGTGGGTTTCCTCCGGGTGCTCCGGTTTCCCCCACAGTCCAAAGACATGCAGTACAGGTGAATTGGGTAAGCTAAAATTGTCCATAGTGTATGAGTGTGAATGTGTGTGTGGAAGTTCCCAGAGATGGGTTGCGGCTGGAAGGGCATCCGCTGCGTAAAATCGTGCTGGATAAGTTGGCGGTTCATTCCGCTGTGGCGACCCCGCAAGGGACAAAGCCGACAAGAAAATGAATGAATGAATGAATGTAAATAAATGTAAAATGCAAATGAAACAGGTAAGATGTCTTTTTGCTGAACCGCCTGCCATCTTTGTTCTGGTTTGTCCCATGTTGTAGGATGTGATAATGTCCTGTGTGTTTGGGACGTGGGCACTGGTGAGCTGGTTTACCAGCTGAGTGACGCCCATCCAGACCTGATCTACAGCGTGAGCTGGAACCGTGAGGGAAGCATCCTGTGCACAACCTGTAAAGACAAAGCCTTACGAGTCATTGATCCTCGACGTGGGACTGTCCTAAAGGTCAGACAGTTTCAGTCTTTCACAAGCAGGACACGCTAATAGATACCGGTCACAAGCTTGGGGTCAGTAAGATGTTTCTGAAAGAAGTCTTTTATTGAGGCTGCATTTATTTGGTCAGAGATGCATTAAAAACAGCAATATTGTATAAATATATATATTATTAGCCCCCCTGAATTACTAGCCCCCCTGTATATTTTCTTCCTCAATTTCTGTTTAACGGAGAGAAGATTTTTTCAACACATTTCTAAACATAATAGTTTTAATAACTCATTTCTGATGACTGATTTATTTTATCTTTGCCATGATGATATTTTTCAAGATACTAGTATTCAGCTTAAAGTGACATTTAAATGCTTAACTAAGTTAATTAGGTTAACTAGGCAAGTTAGGGTATTTAGGCAAGTCATTGTATAATGATGGTTTATTCTGTAGACTATTTAAAAAAATATTGCTTAAGGGGGCTAATAATATTGAATAATAAGACTTTCCCCAGAAGAAAATATATTATAGGAAATACTGTAAAAAAATCTTTGCTCTGTTAAACATCATTTGGGAAATTTTTGAAAGGAAAAAAAAAATCACAGGAGGGTGAATAATTCTGACTTTGACTGTGTATATATACAGTTGAAGTCAAATTTATTAGCCCCCCTTTGAATTTTTTTTTCTTTTTTAAATATTTCTCAAATGATGTTTATCAGTGCAATTTTCACAGTATGTCTGATAATATTTTTTCTTCTTATTTGTTTTATTTGGCTAGAATAAACGCAGTTTAAAATTTTTTGTTAACCATTTTAAGGTCAAAATTATTAGCCCCTTCAAGCTATATATTTTGTCTACAGAACAAACCATCGTTATACAATAACTTGCCTAATTACCCTAACCTGCCTAGTTAACATAATTAACCTAGTGAAGCCTTTAAATGTCACTTTAAGCTGAATAGAAGAGATTAGAGATGAGTTATTAAAACTATTATGTTTAGAAATGTGTTGAAAAAATCTCTCCGTTAAACAGAAATTAGGGAAAACAATAAACAGGGGGGCTAATAATTCTGACTTCAACTGTATATACAAAAAACTTAATGTAACATTTTTATATCATGTTTTGTATTGTAATATTGGAAATTTTAGCATTATTACTCCAGTCTAAATGTTACTTCTGTCAACATTTATCTGCATAAAAATCACGCAAACGGACACATTTAAAACAGGAAATGAAAAACATACATTTATTTTATTTCTGCTACTTGCAAAGGAACTATTTTTCATTTTATATATTGATTAATAAAATATGATGACAAATTGAAAAAAAACTTACATAAAAAGAGTTTCACCATGGCTATATTGACTAAAAATACAGTAAAATGGTAATATTGCGAAATACCATTACAATTCTAAATTGCATTTTAATATGCTTTCAAATGGAATTTATTTATTTAACTGAATGTTCAGTATGATTACTCCAGTCAGTCCTGATCCACTAAAATGTGTTTATAGACAAATAAAAAACAAACATACAAAAAAGGTTTCTCCAACATCTAATTTATTTGACTAGAAATGCAGTAAAACAATTGTAAAATATAATTGAATTAAAAAATAACGTTTTTCTATTTTAATATGCTTTAAAATGGAATTAGTTAGTTCAGATACACTAAAATTTATTCATTAATAAAAATATACAAACAATAAAAAACTAACATACAAAAAATGTTACTCCGACATTGATTTATTTGACTACAAATCTCGGCAATATTGTGAAATGTCATTCATATGTTAAATATAACATTTTTCTATTTTAATGCTCATTTATTCCTTTGATGCAAAACTGCTCCAGTCTTCATTTGATCCTTCAAAAATCAGGATGATTTTCTTCTCAAGTATCATTCAGTTCAGTATTTTTGCATATTGTTTTGGTGGAAACCACTATCACATATTATTAGAAATCATTTGTAGTAGGGCTGGGCCGATAAGCGATATTATGTTAAATCTCGATAAAAATTTTGTCAATAACAATAAGCTCTGGACTTTTTTCTCTTTATTGATCCAAGAGCCAATCACACAGCAGAAATGTGCAACAATTGGAATCTAAAAGTGTGTTGATATTAGAGATCTACCAAGTTTTTGGCCACTGAAAATTTATCGGCCAAAAATATGTTATGCCATTTAATGGACCCTCTAATTTGTCTGGCTTCAGTCATTGTTGGGCTACTCTTTTAAATCTGGAAGCATTAACAACTTATATTGAAATATATATATCAATATTGTTCAATATGGAAAACTATTATCGAGATTGCATTTCTGTCATATAGCCCAGACCTAGTTTGTAGTATTACACACATCCTAACAGTCACTTTTGATCAATAGAATCCATCTTTTCTGCATCAAATCTTACTGACCCCAAACTTATGAACGGTAGTGTAGACAGAGCAAATGTCATTGTGGTAGTTAGACTGTTCCTAATAGGCCAAGATGATACAGGTGTACAATGTAAACACAGACATTAAGTGCACCTGAGAACTAATGGGATTATTCTAAGAATGTTTATTGAGCAGCTGCTGGAAAGAACCTGCTCTTTAATCTGTATGTTTCTGTGTTAGTGATCTACGTGAGGTCAGCAGCTGCTCTCCACGAGGAGCTTTTAGCACGTGGGACTGTCCTGTTAATGTCAAATCCATCAAACTAGAGCATTAACTGGATGTTATTAGTTCATTGTTTTAATTTCTTTTCAAAGGATTCCATTAGCATTACATAAAAACATTATCACAGTTTTGTTATGTATAATGATATTCTAGTTTAGGATTCATCATTATTCAGAGTAGAAACCAGTAACTAAGCTCAAAGAACACATTTGTGTGGCAAACCAAACTGGAACAATGACTATGTTCACCTATGCCTTGTGTGTAAGTTTAGGGTGTGCGTTTACTATGGGGAATATCATGTATTTGTCATTAGATTCTATGCTCAATTTAGGATTATCTATAGTTATAAATAGGTTTATTGTTATGTGTACATCATTTTTATTTTATTCTGTAAGCCTTTGAAGGTATTTCTTTAAAAATGTCAATAAAAATTGCATTAAAACAACAAAAAGGTGACATGTTTTCAGACATTTTTAAATTCATAGACAACACAATACAAATATTTAAACTCAAGAAGAGTTAATAAATCAATATTTGGTGAAATAAACCTGATTTTTAACAGTAAATAAAAACATCAGTCATTTTTGGGAGGACAAATGCTCTAAAAGGCAATATTTTAATTAAAAAAAATTACCAGACTTTTATCAAATAAAACAAATTGTAACATTTTACACAAACACGTACCTAATAAATTCGGTACGTCTAGAGCAGGGCTATTCAATTAGTTTGTCATGGGGGCCAGTTCATGAAAAGCATCCCAAATGGGGGGGACGGAGAGATATGACTTGCAATAGAAGTGATGACACAACAGCAATATAAGAGCTCATATGCTGTAATTTTGCTCCTTAAGACACCCACGTTGACACTTTCTACATTAAAATGTTAATATGTTGTATTTTGAAACTACATAACATCAAGGCATTGTACAGTGTGGCTTTTTTACAAGCACATCAAATGTATTTCGAGGCACAAAATCAGTGTATTGCGTAAGTAGGCTTCTTCTACATTCAGACACATTTATATGTTATGTTTTAAACTGCATAACAATTTGAGATGCAACAATTATAAATTTTGCTTGTACGATTATATAGTATGAAGAATAATCATGGTTTTACAGTTATCACCATTATTATGCATTTATTAAATTTAAAACACTACTAGTTTAGAAAAATCACAAGCAAACTGCTTATATATTAGTGTTGTTTATTGCTGCTCAGGAACCAAATACAGCACAAACTATTAATAAAAAAAAACAATCAATAGTCCATTTATCTCTTTGGACTTAAAAATAAATGAAAAGGTTTTTGATTTAAACATGAGTGATACTTTTACAATTAAAATAAATGACAGAACAATGAATAAATACATAAAAATAAATAAAAATAGTATTTGTCTAATGTTAATTTAAGCTATATATTAGCTAAGAGTTAAAATGAACTGTTGTTATTATCTGCGTTCATACATAATCATTTTAATGTTTTTTAATAATTCATCTAACATATCTTTAGTTTACATTGCATTGAAAGCCACGCACAACTCTCACCACTACAGATAATTTCTGTGTGCCGCGCCTGCAGGGCGCGAGTGCGTCGATCTGCTTGTGAGCCGTGCGCGCACCGCTTCCAATATGCACACGTCTCAATGGGAAATAATGTACTTGCACGCAGAAAAGACGCAATATGTCAACAGCTTGCTGCAGTACAGTCCAATGTGCGTGCGTATTGGCATAACTAGGCTAGTTGCAGCAGCTTTTTTTCTGTGCAACAGAAATGCGGCGTTGAGAAGCCTATAATAAATAAAAGCGGGGATAATAGTGAAATCGGCTAATCATTGCATCCCTATTTTCTACAAACACATCCAAATGTTTTCGGCTGCCCACGTCACTCAATGTCAGGTGACTCGCGCTCCGCGCAGGCTATAACTGCAGCTTGTGCTGTATTAAACAGACGCACGTCACTTCATAACTATAGTGGCCGTTTTACGACTGAACTAACTTTATTTTTGATGTCTTGGTCACACTATTTGGGGGGCCGGAACAAATTGCCTCGGGGGCCGGGTTCGGCCCGTGGGCCGCCAATTGAATAGCCCTGGTCTAGAGAAACTAAGTAAAGTCTATTTTTCCAGCTGTTTTTATTCATTTTATTTTATATATTTATGTTTATGAAGGGAGAGTTCACTGAAAAACATATATTTACTCAAAATGTACTCGAGTTGTTGGAAAACATGTGAAATTTGTTCTTCCGTTGGACTTGAAAGATGGTATTTTGAAGAAAAATGGCATATTTTGTGTTCACTTGAGGTAAGTAAATAACTTTTGGTTGAGCTGTCCCTATCTATAAATTTTCCTCAAAACACTAGGAGTGTTGAGTTAGTGTAGACTTTGTCCTGTGCTGTTTTTGTCTTCTGAATTAGGTCATGTGTAAATGATTTTCAGATTAGCATTTTTACACAGATTAGTGATTTTGGTTGTGATTGGATCAATGTCACGCTCAGGTTCGAGAGAAGGCTCATGAGGGCACCAGGCCGATGAGAGCTGTATTTCTGGCTGATGGCAAAATCCTGACAACCGGCTTCAGTCGCATGAGTGAGAGACAGCTTGCCCTCTGGGACACGGTAAGAGCCTTTTGTAGAGGAAAATCATTGCTCTACTTTTGTTTGGTCAGCAAGAATGCTTTATCCTTTAAAGCCTGAGGTGAAGCATTAATCTGTTAGAAACTTGATAGATTTTTGTACTGAATGTGTGTGGGTAATTATTAGCCCCAGAATAACAAACACTACCATTCAAGGTTCAGTTTAACAAAAGAAATGAATACTTTTACTCAGCAAGTACGTTACATTCAGTAATGAACAATAATACAAATGATTTCGGTTTCAAATAAGTGCCTCTTCTGTTTATTTAAGAGTAAATATTAAGCAGCATAACTATTTTTAAAAATAATGATTAATAATATTGGGCGGCACAGTGGCTCAGCTGTTAGCACTGTCACCTCACAGCAAGAAGGTCGTTGGTTCGAGTTGACATATCTGTGTGTAGTTTGCATGTTCTCCCCGTGTTTGCGTGGGTTTCCTCCGGGTGCTCCGGTTTCCCCCACAGTCGAAAGACATGTGCTATAGGTGAATTGAATAAATTAAATTGGCCTTAGTGTATGAGTGTGTGTGTGTGTGTGTGTGTGTGTGTGTGTGAATGTGAGAGTGTATGGGTGTTTCCCAGTACTGGGTTGTGGCTGGAAGGTCGTCCGCTGCCTAAAACATATGCCCGAATAGTTGGCGGTTCATTCCGCTGTGGCGACCCCTGATTAATAAGGGACTAAGCTGAAGGAAAATGAATGAACGAATCAATGAATAATAATGTTAAGTACTGTTTCAAGAGCATCAACTCAGAATATTACTGAATACTATTTATTATTTCATATACTAATATATACTACTTAATACATTAATATTATTAATGAATACATTTTAGTGGATCTGGATTAACTGAAGTAACAATGCAGAAAATTAATTTTTTCCATCAAAGCCATTATTTTGAATTGTTGTTTTATATTTGATTAAACAGTTGCAGCACTAAGACGCTTCTTTAAAATCATTTTTAATAAATCTTGCCAATAGAAAAATTGATATCGAATGGTAGCATATTTTAAAAACAATACCATTTAGACAGGCAGAGCAATTTATTTGAAGTCTGTTTTAATTGTATGTCGTTCAATACAAATATGCATTTGAACTTCTGCAACTAAACAAATAGGAAAGTCCAAGACTACCTTATCAACAGTTTTAAAGTGTTCCAAACCCACAAGACTTTCGTTTTCATTTTCGAAACTCGAAATTGTCATCATCACTAGCAATCTAGTGGCTGCACATCGTTAGTAAACACGCAGTTCGCTAAAGAACCACAAATCCACCGGTATATGGACTACAAGTTCCGTCATGCAACTAGCACACAGCTGTTCCTGTTTCAGTTTGATTACACGCACACACACACCCGAAAGATCATTACGAACTGATTATAAGGACAATTTAAACAGCGCACACACACACATCTAGGCTGTGTCTTGTTATACTGTCACTGTAAACATTACGACGCGTTTTCTTTGCCTTGGATTTCCATGTTAGACCTTTGCTTTGTTGTTTTGTTTATGTTGTCCGCTGCCTGCCTGTACTGACCAATCGCCTGTGTATTTGACTACGACTCTGGATTTGCCTGCATACATATGTTTGCTCCTGATTGTGACCGTTGCTTGCCTGACCATTCTCATGCATTTGTCAGCGTCCACTTCACTTTACACGAATACATTTTATTGACATTTCAGAAGTTTCAGAAAAGGTTCTGTCAAGTTTGCATTTATATGTGTCTTGATAAGCTTTTATTGTCTAGTTCGGGTTTTGTGGAAGTGCAAATTTTTAATTCAAAGCTTCATAATCTAATAGCTTCAGGACACATGCATCAACAGTCAGATATTCACAAATGATCTTGGTTGACACCTAAATAAAGAATCTGTCAGTCACTTGAGCTTTCTAACCCTTCTATCTTGGTTCTGTCAGATGTTTTGATAACCTAATCTGTATTTTTTCCTGTCTGTCTGTGTATTTCAGAGAGATCTCTCAGAGCCCATGGCTACTCAGGAAATGGACACCAGTAATGGAGTTCTGCTTCCATTCTACGACCCAGACACCAACATGGTTTACTTGTGTGGCAAGGTAGGATTACTTGCTTTACCTGATCACTGCTGCATGACAGGTTCCTCTAGCAGCACTAACAGAGATATAAACTTACACACAAACACATTCTGTTTACAGAAAACATGTCCAGCACAATCAGTGCCTGTGGTAGATTACTTTACTTACTGTACATAGAGTAAACACAACCCTGCAGGCACAGGGTGTCAACATGACGTCATATTGACGTTGTACCCCAATGTACCCCAGCGTCGTGGGGACTTGGATTTTGTTTGGAAATGAAAATCGGGTCAGAACTCGACGTCAATGTCCAATATCCAACCTAAAATCAACCAAATATCAATGTCTTATCATGTTACACCTTGACGTTGTGTGGACGTTACCACTATGGCATCTATTAGATGTTGGATTTTGGTCACTTTTCAACACAACATAAAATCAACCAAATATAAACATAATTTGACGTTGTTATTGGACGTCAAAATAACGTTGTCCTTAGACGCTGGCTAGACATTGAATTTTGGTCACCTGATATCATGACCTAAATCTAACCTAATATTAACGTTCTATGATGTTGTGTGCCTGCTGGGAAGGGGCTTTTGCACCGCAGGAACTTTTCCACAGTTCCTAGAACTATGGGCAGATGTGCACACTTTTTGTCATGCTCACACTGCAGGATCTGGGTACGCTATTTTGGATCAACTTAATTAGCTCCTGTTAGGGGCCTTCACACTTGGTAGTTATAGGAACTAGTCACCAAGCTTGGATGTCTGAGAATTAATTTTGACTCAAGCCATTTTCCGGGTTGCATTTAAACCACCAGCAGGAACTGTGAAGTGACGTAAGCCAATTAATATTGAAATTAATCTGTGATCATAGATCAATTTTATATTAACGGAGAACAGGTTATGTGATTAAAACCAAAAAGGAGAACTAAAGCACCAAAAAGCACAAGTATATTTGAAAAGTTTCTCAGTATTTATGATTCTAATACACTTCATTGAACATGTACACATATGCACCAACTCTTATCATGTGTTTAATGTGTCACTTGTGACACATTTTGTTCAGATTTTGATGTGAAACTCCTTATTTTGTCACAATCTGCTTTGATTTCATTGAAGTGCTCAATGCGATTCACAAAGATTTTGCATAATATGTGAGAAAATAATGAAAATAATGTGAACGGCAGCCTCAAAATTGATAATATCTTGTGCGTTTTGGTAGAACGCAGTGAAGTGATGACTCTTTTTTTCACACATCTAATAACCATCACATATTAGGGCAGTAACCGAAGTATAAGTGGTTTCTGTGGCTTTTTTAATGAATTCAACCATATGAGCATTTACACTGTGAGAACAGTACAATTAAATGCATTTTTACCTTCACCTAAATAATAGAAGGTTCCATAATGTTTACACCTGTATTTAAAGGGTTAGTTCACCCAAAAATGGAAATTCTGTTATTAATTACTCACCTTGATGTTGTTCCAATCACATAAGACCTTTATTCGTCTTCAGAACACAAATTAAGATATTTTAATTTAGATGAATTCAGATAGATCTCTCAACCTCTATAGACAGCAATGGTCCCGAGATGTTCAAAGATAAGAAATGAAACCAAAAACATTGCATGCTTCTTTAGGGGTTCAAGTGTAATCACATAAAGCTCTGAAAACAGATTTGTGTGGCAGAAAAACTGTAAAAACTACTATATCCACTGTGTCAGATTAGGGTGCGTGTTTACTATGGGCTTTAAGAAGCTTGCATGCTGCAGAACTTAATGACAAATACGTCATATTGCCTGTAGTAAACGCGCACCCTAAACTTACACACAAGACATAGGTGAACAAAGACATTGGAGCTTAGTTATTGGTTCATAATCGGAACTCTGAATGTCTTGGGAGTGTTGCTGTATATGGAGGATGAGAGAGCTCTCGAATTTCATCTAAAATATTTAAATTTGTGTTCTGTTCAGTGTTGGGTAAGTTACTTTAAAAAAAGTAATAGATTACAAATTACTGATAAGTACTGGAAAATTGTAATCTAATTACATTACTAATTCCTTCATGTAAAAAGTAATCAGATTACTAATTACTTTACTTTAAAGTTATAAGAAATATACCTATAAAAAAATACAAAATAAACTGCAGCTCTTTCAGTAATTTAATATTTACTGAAAAACATTACAATGGGTTGATCACAGCAGCTTGAAATATTCAAACAACTTAAAGAGTTTGCCCAAAACTTCTCTCATTATTCACTTGTTCTAATCCTGTTTGCCTTTTTTAAACACAAAAGAAGACATTTAGAAGAAAACTGGATACCTGTAACCATTGACATCCACAGTATGAATACATTGCCATGATTGGGTGTTCTGTGTTTGTCTGAGGTAATTAGTCTACCGAAATTTATATATTCCAAAGTATGAAGCTGATCGCTCAGTTCTTGTCAAGTGACTTACAATATACAACCAGGTGCACCTTGGAAATGCGAGTGCACAATATGTGCTCCCAATATGCACACTTGCAAAAGACGCGATATGTGAACGGCCCCATAGGCAGCTACGCTTCTCTTCACATTCAGAAGATACCTTCATTCCCGATTCTGCACAAAAAAATGTAATTTTGCCCGTTAAGGCTGAGTTGGGACGCCGTGCTTCTGGGCTCCGTTGTTCTCCTTGGTGACGAGTATTGTCATAGAATGCTTTCTGTTCAAGTGCGTGAACAAGTTGCTGGTTCAGTTTTCAGTTCTTTAGAGACTGGATATAGACTGCATTTCACAACAATATTTTTGTTTTTATACTCAATAAAATCAAAGTAATATCTGAATTTCCACTTGAAGAAGAGACCACTCTCCACAGCAACCATTTCAGCTCTTGTTCTCCAGCAATTTAAAAGCACATGCTTATTAACTGACGTTGCAGCGGAAAATGTGATTTAAAAGAAGCATTTTTTTCCTTCTAAAAACTATGTTTTTAACGCAAGTAACGCAATTAAATTGACTTTAGTAACTGTAATCAATTTACACAAATTTAAAATGTAATTTGTTACATTACTGCGTTCCTCAAAAATGTAATTAGAATACAGTAACACATTACTGTGGAACACATTACACCCAACTCTGAGGATGAATGAAGGTCTCATTTTTGGGAAAACAAGTTGATGACATTAAAGAATTAGTTTAGACAAAAACCCATCTTGATACTACTATAAATGTGTGATAAACACTAGCAATTGTTGAAATCTAATGTTGTCAATGAGCTCTAGTTCCTCTCTTTCTCTTTCACAGGGGGATTGTACCATTCGTTACTTTGAGGTGACAGATGAGTCACCATATGTTCATTTTCTGAGTCTGTACAGCAGTAAGGAGCCACAGAGAGGTGCTGGTTTTCTTAGCAAGCGAGGAGTGGATGTCAACAAGTGTGAAATAGCAAGGTGTGAACTGAACTGCTGTTATTTTAGTACAATGTACATATTGTTGTTATTATAGTTTGATTGTTTGACTCTTTCAATCTAATCCCATTTGGGTGTGGATTTAATTGCATTTCATTTCCTTTACTGAATTGTATGATAATATTTGAGTGTCAATTTCTTGCCGGAGCTGTTTGACAGGTTGTTTAACCATGTTGTTTGACTAAGGATACATAACAGAGCAAATGGAAATAATCTCACTAAATGTATTGTTACACAAAATTTATGTAACAAACGCTACCAAAATTGAGCTGTATAATGTGTTTGAAAATTCTGTTATTTTAACAACTTGTGTATCAAAAATACAGTAAAGGAATATTTCAGCATATTATTATTGTTACAAGTTAAAATACCATCTTTTTTTGAGAATATAGATCAGATTTTTCAGCATCATTGCTCTGTTGTTTAATGTCACATGATTCTTCATTCATAATATGCTTATTTGGTGCTCAAAAGTTATACATTTTATTATTCAGAATCAAATCAAAAATGATATTTGAATCAAATCAAATGAACACGTCCTTTCTGACTAAAAGTATTATTTATTTTTTATCAATTGCTTAGATTTTGATTTCTGAGTGAAAAGCCTTCCCTGCAGGCACAGGACGTCAACATGATGTCATATTGACAATGTACCCCAACATTGGATTTTGATAGGAAATGAAAATCGGGTTGATGTCAGAATCCAGCGTCAGGCCGACGTCAATGTCCACCGTCCAACCTAAAATATCAACGTCTAATCATGTTACAACTTGATGTTGTGTGGACGTTACCACTATGACATCTATCAGATGTTGGATTTTGGTCACTTTCCAACACAACCTAAAAATCAACCAAATATCAACATAATTTGAAGTTGTTATTGGACGTCAAAATAACGTTGTCCTTAGACGCTGGCTAGACATTGAATTTTGGTCACCTGACATCATGACCTAAATCTAACCTAATATTAACGTTCTATGATGTTGTGTGCCTGCTGGGCTGATTGGTTTCCATTTGTGTCTTCTTAAACAACATCTCTCAAGCGCTTGCATTTATCTGTTATTCTTCATATTGTGTCATCAGGTTCTATAAGCTGCATGAAAGGAAGGTTGAGCCCATATCTATGACTGTGCCAAGGAAGGTGAGTTCAGTCTGCAGGCCTGACCAATCATTCATTCACTTCTGAATCTGTGTTTACAGTCAGAAAGGAAAGTTAATACAGGTGGTAACGTCTGACTACTAATTGCTTTAGTCATTCCATATCACCATTTAGATCACTGACTAGCAGTTGCTTCTGATGGACATGTTGAATATCTGTTTAAAATGCTTTTCAATTTACATAATTATGTCTGTTTTGGTAACTTCACAGGATGTTTCTTCGTTATAAGGCACCTATCAGCCAAACTGAGTGCAATTATATTTGTATGATTATTATGAGGGCGGCATGATGGCTCAGTGGTTAGCACTGTCACCTCACAGCAAGAAGGTCGCTGATTCAAGCCCCGGCTGGACCAGTTGGCATTTCTGTGTGGAGTTTGCATGTTCTCCCCGTGTTCACGTGGGTTTCCCCCACAGTCCAAAGACATGCAGTATGGGTGAATTGGAGGAACTAAGTTGGCCATAGTGTATGAATGTGTGAATGGGAGAGTGTATGGGTGTTTCCCAGTACTGGGTTGCGGCTGGAAGGGCATCTGCTGCGTAAAACATATTCTGGATAATTTGGCGGTTCATTCCCCTGTGGCAACCCTATGATAAATAAGGGACGAAGCTGGAAGGAAAATGAATGAATGAATGATTATTATGTTTTTTGTGTGTGTGGTTGTATGCTAATTTGACTCATATTGGAGCACAAGTTCATCTGGATTCAGGCTGAATTTGAAATTTTTTTATATATATTTTACTTTTCATATATCTTAAATACTATTTCATAATGCTGGAAATCTTTAGTCTAGTGTTTTCAAGGATTGAAAAGTGCTTAGATGTTGGATAAAGTGCCTGAAACTGCTTAGGATGCATGTGTGTTGCCTAAAAAAAATTAGTCTTACTTAACCTAATGGTTCCTTATTTTTCTTATCTTCTTTTGCATAATTTGGTGAAAAGGTTGTAAAGTTGGTTGTAAAGTGCTGGAAAAGTTTGAAAATGCAACTGGAAAGTGCTTGAAAAGTGCTTACAGTGCATCCGGAAAGTATATATAGCGCTTCACTTTTTCCACATTATTTTATCTTACAGCCTTATTCCAAAATGGATTAAATTCATTTATTTCCTTAAGACTCTATACACAATACCTCATAATGACAATGTAAAAAGAGAGTTTTTTAAATGGTTGCAAATTTATTAAAAATAAAAAACCTGAAACATCACATGTACATCAGTATGTGATGTGATTTTTCAGGTTTTTTATTTTTTATAAATTTGCAACAATTTGCAAAAACTCTCTTTTCACATTGTCATTATGGGGTATTGTGTGTAGAAATCTGAGGAACAAAATGAATTTAATCCATTTTGGAATAAGGCTGTAACATAAAAATATGTGGAAAAAGTGAAGCGCTATGAATACTTTCCGGATGCACTGTAAATTTGACATTAGAAAAGGTACAAGAAGCCTATATTATAAAAATATATAATATTTTATTTAATATTATATTTTATATTAATATTTTATTATTATTTATTAAAATATAATAGAAGGTATTTTGAGAAATGGCAGTTTTTCTGTTTTCTCAAGTTTTTCTTGATTTTTCACATTTTACCTTCTGAGTATCCTTAATTAATTTATGAATAATTGTTTTTATGGGTTTTTCCAAGTACATTTACAAATGTTGTCATTTGCCACTAAAATTGTTTAGTTCAGTTTGTAAGAAATGAACAGAAGTCATGTTTCTGACACTTTAATATCTCATTCAAAAATATAAATCATGTCATCAATAAATCACTCAGGTCGTTCTAAATTGACATGACTCATAGCAGAATTTATTTTGAGAAATGTTGTTTAAATCCATACAGTGAAAGTAAACTTAAACCACAACTGTCTAGTTCCCCACATTTATTAAATTATCTTCTTAGTTCCTGTGAAATAAGTGCAACATGCGTAAATGATGACAGGATTTTCGTTTTTGACTTAACAGAAATAGAAAAGTTTCCCATAACTGACATTTTGCTGTCATTTGCTGAATTTTCTAAAATACCCCCATTGCAGTATTTTTGGACTATATTTTTGTGTTTCTATAAAAGAGGAACTATAAAAATTTGCAAACTATCCGTAGGCATATTATTATCAAACTGCATTGTCTGTCCAAATGAAACTTTCTTCTTCTTTTTTTCAATCAGTCTGACCTGTTTCAAGGGGATCTGTATCCTGATACAGCGGGATTGGAACCGGCTCTACTGGCGGAGGATTGGATAGCAGGACAGGATGCTCCTCCAGCCCTTATTTCCCTCAGTGGAGGCTATACGGCTCCTCCATCCAAATGCGGGACACTTAGAGGACGACCCAAACTGCTCTCTCCGACTAATACTAGTCCCACCAGCACTACTGCACCAGCAAACCCTGTGACGGTTGAGATGGAGAGCGAGGGTCGAGTTGGAAGAGATGTAGATGGTGGGATAGAGAGAGTAAAGAAAGAGGTGAGCAAAGGTATAACACAGCAGGTTTAGCCATGCAACTCTCACATGGTCGCCCACTGAAGCTGAGCAGGGCTGCACCCAGTCAGTACCTGGATGGGAGACCACAACGGAAAGCTAGATTGCTGCTGGAAGTGATGTTAGCCAGCAGGGGGCACTCAACCTGTGGTCTGTGTGGGTCCTAACACCCCAGTATAGTGAAGGGGGCTCTATACTGCTCAGTGAGCACCGTCTTTCGGATGAGACGTTAAACCGAGGTCCTGACTCTCCGTGGTCGTTCAAAAATCCCAGGATGTCCTTCGAAAAAGAGTAGGGCTTTAACCCTGGCATCCTGGCCAAATTTGCCCTCTGGCCCCTGTCCATCATGGCCTCATAACCATCCCCATATCATATTTGGCTTCATCACTCTGTCTCATCTCCACCGATCAGCTTCACCAATATTGGACAGAAAGCGTTATGTCTAATATACCAGGAAAGCATTGCGCTTTTTAAAGATTACAACCTCAGTCGTCATTTTTGAAAATTAAATTCTCGTTATGTGAGTTTTTTTTTGTTGTCAGACAATAAAAGAGATTTATTTAATCGTTTTTAATATGATGATTGATAAGTACTAGGGGTGTGATCTTGGGCTACGAGATCTCGCAAGACTAAATCGCAACGAGATTTCTCGTCCAGGTGAAAAGTTGTCTCATGTGTTGTGATGGTATGATAAAGCATGAGGGTGAATTTAGCACTGAAGATTGGAGGCAGGATTAGATTTGAACCGCACATCAAGTGCTTTGCACACACCTGGCAACCCGGCCTGCTTCTGTGTTGCACGTCACACGTTTGCTTGGGCAAGTGTGACCTAACCACTCAAAGGTCGAAACGTTTAAAGGTTGTCGCATCCAAAAGCAAAGGCTGCTATAACTGCCGCCACACACATTAACCACAGCTCATAACCCTGCGATGGAATAGCACTTATATGATATAGATATTAAAGTCGTAATCATCGTAAACACAAATGAAATTAAAACATGGAGTATTCCTATTTTAGTGCCATTATTGAAATTCTAAACAGACATCTAAACGCCGTAACCAAACTATTACTGTGGTGTAGAACTTTTCGCTGCAATTTGCGACAGGATAAGCCATACACACATGGCTGTTTGACACTATTGTTTGCACCTACTGAGTCAGAGGACTACAGACAACCGCATCCTAGAGACACACACACACACCCATCGTCAATTTGATTTTACATGTGAAATTGTACAGTGGAGAAGCCAGTCAGCAGTGTTTATAGCAAAATATTTAGCAGTGTTTGCATGTGCTTTACTGCATAGCATTCATTAAAGTAGAAGTAAAATAACATTCATTACAAGTTGATTTAAAAAAGCATCTAAATAGTTTTGCATTTTGTGATTTTGTTTTTTCAGTTGAATAAAAGACCAACTTTTCATATATTTCATATTTCTTAAAAATAGTGTAAAAATCTCATCTCGTTCTTGTGAACCCAATCTTGTGTCTCATCTCATCTCGTCACACCCCTAATAAGTACATATTAATATCGATGCAAATTAATTTTTCTTGTAAATTTGATTCAATAATTACTATAAATAAAAATGTGTTAATTTGACATGTTTCTGTCAGATAATATATGTTCCGTGCATATATATACAGTTGAAACCAGAAGTTTACATACACTGTATAAAAAGGCACATAACCATTTTAAAAAAAGTCAGATGTTAATGTGACTAAACTTTTTCTCTTTTAGGTAAGTTAAGATTATCAAATTCGTTTCTGTTATGCTTAATAGCAGAATAATGAGAGAGATATTTTGAGAAATTGTTATAACTTTTCTTGAAAGTCAAGTTTACATAGAATAAGATTATTATGCCTCTGAAAAAGCTCAGATGATGGTGTCAAGGTTTGGAAGTTTCTGATTGGCTAATTGACAACATTTGAGTTAATTGGAGGCACAACTGTAGAATAGTATTTAAGGAAAACCTTAAACACACTGCTTCCTTGTGTAACAACATGGGAAAATCAACAAGCCAGAATCAACAAAAAAGCCAGATTACAATTAGCTAAATTACACTGGGAAAAAGAATAATTTTTGGAGACATGTCCTGTGGTCTGATGGAACTAAGATTGAACTGTTTGGCCACAATGTTACATTTGTAGGACAAAGGGGAAAGCTTACAAGCCTAGAAACACCATCCCAACTGTGAAGTATGGGGCGGCAGCATCATGTTGTGGGGCTGTTTTGCTGCAGGAGGGACTGGTCCACTTCACAGCATAGATGGCATCATAAAGAAAGAACATTATGTTGAAATACTGAAGCAACATCTCAAGACATCAGCCAGGAAATTAAAACTTGACCGCAAATGGGTCTTCCAAACAGACCATGACCCTAAGCATACTGCAAAATTAGTTAAAATGTGCTTTAAGGACAACAGAGCGAATGTTTTGGAGTGGCCATCACAAAGCCCTGAGCTCAAACATATAGAAAATTTGTGGGCAGAGTTGAAAAAGCTTGTGCGAGCAAGACAGCCAACAAATCTGACTCAGTTACACCAATTCTGTCAGGAGGAATGGGCCAAAATTCCTGCAAACTATTGTGAGAAGCTTGTGGAAGGATACCCAAAACATTTGACCAAAGTTATACAGTTTAAAAGCAAAGCTAAAAAATACCAAGGAAATGTTTGTAAACTTTTGACTGTCTAGAAATTAATAAAAAAATTCTCAAAAAAATTCTCTCATTATTCTGGCATTTAGCAAATGTAAATGATTTAGGTGATCCTAACGGACCTGAAATAGTAAACGTTTAGTATGATTTACCATCAGACATTTAAAAAAAAATGGTTATGTTCCTTTTTTTAGAGTGTATGTAAACTTCTGGTTTCAACTGTACATGCACTATAAATAAAAGTTATTTTATGAAGGATTTGGCATGTGGCCCTTCACTTGGTTTGGAAAACTTGATGTGGCCCTCTGGTCTAAAAAAATTGCCCACCTCTACTCTAGGTAGAGCAGCATTTACTACTTCACAAAAGCTACACAAAATCGCGTTTTAAAATTCAATCGATTTATTTGAATGGTAATGAAATTAAGGTTATCGTTCTGTGATGATGACAGCGGTTCACGTAGCTTCTTAGTGAACTACGACTCTATAGTAAATGCTACTACATCTGAAAGCATGTGGAAATACCACGTATAATAAAGTTTTTACTTCAAACTCGCTTCATAACTTCAGTTAATTGTTTGAAATAAATCCTTCCGTCAGATGATTCCATAGTCATAGGTTTATCAGTCATGCTGAATCAATGAAAGCAGATACATCTTCTGTTTATAATGAAACTCTATGTGGTTTCCTGAGTTTATTCTTCATGGGTGTTTGTAGTTTCCACACGAGAGCGCCCTCTGGCTTTCGGAGGAGATTTACTACTGATCACAGAACCGCGCTTTATTGTTAAGTTGTGCATGACAATCGCAGCTTTGCTTGATAGCATTTGCAATATCATTTCGATTAATTGCAGGATCATTTCATATTATTTTTTTTACATGTAACCTGCAAGCGAACACACTATTTCTACATGGCCAACGTTGGCCACAGAATTTAATTGTATCGATGCAGGGATTTATGCAGCATATCTTACATACAGAAGCATTTTTGTGATCTATCTATCTATCTATCTATCTATCTATCTATCTATCTATCTATCTATCTATCTATCTATCTATCTATCTATCTATCTATCTATCTATCTATTTTAATCAATTTATTGCAATTCTTAAGACAAATGTGATTTTTTTTTTACAAATTAAAAATGTTATTAAAATAAGCTTTATTTATTTCCATATATTGTTTTTAATAGATTAATATTTTGATCAGTTTAATGCATTCTTCCTGCCTAGACATGTTGATTTCTTCGAAAAATAGAAATAACCTAAATTTTGTTTACATTTATTGTTTTTATTTCCATCTATATTTTTGATATGCATTCATTTCTTGATACCTGTTTATGATAAAGCCTAAACGTGTCTTTTCTTTCTCTCTTGCGCAGGAGGACCAGCTTTCAGACATCCTGACGGAGGTCCGGGCTCTGCGCGCTCTGGTTCTGGCTCAGGGTCACAGAATCGATGTTCTGGAACGGCAGCTCGCCCGCATCGAGGATGGCGAAGTGTGAAGGAAAAAACCACAAACACATCACAACACATAGCCTTATTACCCAGATTCAAAGAGCTTCACTGAAGGCTTATGGGAAATGTAGTTCCATTACTAGTGACATAGAGATACAGAGAGACCTAACTGAGCTTTATTGATTACAAATGCACTGATACTTAATACGGTAAATGCTGCTCGTTTCGTGCTTCTAATAGGGCTGTTTCATCAGGTACTTGCTTCTGCTAACTACAGATACTTAATTCTGAATTTGAATTTAGTTAAGTCGATATTTGCATAAACATGCAAAGTTTCAATGAAAAGCAGACTTGATGGTCTCTAGTAGCGTGCATTAAGACGGCATTTAACGAATGCTTCTGCTTAATAACAGTAGCGTGAAACCTTCAGGAATTGCTATAATCCAACATGCTGAATTAATTTCTTGCTTCGGCTAAAGTTTGAGGGTGCTTCTCAACGTAGATCGACCAGCACTGTTTCTCTCTTCCATTCTACTGTATGTCTTAACACATGTAGCATTGATTTTGAATGCCGGTAGTCAGAGTTTTGTGTGTGTGTGTGTGTGTGTGTGTGTAGCATGTGATAGAAACTGTGCTTGATGTTGAAGGATTTTTTTAAGGGATTCATATAACAGAGCAAGATTAGCTTGTAGAGCAAACAAAAAAATAATAATGCTGATGTAGAATGATGAAAAATGTCCAGGTTACATTCAAAAACATGCTTTTTTCTTGTTGCTGAGATTTTGGAAAAAATTGTAAGCCCATGCTTTGCTTTTTACTTCTTAATTTATTCTTGTTAGATTCCTTATACTTTAATTTTGGAATTAATTTGACCATATAACCGTTTAAATACTCTTCTTCAACATTTAAACAGGCGTACGTTTAATTGAAGCATCTTTTGTAAGCTGTTTGGACAGAACTGTGTGTAGGTATCGTGTGTCCACAGTCATATTGGAGTGATAGAAACACAATGAGTTTTTTTTTAATTTCCTGACGTTAAAATATGATCCAAAACACTCCCATTTTGAGGCCCAACGCAATGTGACGTAGGAGTGTGGTTTCCCCGCCCACTAAATTGAATGACAGCCGCTTATTAACATGTTTTCGTAGTAACGCTTATAAACATAACCACAAGACAGAACGTGCGCAAAGCAACTGGGATTAAAAGATCTGTTCAGCTCTCTGTGATCATCTGCTGCTCATGAGTTTAACAAGTTTAAAACTATTTTAAAACAATCCATATGTTGAATAAAGACAGTAAAATTTATATGTAATTCATGACTACAGCCTTATGTCAGTACAATTATGAAAGAAGACTCTTCAATCCCGGTTTTTTGATGTTAAATCAGGTTTATTTTGTACATTAACATAACTGATATCCATAAAGCAGTGAATATTAACATGTATCCTGTCACATTTACCATGCAAAAACAGTGCAAAGTTGAACATGTGGGCAGCCTGCGTGTGTATATTGTAACAACATTGTGAGTGACTCATCGTTGCAGAAAGGCTTGAAATAACTTCACAACAAATACATCAAATAATCATTGGGAAGGTTCTTACTGTAGTATTCCTCTCAAACGTTACGTGAGATCCGCTTCCTTCATGTCTGTCACTGTGCTGTTTATCTGATGCAGCAGGAGATAGAGACACAAATCAGAGCCATAGGGAGCGATCTCTGTGGCTCTGAAAGGCATGTGGTAACGTTTGGCCGGGAGAACTAGCTCATTTACATTAAGAGCACAGGCAACAAAAACAGATACAATGTGCTCAGAGCTGAAAATTCTAATGTTCAGAAAGGTATAATAAATAATCTGATGGGCTTTGAGGTGAAACCTTACAGACACATTCTGAAGACACAAAAGACTTGTCTTAAATCTTAAAAAAGGGGTAAAGTAGGTGCCCTTTAAGGTGGTACAGTATGAGCAACTATACAGTACAGCATGTGATAGTGTTCAATCTCTTTAAGCAAAGAAATAACACTAGATTCAGATCTTTTTATTGACATTTTAAATATCAATAACACTATGATTTCAAAAAGATTTGGAAAATCAAAACAAAAAATAAATAAAAAATATTTATTTTGGATGGTACATTATGGATGGTATTTTGATGGGACATTTTATTTTATTAATTTTTTGTCAATTTATTTACAAGTAATAATCAATATTCCTGACATTCCTATGTTTTGAGACACTACAAATAATACAGTGTGCTTAATAATATTTTTGGCTGACCAAATAATATTCGCTCTGAAAAAGAACTCTCGTTTTCTATTCAATTTACTCATGTTTTATCTTTCATTTGTGTGACCTGGATATGTTATTGCCAGTTTTGTTTAGATTCATACCTCTTAATGAATAACTGTTTCATTCCTGTTTGATTGACTATGAAATCTAATAGTAGAACGGTTTGGTATTTCTAGCTTTAGCTGGTGGTGTTTTTGTATTCGTTTTGTTTTAAGTTTCTCTTTAATCATTGGCACTACAATCAGGGAAGACTCAAAGCGAGGGTCGACTCATGCTTCTCTGCGGATGATTTTCGTTATGTCTAGCTGTACATGTTGTAAATTATCTAAGGACCCATTGACTTCGAACTTAAGTGCTAACTTACACTGTTCTTTTTAATAAATGACATTTGCCCATTTCTACCGGATATCAGGGTGTTTTATTATTCATCACATCACAAATACTGTCACATTTCCCCAGCAGGGCTGTGATTAAAGTCAAAACTAAATGCTTGCTGCTAAATTTAGAAATGAAAGTGCTTTGTAGTGCAAGACAGAGATGTGATTTCTACTGTACGTCTGCTCACTTCCTGTGCATTTTGGGCACTATGAAGGAGAAGTGAGGTTTCCGCAAGTCAAAGCTTAAAATGTACATTTACATTATAATGTACGTTAAATTAAATACTTGGTCAGCTATGGATGAGGGGGGAAACATTATTTCAATTAATTAAAAAAAAAAACAGTTTTCCTCAAATACAGCTATAATCTGAGGTGGCAAAAACATTTATGTTTAAATATGTAACTAAATTGATTTTAAAATAATACAGAAATAGCGAAAAAATACTTTCACATAATATATTATTCATAATTAACACAATTTTGACTATTTTGAAAATGCATTTTTTTAAATGTAATGATGGATGGATATATATAAATGAATAAATAATTAGCTTTTAGACCAACCCATATTTGTCAATTTCAAGAAAATACATTCACATGTAAACAATAAGACAATCTTTATATAGTACATTAACCAATCAGCATACTAAAAAAGTAAAAATGCTCTTTTAAACACATTAAACTAAACTTAAATTGTAAAAATATATGCACATTGTTACATTCAGCATAAAAAACGCGGTTTTTGGATTAACCAATCACACACATTGCAGTTAATCTTATGAATGAAGCAGCCAGTCAGAAGCGCTGGTTTATACATCAATGAAACCAATTGAGTTGAATAAAGCCGCGGTCACGCCGGACTTTCCTCCCCATAGACTTCCATTCATACGCACGCGAATGCGTCAGACCGGAAACGCAGGGTCATGCGTTGAGTTTCGCAGGTTGCTGCGGTACATAGTTCAAGCTTGGTGAACTCTGACCTGCAAAATCGCATCACTTGACTTCATGAGACCAATCCAGGATCAAAACATGACCTCTCTGAACAGAAATTAAAAAACATGGAGCAATCGCTCGCTTTTTTAAATGTCTAATCATCTTGTTTAATCCCGCCCCTTTTCGCAGCGCCTTACGACCACGTACGACAGAATTTCGCAAGCTCAAACTCTAGTGTGACTGCGGCTTTACGCGCATGCTCTCTTACTGAATTCACGAATTGCCTCATAAACATCAACAAACTGCTTCGATGTACGGTAAGTAAATGCTTTATTTTGCAGCTTCGGTGATTATAATATGTTTTGCATAATTTGAGGTAAACTAACGTCGCGGATAAACAGTTTTTGTCTGTAACTACGATTTTATGACGCGTTTTTCATTTTTACCAACTTACGAAATTAACCGTTAAGTTACTACAGATGAGCCCTGAAAAATATAAATAGCCACTAACATGACCACAAACTAACCATGATTTTGGTAAACTAACCATAGTTTAATCACAGAACTGTTGTTAATATGCAAATCAACACGACAAAAAACTAGTTCAACACTTGTAAATCATCTTTATTTTCACTGTCGACAAAACTTATTATTAGACATTGTCTTTAAGTTAAAGTGGGCCACATGTCCAAAAAGTTATTGTAGTGGACCACATGCAGTGGTGGAAAGAGCACTGAAAAATCATACTCAAGTAAAAGTACCATTACCTGGCCAAAAATGTAGTGCGAATAAAAGTATCTGTTGGAAATCATACTCAAAATATGTGTAAAAAGTAGCCCTTTTAAAACTACTCAAGAGTATTAAGCTGTGAATTGCTTACGCCTTTATATGAAATTTGTGCATGTGTGTGTAAACGTAACATTCTGTAGTGCATTTTTGTTATTGTTTAAGAATATTTGGCGATTTCATCCCAGCAGGTGCAGGATGTCTGCATGACGTTAGATTGACATTCTACCCCAACGTTGTGGGATGTTGCATTATTTTTGGAAATGAAAACCGGGTTCATATATGTCTATGTCCAATGTCAGACAGACGTCACATTTTGGTTACTTTCCAACGCAACCTAAAAATGTCAAAGTCTAAAGTTGATACAGCTTGACGTTTTGTGGACATAACCAATACGACGTCTGTCAGACGTTGGATTTTGGTTGCCATACCTGAGGAATAATTGTCAGTATTTGATGTCAATATGACGTCGGTTTAAGATGTTGGCCCGACGTTGAATTTTGGTCACTTTCCAACGCAACCTAAAACCAACAAAGTATCAACGTCATTTCACGTCATTATTGGGTGTCAAAACAACATTGTCCTTAGACGCTGGAAACCTAAATCTAATCTAATATTACGGTCTTATGATGTTGTGTATCTGCTGGGATCAGTGACATACGATTTATTTACTGAAAATAATATCGGGAGGGTTTCAGCCAAAATAAATGACAATGAACCAAGCTAACTAAATTAGAGAAAACTTCCCTGGAAAATAGATAAGAAAATAAAATACAGAAAGCTTACCTCCCTACTAACAACACAGGAGAAAACGAAAATAGATTCTGATGGTATGATAACCTTGGATAAAAATATCACGGTGTTGTAATTACTGCTGTAAAATATATATTTTTTAAATGTCTGGGTAAAAAAAATTTTTTTTTTCCAGTATTTGATCAGTAAACATGTCAGGCTAAATAATGAAAATGAATCATTGACTTCTGCCGTCTTCATTAGTTTCAAAAACACTGATTTCTTTACAATTTAAAATGGCATCGTTGGATATCTTTTCTGCTGGAGATACTGTTGTCCTAAAAAAAAAAAAATAAAAAAAAAAGAAAAATTTGTAAACATACCTTAGGAACGGTATTACAGAAAATTTTGGCGGTTTTAAAACCTTGACTTTTCCAAACCGCAGTATACCTTGAAAACGGTTATTGTCCCATGACTACACCAAACCTCCCCACCATGCTCCAAGCCAGACAGGGAGACAGAAAACCAGGTTTCTCCAGTTAGAATGTACACCTTCACATCGGCATCTCACAAAACGCCATATAGAAGACATCAGCAACAAACACTCATTTTTATCACTCAAGCAATAACATCTCCACAGAGAACGGCAAATCGAGAGAGAATCCACGCTCTCTGAGGTTTTAAATACAGCCGTCACCAATCCAAGCGCCAATCACGATCCGCTGTAATCCGCTGCACCTGCAAATAATTTGGAATGAGAGAGCAAGAGAGAGAGAGAAAGAGAAAAAAACACCACACACACACACACACACTACACCACAACAACTATTCGTAACAGGAATTTTATTAAAATAGTGTAGTAAAAGTACTGATAAAGCACAAAAAATTACTCAAGGGAAAGTAAAAAAAAACATGTTTAAAACCACTTAATAAATTACAATTCTTGAGAAAAACTTCTCAATTACAGTCATTTGAGTATTTGTCATTTGTTACTTTACACCACTGGCCACATGTCCAAAAAGTTATTGTAGTGGGCAACTAAAAAGTTATTATGGGCAATCCAAAATCAGGGTCAACCATTTGGTAGAGCAGACAGTTAAAGGGTTAATAATAATTATGTCAATAATAAAAGAAACAATAGGTAATATATTTTATAATAATAAGCTCCGTCCTGTGAAAATATTAATAATAATGAATATTAGAGCCGCTTTACAAAGGGGATTTTAAGGATTTCTATTATCAGTCAGTAATTCAGAAAAAGTACTGTCAAAAAAAAAAAAAAAAGATTTATTTATTTGTTTATTGGGGAACAAATTGTATATAATTATAGGCAAATAATGAATTGTTGTGTGTCCCAAAAACTGTCCTTGTGTCCTAAGATTCTTCAAAATATAGCTGCATGACTAAAAAAACTTTAAAATTTATTGTGTTTGATCCAGATGTTTTCTTTTCACTAGAACAAACAAAAAATAAATAAATAAACGAGGGCAAACTCTCTAATCTGCCATTGACTGGCCTTAATTTCTAACCAGGCTTGTGTCTGAGTGTGTGTGTGTCTGTGTGCTGATGTTATTCAGCTTTTGTGGTGTTGTGTAAGGGCCACATTGACATCACATTGACATCAAAGTGTCTGCTATATATTCTCTTTGCAGAGAAGCACTCTTGTTTTCATGGTTCAGAGCATCTTTATGCTCGGCATTTACAACAGGATGTGGGCTGAGAAGACACTTGTGCTTCATATCTCAATCTTAAGCTAAAGGAAACTGTTCCACCAGAGTCTTCCTGTGTTGACTCCATACAGCTACACAATATTCTGCACATTCATTTGTTTAACTGCATATTCACTCAGTAGTGGTGCGTTTCCAGCTGATAGTTATGCGTAATGCAGGTGTCGCAGATTTAGTAAAAATAACAGATTTGTTTTATTTTTAGATTTTAGTTTTTGACATTTACCTAAACATCGTCCACTAAATGCTTTAGATTTTTGTATTACATAAGCAAAACAAAAGTGAAATGATGTATTTATAATCCAGTGTGATTTGATTTTCTTATCAGTATTCATATATAGCATTTTCTTCATATCTATAATGTGTTTTTAAACTCTGTATACACTCATGTTTATGTTTTTGCTCCCCATAAATAAATACTTTAAAACCAAAATCTAAATGAAATATTTAAAATATCCAGGGTGGGATACATTTTTTATCCCAAAAATAAATGAATGAATAGTGAAAATTATAGGAAAAAATAAGGAATGAATGAATAAAACAAAATGTAATTGAATTAATTTTTAAAATCCATGGTGAACTGAATTTTTATAAATATTTTATCACACGAATAAATAAAACTGTTAAAGATTAGGGGTGTAAGAATATATCAATATATGTGAGTATCACAATGTTTTGTTTGGCAATACTGTACCGATCCTTGAAATTCAATATCGGTATTTTAATATTGATGGCTGCAAGCTGTTTTTTTCTCTTTTACCCACACTGCAAAAAGCATAGTGAAATGACATCCAATGTTAAAGGGACTGATTAGTGAAAATGATGATCTCATCATGCTCTGATTACATAAATATTTTGCATTTCTTTGTTCTGTGGCTTGGATATGGTGATGCTTTCTTAATGAAATTTATTATAAAATTCTATCTAGGGCTGGGCGATATTGCAAAAAAAATATCACTATCATGTTTCATATCATTTGATATCAATAATTATTGAATATTTTTTTAACAATGCATTTAGGAATATTAGGATTTTTGGTTATTTAACCACTTTAATTTAATTGACTAACATTATTAAGGCAAATAGTTTTAATAGTCAAAAACAAAAATATTTAAACTAAATATCTCATCTTTTTATAATAAAATAAACAGAAGTGTTAAAGAGACTCTTAAACTTGATAAATAAAATGTTACAACGTGTGTGCATTGGTAAAGGTAGATCAACATCTGTAAGGTGTGAATAATAATGATACAGTAAACCTCAAACTTTGTCAACAAAACAAATTATGATAATCACATCTGAGCTTTCAAGTAAGGTAACCAGCTATCATTATTCAAATACATACTGCAATTGTAAAGTTGAATGACTACATTACCCCTATGCTAAAAAAATCTTTCAGATGGGGAGCTAGTGGCTGGGATGCACAACAAAAGAAACCAAAAAGCCACTCTGGCGACATCCTTACATCCTTTTTTATTTACTGTCTCCTCACTGCTGCTATATAACTATCATTTTTGTGTGTGTTGTTATTCTAACCTGAAGTGACAAGCATGAGCATGAGCGTGGTTTCCTTCACCATTTTCTATGGCGTCTCTCCTAACTATGCGACCATCAACCATTTTCTCAGAGGATGACAAATGGACAAACCATTGCTGCAGCTCCGATGCAAGTTTATGTAAAAAAGTAAAAAGCACTGTAGTGTTTGAATGCGCTGTGTTTGTCTGAGGTACCTAGTCTGCCGTTACTGAAATGTGTATGCTCTATACAAAGTGTGAAGTAGATTGGTTAGTTGTACTTGCATGAATCGTGTTGCGCTCGCATCATTCGGAAAAGTTCTGATGTTTCCTAACTTGGTGTAGCTGGAAAATGCTCACGCGTCACATGCGCGCTGCTTGCACAACATGCCCGAGTCGTGCAAGTCACGTGCCTTCATTGGAAATGACAAACATACACCTTAAGCTTATTGACATTCCTTCCAAGGCGCACGCTCAGCAGCCACAATAAAACTATAGCACTTCATACTGAACTTTTTTTTTAATTATAATATAATATTGACAGTGGTGTTCGGTCAATAATATCGATACCGATTTTAACGCCCATCCTAATTATATCCCTAAAATAATAAAAATATCCATAATATCTCTTGGATTACAACATTGCAGTGTATCTGAAAATATCATATCGCAACCCCTCTATTGTGATATGTATCATATCGGCAGATTCTTGGTGATACACAGCCCTATTAAATATAAATAGATGTTGAAAAAAACAGAGATTGTATCACATAAATAAAATTGAACAAAACGTTTAAATGCAAAATTGTATTTTGGCAGTATTTATAAACCGCACTTATGTTATGTCCTGAAATGCTTATAAATAACAGTATCGGACGGTCATTTTGTATGTTAGGGATACAATTTTATCCTTTATATGTATAAATATTAATACATTTGCTTTCTAGGCTATACCAGCACATTCAGCATGCAACCCTTGATGGAGCTGCCAAATATCACGTGATTTGATTACTGTGTCTCGCGGTTAGGTCTGAATTTCTATTTATGTGCAGAAACTAAATTATTTAAAATTAAATTACTTTTTTCTTCCTTACGTGTTTCTTTTTTAACATATCACAGAAATTATCAATCTACAGGTTATTTAGTGCAATAACACAACCTTGAGTTTTTCAGTTTAAAAATAAACCAGGTTTAAATGGCAAGACGAAAGTAACACTCTTATTTATGCCCCACTGCTAATATAGCCATACCTTATTTTTCACTTCCACATTAGAGTTTACTTTTGAAGCATTTGATGGAACTGAAATTTAAAATGAAAATGCAATTTAATATTTTTTTGCAAAGATAAAGGACAATATGTTTTTTGCAGTTAACATATTAACATGATCATAGTTAGAAACATTTAAAATCTGTTTGTTATTCTAGCACATATTGTTGTGTTACTTTTGACCCACCCAAAAATGTAAGACAGTAACACAATGTGCTATTTAATGCCTAAAGTGAAACTATTTTGAAGTTGTTCAACATTTGTACAATATACCACCGGATGTTGATACACCACATATCTGAGCTAGTAACCCCTAGTGTTACTTTTGCGTTACTTTTTCTTACCTGGCGAAGTGGGGGGCAGGGGGTTCCTTAATTATTTTTTTTGTGATCTCTGCAATTAACAATCCACTGTATAACCTACGACTTCCTTTACCTTTAAATAAAACATACATAAAAAATAGATGTTATCTTCATAGAACTTCCTGACCCCAGAGTTAGATATGTCGTATATACAGATTAATAAAAGTTCAAAGTAGTATGTTTGCTACTTTTGTACTTACTAGTTAAGTAAAAACACTATCCATTAAGACAATCCCCCTTTCATTTTGATAGATTATGAGAATACTGTCATCGCAGAAATGTAAGTCTCTGGTCTGCCATCTTCATTTCGGTCTGTTCGGGCGGGGAGTGCATTCTTTTATTGAGTGCGGGATTCAACGTGAATACTAGAGATGCCACAATTCTCAATATAATATTGAACCGTTCGGTACGACATCCACGGTTCAATACGCACTTGTGAATTGCGTTTTTTCCGGTTTTACGTTTAAATAATTTATGTGCGTTTTATTTCTCTCCGAATTGACTGTTTGTGTGTGCCTGTAAGTCTACGAGCTGAGATGAGGAAACTCTTCCCCGCGAGTAAATATTCAATCACTATGCTCTAAAGTTAGGGGGCGCTCCACCATCATTCCACACTTTAACATGGCGAGCGGCAGTGAAGTGAGGGAGCAATAAGCAATAATGCTGCAGTTAAACAAAGTTATGCCAAGTTGCCAACTGTGCCCTAGTTTAAAGTTCCAAGTATGTACACTGAGGCTAATACGCCTCAGTGTACATACCGGATTAACGCAGCGGCCGTTCCCATATCACGTCTTTTCCGCTTGCAAGTTTGTTGTTTCTAATGTAAGAATATATGGCAATATGCACGCACAAGCGGAGCAACGCGCTTGCGTCTTTGCAGGCGCACGCAGTAGAAAACATCTCACGGTGAGAGTTGTGCGTGCCTTTCAGTGCAGTGTAAACAAAAGATATGGAAGACGAATTAATATTAAGATGATTATGTATGCATGAACGCAGATGGCAACAACAGGTCATCTAAATAGCTCACCTAATATAAAGCTTGAATTTACATTAGACCTGATAACCGTCAAACCATGATTATTCTTCAGACTATATAATCGTACAACCAAAATCTATAATTGTTTCTTCCCTAATTGTTATGCAGTTCAAAACAACATATGAATGTGTCTGAATGTAGAAGAAGCCTACTTCAGCAATGCACTGCTTTTGTTGTGCTCTGAAATACAACATTTGAAAGTTTGTAAAAAAAAAAAAAAAAAAAGTCTATTGTACAATGCAGTGATGTTATGTAGTTTCAAAATACAATATATTAACATTTTAATGTAGAAAAAGCCAGTGTGGGTGTCTTAAGGAGCAAAAATACAACATATATGGGCTCTTATATTGCTGTTGTGTTATCACTCATATAGCAAGTCATATCTCTCCGGCCCTTCGTTTAGGATGCTTTTCATGAACCGGCCCCCATGACAAACTAATTGAATAGCCCTGGTATAGACCAATCGAACGGAAACACTTCCAACATGACTGCACATCTGCGTCGCCATCACCCAGCAATATCACTGTCTGAAGGTAGAATAGCAGAGAAGGTAATAAAGAACTCCAAAACAACAATCCCTCACTGAATCCTTCCAGCAAACATATCCAACTGGTTCCAAAAGACATATAAAAATAACAAAAGCAGAGTAAAGTTTAATTAAGATGGTTTATTTATATTTACTGAAGTACAAATGTGTTTATTTGAAATGGTCAATTTATGTTCATTAACTTCACATGTATGTTTATTTTTAAAATGTAGGAATTTATGTGTTCCCCAGTTTAGGCTACCCGCAGCTGTGAGATTTCAGTGTTAATTTTTTTATTATACAATACACTAGGAACTAGTGTACCTTTCTTGGCTTTGAAGTAAAATAAAGGAGTATTGCAATAAATTGTTTTTATTTTTTTCTCTTTCTTACTGTTCCTATTGCCTAAGCATAGAATAACAATTAAAAAAAAAAACACTTAGTGTCACGCCATCAGAACCGAACCAAACCGAACCGAAAACCGTGTTAAAAAACCGAGGTATGTATTGAACCGTAAGCTAACTGTATTGTTGCATCTCTAGTGAATACACTAATTTTAATTCAGCAATTTATTTTTTAGAAGCACATTAATTAAACTAAAAAGTAACTCACATTACATTTTTTAAAACGTAGCTCAAATATTACTTAATTTTAAGCAATACTTTACTACATAAAAAAGTATTATTACGTAACTCATGTTACCCCCAACACTGCTAACCACAGACAAAAATATTTCTGTCCACAACATTTTCTTTAAAAAATAGGTTTTTATAAAAAAAAAAAAAAAACAGGTGCTCCGGTTTCCACCACAAGTCCAAAGACATGTGGTATAGGTGAATTGTGTAGGCTAAATTGTCCGTAGTGAATGAGTGTGTATGGATGTTTTCCAGTGATAAGTTGCGGAAAGAAGGGCATCTGCTGCGTAAAAACATATGCTGGATAAGTTGGCGGTTCATTCCGCTGTGGCGACCCCAGATTAATAAAGGGACTCAGCCGAAAAGAAAATGAATGAATGAATGAAAAATGGTACTTTCGTCCCTGCTTTCCCCTAATAGTTTCTATTTATGCTCAAATTTTCAATTAAAATTTTTTCAAACTCATCTAAACTCTTAGTTTTTTCACTGTAAAAAATGCTGGGTTCCACACAATTCCTTCATTTTGTCCCAACACATATTGATTAAGTTAACATAATAGTTTTTGCAAATTCAAGTGAATTTAACCTAAAAAAAAATTAAGTTGTCCCCAAAAAACTTGTTCATCTCATATAGAATAAATAGTTTGAACAAGCAGCAAAAGTAATGCACTGTAAAAAATGCTGGGTTCCACACAATCAACACACAATCAAACATTAAGCAATTAAGTTAACTTGTTTTTTTTTTTTTTTTTTTTACAAATTTAAGTGGATAGATTGAACATAAAACAATTAAGTTTTCCCAAAAAACCTCAATTGTGTTTTTGCGCCTCATTTTAAATAAGTAGTCGAACAAACAGCAAACATCAATTTTTGAGTGTGTTCAGTATTTGTTATTAAATTCAAATGAAATTACAAGTCTAAGTTTAATAAATGAATATCTTAATATCTAAATATATTAAATAAATATTTCTGAAATAAATATTCATTTATTTTAAAAATCCAACATTTACCATTTAAATTTTACATCTTAATGTCTTACTGTACATGGTTTTACTCTCTCTCTCTCGCTCTCGCTCTCTCTCACTGCTTTACTCATTCCCCCCGCCCCTGTTTCCTGCCTATATCATCAAGACACATTCAAATCTTCTATTTTATGCTCTGGTCGGCTATGGGTTTAAGGACAGTTGAATGAAGGTAAGTTATTTCTTTGTTTTAGCAGATATTTTGATGTGTTTTTTTAATTTTTCCATTTACTCTTTCCGTTTTAACATTTATAAACAGCCCTTCTGTTATATCATAACATATATTTTTAAGATATATTAAAATAATCTCCATCAACCTGTTGTTCACAATCTTCTATTTTCCTTTGCCATCTGTACTGTAAATAAGCTCTATTTTAGAAGCCTATCATCGTGTGTGTGTGTGTGTGTGTGTGTGTGTGTGTGTGTGTGTGTGTGTGTGTGTGTGTGTTTCGAGGAAACATTAAGAAACACGCAACGATGGTAATTTTCCCTTCTGAAAACAGAAAAAGAAAAGAAAATCACTCATTATTTGAGAGCAATTCACAGCAGCTGCTTTAGCAAAACTTGTGAATTGCTGTTAAGTGCCGTTAAGTGGTTTGAATAAAAAAAAAAGAAACATCACTGAGACTGGTGTGAATGAATAAGTAGTGTTAAGGCGTATCAAGAGTTTCACAGATGAGTGACTTACATTTTTCGTTTGCACTGCAATGATAATGTAAAAAAACCAAAGTTATTTCCTGCCATCTTTTCAAAAAAACAAAAGCAGGCGTGCTTTACTTCCGTGCTTCTGCACTTTGTAGGCTTTCATATGAAACAGTATATGGCGGGAGGGAGCTGCTGTTTGTGCGGCAAGAAAGCCACAGGTTGTCACAAACATGCCGAATAGTTTATTGAGCTAAAGTTTATAATGAAGTGAGTGTGTATTGTTGCGTATTATTTCTTGTGCTGCTGAGTTCAAATTATTATTACTTTTGTTACTTTATCGTAATCAAATTCAGCTTGCATATAATTTGAACAATTGTGTAATTTAGATTCAGAAAACTTTGGAGCAATTAATAGCCTTTTTTTTTCAAATGTATTAAAAGCTGCTTCTTATGCTTATTAGGCTGTTTTTGTTTAATTTGATTACAATTGTATTTTCATTTCATTTATTTTAATGATTGTTTTACAATTATACAGTAAAGTAATGCAATTGTGAAGTATTTTGACCATAACAATACCTTATTATTTTTTTTCAATTGAAACAGGATATAATAATTGAACTTACCCCAAATTACCCCAGTAATGACTCCTGAAATGTAAACCTTTCTATCACAGCAATAAATGACAGTTTAAATTATATTTAAATAAAAAAAAATTAAACATTGCTTTATTCAAATTCATTCCAAGTACTGGGTTGCAGTTGGAAGGACATCTGCTACGTAAAACATATGCTGGATTAGTTGGCGGTTCATTCCGCTGTGGCGACCCCAGATTAATAAAGGGACTAAGCTGAAAAGAAAATGAATGAATGAATGAATTATTCAAATTTCTTGATGAAAATAAGAAAAGCACAGAAATAAAATAAATCACCTCACAGCAAGAAGGTCGCTGTTTCGAGTCCCGGCTGGGTCAGTTAACATTTCTGTGTGCAGTTTGCATGTTCTCCCTGTGTTCTTGTGGGTTTCCTCCGGGTGCTCCTATTTCCCCCACAGTCCAAAGACATGCGGTATAAGTGAATTGGATTAACTAAATTGGCCGTAGTGTGTGAGTGTGTGGGTGTATGGGTGATAAATAAGGAACTAAACCGAAGGAAAATTAATGAATAAATTGCTGTATTTTTGCTGTGTCATTAAATAAAAATGTAAAAACAAATCTTGATGAAAAGAACCATAATTTTTAACTTATTTCAAATGTAAAATTTTCCATCACAGAAATAAATGATATTTTTTATTAGATTTAAATAGTAATAATGTTCTAAAATATTGCTGTTTTTTTCTGTAATCGTCATCAAATGAAAATGTAAATAAAATGAAGCACTTTCAACAACATTTCAACTCAATCTTATTTAAAATGTAAACTTCATCACTGAAATGAGTAATTTATATTATATGTAAATAGTATTTTAAAATATTATATTAAATAATATCAATTAAATATTAAATAATAGCTGTATTTTTATTGTAATTTTCAGCAAATAAATGTTTTTATTATGGATGAAAATAAGAGAAGCACTTTTTGAAAACATTTCAACTCTCAGTTATCTCAAACTTAATCTTTTCCATCAAATAAATAACAATTAAAATTATAATCAAATATTGAATTTGTAAGTATACAAATTATTTAAATAGTATGTAAATACAATTTTAAAACATTGCTGTATTTTTATTATTGATGAACTAAGAGAAACACTTTCGAAAACATTTCAACTCTCACTTATCTCAAACTTTGGACGTACAGACTAAAATTTAGCTTCATACATTAAAAAAAATTAAGTTTGCTCTTTGTCTAAACCAGGGGTTTTCAACCTGTGGAGTTTTTGAATTTCAGGCATGCACTCAAGTAAATTATGATGACAATTTTTATGCGTTCACTAGAGTGCATCTGATTAACGTTAATTGCACAGCTTACTATCATGCGTTCGAGTAAAATATATACAAATAAAATGGACTAGGTGCTTTTTAAAATGAATGACGGTGAATGAAAGTAAAACTGGTGAGCCGTCTGACAAAGAAGTGCCCTTCTGAATCAAATCAGCAGGATTCCCTTCTGGATCTTTCACTTACTTTGAAGACACTCCTGACTACGTTTACATGGACATCAGTAATCTAGTTATTTGCCCTAATCTGAATAAGACAATAACATAATTAAGGTGTTTATGTGAAGTGCTTTTTGAATGTTGGGTCACCAGGCTATCCACTTTTCCTGCAGAGTTTCATGTAACTGCAGTTTAGACTTTAACTGCAGTTCGGCAGTTTTACTTTCACTCATGAACATTTCTTTTATGCCCCCGTGACAAACTTGGGTATTTGAAGCGAGTATGGAGTAGAGACTGGTGGAGGAGTGCTGTTTTAATGGAATTTGATACCGCATGCTGAATGGAATCGCGATCTGTGTGTCTGCGCTCCTTTACTGACAGCCATGTGTGTGGATCTTGTTGCAAAATCTGGTGAAAAGTCCTACATGACGGTAATAGTTTGATTGCGCTGTTTACTTCAATAATAAACTCAAAATTGTGTTGTTTCAGCTCATTTTAAAGAATTTTTTTGCGACAACTTAATTGTTTTATGTTTAATCCACTTAAATTTGTAAAAAAAAAAAATGTATAAGTTAACTTAATTCTTACATGTTGTCCCAACACAAAACGGTTGTGTGGAACCCAGTATTTTTTACAGTGTATATTTAACAAACTCTCTCTGTTTCCTCCCATAGTCATGGCGTCAGGAACGGTTGACAGCACTCCAACTGTCCTTGCCCTCCTCTTCATATGGGTCATCCTTGTTCTGGCTCTGGTTTACTTCTACAGAAAACTAAACACGGAAACGAACGACCAATACACCGTCCGGCGAATGGTGTTTGGCCCTGGCGGCCTGCGGGACCAGCTGAGACAAGGAGTCGGTGTTGTGGAAAACAGATTTGGCGTCCACATTTGGCCTCAACCCCGCGAAGATGAGGAGAACATCAGAGACAAAGATGAAGATGACGAAAATGATCAAGACAAACAAGCCGACACCTGCACAGAGGAGCGAGAGCAGGAAAACCAGGAGGATAAAGACGAGGATTCCTCAAGCGATTATTCCAGCGTTGATCTGAGGGAAAGAGCAAAGATGCAGAAAGCTGGAAACAAGAATGAGGAGAAAGAAGATGTGGAGGAGAAACCGAAGGAGGAGGAGGAGAAGAAAGAGGAGGAGGAGGAGGAGGAGGAGAAAACAGAAGACGTGAAGAAAGAGGAGAAAGTGGGATTGCTTGTTGATCTCAAGCCGTTTACAGGCAGTGCTATTTGGTCTGGGGAGAGTAAAGAGAAAAACGAAGGAAATGACTTTACGGCTTTATGAAGCACAGAGACGTTGCTTGAATTTAAAAAAGGCGGGAAATCAAGGGACTTTACCAAATGGGTTACACAATGCTGTTGTTGTTTTTTATATTTTTTAAAATATGAGCTAGTTTAACCCTGTAAAGCCTGATGTAGATTAATATTCCAAAAAAATTGGCAAACACTTTACAACAAGGTTTAATTGGTTTCTAACTTAGCAAGAACGATACTTAGCATTTAGCAATAGAAGGTCATTTTAATTTCAACAACTTTTAACTAATAGAGTAATGGAGTTCACTGAATTTGTAGACTATTATTTTTTCCCCCAATTTCTCTTTAACGGAGAGAAAATTTCTTCAACACATTTCTAAACATAATAATTTTATTAACTCATTTCTAATAACTGATTTATTTTATCTTTGCCATGATGACAGTAAATAATATTTGACTAGATATTTTTCAAGACACTTGAAAACTATACAGCTTAAAGTGACATTTAAAGGCTTAACTAGGTTAATTTGGTTAACTAGACAGGTTAGGGTAATTAGGCAAGTTATTGTATAACGATGGTTTGTTCTGTAGACAGTCGGAAAAAAATATATAGCTTAAAGAGGCTAATAATATTGACCTTTAAAATGGCTTTTAAAAAAATAAAAACTGCTTTTATTCCAGCCGAAATAAAACAAATAAGACTGTCTCCTGAAGAAAAAATATTATGAAAATTTCCTTGCTCTGTTAAACATCATTTGGGAAATATTAAAGCAAAATATATTTTTTTCTATGTGATACAAATATCACACATAGTATGGAAAAATTAATCAATAAATAAGTAAATAAATAAATAAATAAAAAGGATGAAATACAGTATAAGCCAATCAAAAAAGCTATTTTATCCAATCTTGTGATACTATTTGTGTGTAATCCAAAAATGGTTTCCAAATTTTCTTAAATAATTAACCCCTTACTTAAAAAAATATGTGGTCTTTTCCAAGAGTACTAAGTTGCAAACTTCTGAGAACAGCCCAATAGCTACCTCCATGACAAAACATTATGTAGCTATTATCAGTATCAGTTTAAAGGTCCCATGATGTTTGATCTCAACTGAAACATTAAGAGAGGGCGGTACATAGAGTAGCTCCTACCCTTTTAAAACAGCCAATGGGGTTTTGTTTTTATGACAGCTCTGCCGATGAGAGTTGTTGAGCTCAAGGAATAAGTTATTCTAAGCTCTTTGGCTCAAGCGCATCAAATGCAAATGAGAAGCCTCTTGAAGGGGGCGGGGCATATCAGATACTAGAGAGCATTTGATTGGTCAGAAGATTTGATGAGAAGCTGAAGTATGAGGTGATTCATTTAGGCGGAAGTGACAAATTGCAAGCTTTGGATGTTTTTATCAGGTTTATATCCTTAAATGTGAATTTTGTTACTGTTTTGGAGCACGCTAGCTTATATCCTTATGACTAACATTTAGTTATATGACCTTTAATAGCATAATTATACTGGAAATTGATATTTGTATAATTGCCCAATAAGCATACTTCTGGACCCAATCAATTCTATGGATACGTGATATAATCTTGCATACTGAGTGAAATCAAATAATTCAATAATATTTTTAAAGGTCTGTTTTTAAGTATCAGATTTGAAGTACAGGCTGTTTTGTGAGACATTAGTTATTATGTAGACTATAACTGAGGTAAAACGTTGGTTTTATCCACATATAAAGATTCCATTCTGATCTTTATTACAGCGTAGCATAAAATGAAATATCAGTTGTCCGTTTATATCTCCTAATAATGCTTAGTTTGATTATTTTTAACATGCAGTACAATACAAAGATACATAAATACAATAAATGCAACACAAACAGTACAATATAATTAATAAATGATTCCCAAAAGCCTGATGTTTCGTATTTGATAGTTACATTCAGCATTTTTCTAATGAAGAAGGAATAATCAAGTCAAACTAAGTTGCTTCAGTCAAGTAAACTTTCCTAGCAATATAAAAGTCACATTATTTCACAGTTAAAAGACACACAAATGATACTCAAATGTATTTTACTTGCTGGATTTCTCCGTTTTTGAGAACTGAGTTTTTCAGATCATGTTTGAAAATGAGCAGGCTTTACAGGGTTAACTTTCTGTAAAGTGGTTCCACACCGCTGCTGTTGTTAGTTTGATCCACTTCCTGTTGTTTTTCTGCAAATGCTGACTGTGTGAACGACGTACTTTTTGAAACTTTTTTAACCTTTTTGGAGGATGTAAATATTTTTTTTTGCAATAAAAATGTTTTTCGTGTCAGAAAATGAACCGTGTTTTAGTCATAGATGGGTGATTTGTCAAGATCATGTTTGGACTATTAAAACGCAATGTGTAATATAATATTAGGGCACTGAAACAGCAATCTTTCTGAGGTTACTACCATGAACCACATCTCTTATCACGGTTGGTCATTCAGAGCTAGGGTTCATGTCTTGGGTCTTGGGTAAAGATGAGGACGATAAGCAATGCAAACTGAAGCACTTTTTGTGTAAACAGAAATTATGTGAAGAGGTCAAACAAAAAAATAACTTTTATGTATTTTATTTAATGGAAATGTTTGGTACTGTGGGGAAAGCTCAATTTTGCGAAATCAAAGTTGGAACTTGTTTAGCTTTATGGCTTTGATTTGATCAAAGTTTGAGAAGAAATCAATTGATTTTATCCTTTGGTCACTTATGATCACTATAGCAATAATTTATTTGGTGTTTTTCAAAAGAGACCAAATATAACCCTCTTGTGCTGGTTGGCTGACGAAAAAACTCTATGTGAAAGAAATATCACAGGCATTGTTATTTATAAAGATTAATTTACTTTACACTTCAGCAATAAGTAAGAAAAAACTGCATAGTGAGCTATATTCTAACGAAACCTAACCAAAGTCTGTGTTTCAAAGTGTTACAGATTTAGTTTACTAGTTACATTGGACTTTTATGATCCTAAATAAAACGTTGCAGTAGCCAAAAATATATTGTATGGGTCAAAATGTATATTTTATCTTTAATGCCAAAAATCATTAGAATGTCAAGTAAAGATCATTTTTCATGAAGATATTTTGTACATTTCCTACCATAAATATATCAAAACTTTGATTAGTAATGTGCTTATAACTTTTTCTCAGTATTTTGATTTGTTTGAATTCTCAGATTACAGATTTTCACACAGGTACATCTTGGCCGAATGTTGTCCTGTCAAAACAAAGTAAAAAGTAAATTAAAAGCTTATTTATGCAGCTTTCGGAATATGCACAAATCACACATAACTACATTTTGTAGTCTGGGGTCACATTTCATTTTCCTGTATTTTCTTAAAAAGTGGTTACCACTGTCACCATATAACTTTAAATTATTGAATACATACAGTTAAAGTCAGAATTATTAGCCCCCCTTTAAATTTTATTAATTTTTAAAAAATATTTCCCAAATTATATTTAACAGAGCAAGAAAATTTTCACAGTATGTCTGATAATATTTTTTCTTCTAGAGGAAGTCTTATTTGTTTTATTTTGGCTAGAATAAAAGCAGTTTTTTATTTTTTTATCAATAACTTGCCTAATAACCCTAACCTGCCTAGTTAACCTAATTAACCTAGTTAAGCCTTTAAATGTCACTTTAAGCTGTATAGAAGTGTCTTGAAAAATGTCTAGTCAAATATTACTTGCTGTCATCATGACAAAGATAAAATTAATCAGTTATTAGAGATGAGTTATTAAAACTATTATGTTTAGAAATGTGTTAAAAAAATCTTCCCTTTGTTAAACAGATATTGGGGAAAAAATAAACACGGGTGCCAATAATTCAGGGGGGCTAATATTCTGACCTCAACTGTATATTATTTAACAATAATAAGTACATTGATTTCTCCCAGATAAACAAAATGGACTATTTTGAGCAGCACAAGGAAATTATAAACAGTTTTGAGCAAAGTTACTTTTGTAGTAATTCATTAAAATATTGAGGTACTCCCCAAAAACGTGACTACTTGTGTTACTTAGCTACTTTACATGGTAAGTAATGCGTTATGTTTCTTTTGAGTTACTTTTGCCGTACTTTTTCTTACCTGGCTTGTTCTCTTTCAGAACTTGCAGGGGACTTATTTTTTTTAAATAGAGGAGATTTGCAATTAACAACACACAGTATAACCTTAATTACCTTTAAAAAAAACACATTAAAAAAACATTATGTAGGATAAAGTTATCTTTGGAGAACTTCCTGACCCCAGAGCTATACATGTCGTGCATACAGATTAATAAAAGTTTAAAGTAATGTGACTATTTTTGTACTTTTTGTCTTATTCAAAAGTAAAATCATTGTACATTCAGATAATCCCATTTTCTTTTCTTCCATGTGTTCAAAATAATATTTCTATCGCAAAAATGTAAGCCTCTGCCATCTTCCTTTCTGTCTGTTCCTATATTCTCTCGTTGCGTGCGCGATATAACGTGACAACAATAGCTTTAATTCAGCAATTTATTTTTTTTAAAAGCGAATGAACTAGGCTAAAAAGTAACTTGCATTACATTTTTTTAAAAAGTAACTCAGATATTATTACTTAATTTTAAAAGTAACATGTTACCATACCTGTCAACATAAGGGATATGCCCACCATAATAAGGGATTCCCCCCACCCTCCTTAAAAAATCCCAAAATTACTAAATATGTTGATTTTGAGCTGTTTCATTGTAAATAAACAGTTAAATGGTCAGTAATATGTTTTATTATTATTATTTACAAAAGCAAAAATAAATAGTATACATTAGCAGCAAATACATTAGCAAACAGCTTATTAAAATTAATAGCTAATGAAATAAAATCAAGCTATCAAATCTCATTAGCTGTTTCTTCACTGTATAACTTACACATTCTGATTAAAGAGCAGCGAATGAATCTCTTATTTATTTAGATTTTTTATTTATTTTTTTGATTACATAAAAATGCAACCATCTAAAATTATAATGAAAGCATTCGATTGCTTGCCTAACTTTTTATGCTCATTTAGGACGAAATTAGTTGTATTTGAAAAAAACCTCACCAAGATCGACATCTTTAGATATTATTATTATTAATTATGTGTATATGTCTGTTTAAACACGCACCCAAAACCCAGACTTTCGCTCCGTTTCAAATCGCATGTACAGAATCTGTTTGGGAAACAGCCTCTATTTATCACTATGGAGCGCGTCAGCTGACAGTCACGCACCGCTATATGACTGTTTTGAAGACTGCATATGAAGGGGGCGGCATCTGTAATAAAAAGAAAGAAAATCCCGCCGTTTTTTTATTTATTTCACAGTGTTTTCGTGCATAAAACAAAGCGAAAGCACAGAACAGACGCACATTTAAGAGCAAAGGGCGCCCCCTGGTGGTTTGGCGTTATGGGTTGCGTATAGGGAGGCTCTGCTCTTTAATGTTTATTGCCGCGCTTCAGAGAAAGACTGAAAATACGGGAGAAATACGGGAAAATACCTTCACGGGATGATAGCGGGATAGAACTGTAAAATACGGGAGAATCCCGGGAAAAACGGGAGGGTTGACAGGTATGCATGTTACTTTACTCGTTACTTAGAAAAGTAATATTATTACGTAACTCGCGTTACTAATGCGTTACCCCCAACACTGGTGGTTACTCCAAAATAAACAAAACGAAGGTGGTTCATTGCGCTGTGTCGACCCCTGATTAATAAAGGGACTAAGCCGAAAAGAAAGTGAATGAATGAATGAAAGAATGAATGAATGAATGAACGAACAAAATGCGAGCAGCACCACCGGGGTTATGAAAGTGATGCGTTTCATTCCCGCCTGCTAATTTCAGGTAAATTATAATCTGACACACCTGAACCAGTCAATACTTTACGGTTATAATTTATTAGAACTGGGTTGGGATTAAAAACACAGAATATCTTAAATATCCCCAAAATCTCCCATCATTTTGTCAAGAATGTGGCAGTAATTTCACATTTATACAGCTTTAGCTGGGACTTCAGGGGGTTAGATAGAAGGGGATGTAGCTCAGTGGTAGAGCGCATGCTTCGCATGTATGAGGTCCCGGGTTCAATCCCCGGCATCTCCACTTACTTTTCAGTTCACTTTTAAGAAAAAAAAACGCTCAAAAGCAAATAAGTAACACAATAAACGACTGGAAACTCATTATACACAACGAGCTTAGATGAATGTACATAGTTTATATACGTGGGGAAAAAATCATTACATTTGTGAAGATTTGAGGAGGAGACGCATGAGTCGGAAGTTGCACTCCTTTGCACTCCATTGGTCGGTTACACGTCAGTGGACGTAAGGGTCGTCTCACCATTGGTCAGTTCCGCTCTCGGTGGGCGTGACTGAAGGCAGACGCACGCAAACAATCAAAGAATCCTGCACATTCCTTACTAGAATAAGAATAACATTTAAATGTCTTTACATGGCGGTAGGCGAAACGAGCCATGTCGTTTAGGAGATCTACAACAGCGCATTGCGTCGACTATGCGTTTCAAAGCAACATAATGCAATAATTCAATTCGCATTTTCCTCTGAGTGAGAAAAAAATCTGGGACTATTGTTATATCGCACGGATACTTTTTGCTCAAGTTAAGATGGATTCGCCCAAGGAATTACCTCCTACTTCAATGATCTGAATGCAAACGAGTAAACACGAACGATATCTTATTGGTGAGTGCTTGCATGTCTCAATTCGTCGCATTTTAAGGAAAACAGGCCTTTTGCTTAGCATCGCATGTTCAGTTAGGAAAAGGTTGTGGATAATTGACAAATAAAACAAGTAACCGAGCCACCATCACAAAATGAGCCGCTACCATTTTATATTCATAGAGAGTGCATGTTAATGATGAGGAGATTTAAAGAGCTCCACACGTCTTGCAGATTATCATTATTATTTGCATTGAAGTATAGTCATTTTAAGGATGCAATGGAAGAAGAAATGCGTTACTAAAATGTCTTGCATGTAACACAACATTCTGTGGCAAGCTATGTTAACATTTATTGCACATAGAATTCATATTCAATCATGTTTTTCTATATTGCAAGTAATTAATTTTCTAAGTCTTGTAGTTAAATGTGCAGACAGTTATCTGTTATTCTGCTTATTTACAATTCACTAGTCCTTATTTCAGGTGTTACTACACCTATTACAGTTTATTAAGGTAAAGTTGATTTTATATTCGCACAGTCTATCGTTTTAACCTCCCCGTATTGTTTACAGCGTTACTTTGAATATTTGGTCTGAAATCACATGTAAATATGACTTCAAAACAACACTAACACTATTTATTTGACTGTGAACAATGTTGTACTTTGATAGCTATTGGCTGCTAATATGAGTTCACTATTTAGAATTTACAAAGAATACTTTTCTGAAATTACATTATCAAGAAGAAAGTCAGAATGTGCAAATATAAAACCTAACTTTACCTAAATTTACAGTTTTTCTTGACAGTTCAATAGACAGAGTACTTATTAAACCAGGGATGCCCAAACTTTTTCTTATGCAGGGCAAAAAACCAAACTGACTGAAGCTAGTGGGCCAGACATAAATATTGTCATGGGCAATTTCCTAATTTATTTAATAAAATTTAAAAATAACTAGAATATATTTTATACATTTAAAAAATCAGAATCATTTACAACATTTAATTGAAACATTTAATTTCTGTTTCAATTTCACCCTCTGCATCATTATCACTCTCAGCTACAAAGATGGGATAGTGGGCCAAATCAAAGGTTGCAATGGGCTAACTTTGGCCCGCAGGCCCTACTTTGGGCATCTCTGTATTAAACTGTAAACTGGTATATTCCTATTGTCACTAATGTGATTTTAAGATTAAATTACTGGTCAGATTATTGGTCCGAATACACATGTCTAATAAAATGAAATTCTGAGTTGTGAAGTGAAACTGTATCTTTAATAACAGTAGACCACTGTCTCTTAAATCAGTGTTTCTCAACCACGTTCCTGGAGGACCACCAGAACTGCAAGTTTTGGATGTCTCCTTTGTCACACCCATTACAGGTCTCTGCTAATGAGCTGATGATCTGAATCAGGTGTGCTTGGTTAAGGAGACACGGAAAATGTGCAGAGCTGGTGGTCCTCCAGGAATGTGGTTGAGAAACACTGTGCTAAATGAATACCTAAGTATCTAATAATAAAGCTGCAATATTTAGCAATAACTTCTCACTGAATGAATTAGCATGGTAAAATGAGAATGCAACCCCTTTAAAAGTTTATATTGTATAAACTTTTAGAATTTATTTATTTTTATTTCATTATTATTTTTATTGTATTTATTTATTTACTTATTTTTTTATTTTTAACGTCAAGTACAATTGTCATTATCATATGTTGCTTTTTTCCTGTATTTGTGTCTGCCTAAGTGCCTATTGTAATTGTATTACTTCATGTTTGTTTATGCATGTAACGCCTACTTTATCATTTATTTTGTTCAATGAAATATACAAAGCATGTTATTAATGAAGATGAACAATGCATAGTGACTTTTCGCTTACTAACTAAAGACATGCACTAGAAAAGAAATCCATAGATGCTAGTTCGTTTTGAAGGGATTAACGTTAAACTGGCTTGCCACAGCATGCTGCATAACATTCTCTTTGTGGTCAAATGCATCGCTTGCTTATAAACGCACCTGTGCTGCTGTGCACGGGAATTAGGCGCTGCAAAATAATGCACGGATTCAAGGCGTTGTCGGATGTTATTGTTGTGGACGTGATTTTATTTTTCTCCGCGTAGGTATGAGATGTTGTTAGCCTCGGCCGTGGTCGTCTGGGAATGGCTGAACGAGCACGGGCGCTGGCGACCCTACAGCCCGGCGGTGTCCCATCACATCGAGGCGGTGATCCGCAGCGACCCTCGCGGCGCCGGGAGCGTGGTGCTGGGCCAGGTCGACTCGCGTCTATCGCCGTACATCATTGACCTGCAGTCTATGCACCAGTTTCGGCAAGACACCGGTGAGAGACCACGACATCAATCCTACCTGACTGTATCATGCAGCCTCTTGCTCATCTTTTGCATTTAATTTCTTAATTTAGGTGCATTTGCTCTCAGATTAATCAAGCGAGTTTATAATCTCGGGTCTGGATTTTGAAGGCTTGAAGGCAAACGTCTGCAGATGTTTATGAAAGCTCAGTGTTGTTTGGTTGGGTTGGGCCTGGAAACCTTCATTTCAGCAACAGCCTCTGATATCAGTGCATGTTATTAGTTCTCACTTGTTTATTATGTCTTCTGCAATGAATATGGAGTTCAAGTGGTTCTGGCGTGAACTACTAATGATTATTATTATTTTTTGGGTCAATGGCGAGAAGGAAGAAATTATTTAAAGCTTAAAAAGGGGCGACGTGAAGCCGGAACAAAGAGGGGGATTGTTGGCTGTCAGAAATTTTGGGAGTCTCCATCACCCATGCTGACAAAGACCATTGTGCAAAGGCTGACTAGACTTCATGGGAAGATGAAGGAATGGAGAGGATAGGATAGAGGAATGGAGAGAATAGGGTCTGCGAAGGGTAGCGGCCCATCGCTCCAAAAACACGAGGGAGGAGGAGATGGAAAAAATGAATGGCAGTGGAGCGAGGTCATGAAGGGGGGTCGGATGGATAACCTTTGTCTTGCAGTTTAGGGACTGTCAAATTGTTGAGACTAATTATACTGTAGTGTTCGTAAGGACAAGCACATCGTTCTGTTGAACTGTGGAATCTGGAACAGACATAACAAGGCTTTATTATGTCTAAAATGTTTTGCTTTGGAAAGACATACCAACATTTATTCCGTGCTGTCAGGGTAATGCTACAACTCTCAATCAAGCACTTTGACATGTTAGGTTTTCAGTAATTCAATTTGGGCTGGATATTGTTTTAGGTATGACTCTTTAATCCATTCTAACTAAAGCTATCTAACTCTTGATATTTTTTTTTATTAGGCATGAACCGATACCACTTTTTTACAAACCGATACGAGTACAAGTATATTCATTTGTGTACTTGCCGATACCAAGAACCGATTTCGATACTTGTTAGATTTGGTTTCAATGAAAGTGCATCTAATTTGAAAGGTTTTATTTTTTTGCCTGTAGCAAGAATAAGCAAGAATAAACCCAAAAATCTTTAACAGAAGGCTATTCCAAACCCAAAACATACACGCATTGTTGATAACCCTGTAAATAAACAGACCGCTGACACACATCCAAGACGTCACACATTACATAATCAAGTGTGTGCAGTTTACGTTACCTTATAAAGTCACTTTCTTGACATTGCATATTGGGGATGCATAAAACCCTGTTATGCGCGGTTCTTCACTATATTCACAAGTCCTGCAGTTAATCCGCGGGTCAGGTAATCAAAAAGTAGGCTTACATGATGTATTTTTTATAAATGAATTGTTTATAAGGACTAAGCTATTATTATATTACATTAATTAATACATTAAGACATTGGAGTCAGGTAGAACAACAAATCACGTACGATACGAGTACGAGTATTTTAACCAAGTATCAACCCGATACTGGTATCGGTGCATCCATACAATTTAAACGTGTTTTTTTCCCCCCAAGTATTATTTGATATATAGTAGCAGAATACGGGCAATACCACTAAACTGTACACATGTAAAGTTTATATTTATTCTGTAGCAGGTGGGCCAGTAAAAATAATACAAAACTCATCTGGTCATGAATGCAAATCTTAATTTAAAAAAAAAAGTCTCCTTTGCTTAAATTATAAACGATATCTGCCTTCAATTTAAAATAAAAAATTTGTGCAAAATTTGTGTATCATGCAAAAAAAAAAAAAAGGTAAAAGTCATACAAGTAGTATGCACTGTAATTAATACATACAATTTAAATCAGAAACTGTTTAATCTAAGATTTCAAGACAAAACAATCATGTGATGAATAAATTTAAATTGGGCCGTTCATGTGTAAATCAATGTAGATACTTAGAGCTTATAAGTAAAATCTAAATTAGGGGTACAACAATGGCGTGTATGCACAGCTAGTGTTTTTTTAGCCAATGATGAACTTCCGGTGAAAGGTTTATTTGACTATTTTTTAAATTTCATATGTTTCCTTTTACAGCATCAATGTTGTAATGTAATTCAAATATAATCAGCATCCATTTAGTTGTTAAATCGTAAAAAGAGACGAAAGACAGTTTAAACGCAAGCACCATCACTAGCAGCTGGCTAGCACAGAAATTCCATTGAAAATACTTGCGTGAATTTCATTTCCATATTTTAAAGACATGGCGGGAACTTATAATTTAATGTAGTGCTTCTTGTTTAATACCCACTTTATATTGTATCTCAGCCAGGCAGTGAAGATCACTGTTTTTTTTTTTTTTTTTTTTTTAAAGAAATCAGATCAATTAACCGAAGACCCTGGGACTGGCTGACTGAAATTTAAAAGTCAGTGTTCATATATCCCATTGGTTTATTATAAAGTGCCTATTACAAGAAGTGCTGGTAGTAGTTTTTCAGATGTTCAGTAGTGTCAGGTGCTCATGGAAGAGCCACGTTGCCAGTTGTCCTTTATTGTCAAAATTTAGCAATTTTGGCTCAGGAAGCTCAATTAAGGAACAGTGAATGAAGAGGTTCTGGAAAGTATTTTTGTGCCTCTTTGTGATGCTACCACGAGGCGATGCTCATTTACCAACCGCAGCCTTCTGGAGGAGATAAGGACTCCTAAGAGCATGTGAAAGGTAGGAGGGTGCTGAGCCTGTGGCTGTTCTGCAAGCAAGCATCAGTGTCTTGAACTTGATGAAAGCTGGTAGCCAGTGAATGGAAATAAAGAGAGGTGTGATGTGGGCTGTCTTTGGTTTCATTGAGGCCCAGTTATTTTTATATTGAGTAGTTTCATGACTTTGGCACAAATGTGGGTGAGTTAGTGATGATGGAATTTTCATGTTTGCATGAACTTCCTGTTTCTTTTGTACAAATTACTGTTTTAATTATTCTGCAATGTGGAAGTGTGATTGTTTTAGAACTTTTTATTTAGTTGCCCATGGGAGAAATGATTAGGAATAACAAATGGCAGAAAATGGTCAAACTACTTTCTCTAAACACAGCGTGTTTATGACTGTACAAAAAAAAAAATTATTACAAAATACCCATTTGCAACATCAAGCAGCATAAAAAGCTGTTTTTAGGCCTAAAAATCAATGCAAGTGAATGTGATCAGATCCCTTGAGCCAATAAGGTTTCATTGGCTGCGCCCACTTGTTGCATGAAGACCGAAATAAAATCTTTGCTCATCAAAACATTTGTGGGTTTAACAAAAAAAAACAAAAAAAAAAAAACGGTGATGTCGTTATATTTCCTTAATCTCTGCTTTTCCTTACAGGTACACTAAGACCTGTGCGCCGAAGTTTCTATGATCCACGGTCGGCTCCAGGTCAGGGTTGGGTGTGGGAATGGGAGAACGACTCGGGTTCATGGACACCATACGACACCGAGGTGAGCATCGCCATCCAGGCGGCTCGGGACCGTCAGCAGCCCTGGCTGGACTTAACGCCGCTGGGCTTCTGCTACCTCATAGACCTGCAGAGTATGACACAGATTAATGGACAGACGCAGCGGCGCCGGCGCATCCAGAGGCGCTCAGACTTGGCCTACCCCCTAGTCTCTGGCCCACTTCCTAAGCCACATGCGTGGTCATCCGCTGGAAGTGGTGGACTGTTGGGTGTGGGCGTTTCAGGGGTCAGTGGAGGGAATGGCAGTGCCTACCCCAGTGGAGCGCTCCCAGCTTCTGCTATTACTTCACTGGGTCAGCCGTGTTCCTGCCAGCAGTGTATGTTAGTCTTGGGTGTCAAGACCCCAAGCATGGCACAAACTCTTGGGCGGAAACCCCCGCCATTACCCAAGCCGCCAAGTCCCAAAGCTCCATCAAGAGGACACTCATACTCGCTAACCCTGCCTCACCCTCCTTCCCTTTCCCGAGTCCTCTCGCCACATAGGAACTCAACTTCGGGTGCTAGTGGAGGCTTCGGACACTCCCTCTCCCTGTTAGGCTCAGCCACTGCTGCTCTGTCCATATCCTCCAACCGTCCTCCCCCACCTGCTGTACCGCCACCTCCGCCCCCTTCTACCACACCCCATACCACCTCCATGCCCAACCCTACAGCCCCTACACCCTCTAGCACCCTTATATCTACAGCGACCACCTGTGCTCCCACGCCCTCTGCTCGTGTTCTTGGTCCCGTGTCAACAGCATCAGCAGCTTGTGCCGCCCCGGTGCCGCCTCGCAGCAGTCTGGCTGGTCTTAGCCGTCCCGCCCTACAGAGAATCGCAATGGCACAGTCACGGGCACTCATTGCATCAGGGTAAGTCATCATGACTAGAGCCATCTGTGATACTGGCTTTTTTAACTTTTTTTTTCTTTGGAGATCAGTCATGTCTATTTGGTAACCCTAAACTGTGACACAAGAATGACAGAAGATTTTTAAGGTTCATGTCTCTACTTGTTTCAATACAGTCACATATTTGTGAGCACTGTTTATTATATTACACATCAAAGATATGCTTTTAAAAACCCACAGTGTACACTGATTGGGATGACTGCATACTGACTCCCAGTATAGTCACAATTGATGAATCACTGACAGATCATCTGAGATATTGGTGTGGAGATTAAGGGTAAGATCATGGTGTTGTAGTCTTACTGTGACAGATAGGTGAATTGGGAACCACCTGTGAACTACTTTACTATTTGTAATGACAAATAATAAGTTTTAAATAGTATTAAAGGCATTGTTCCCCCAAAAATGGTAATGTACTCACTAATTACTCTCCCTTAAGAAAGAAACTCATAAAGGTTTGGAACCACTTATGTTACAAGGAAACACTTAAAAAAAATAACATTTTGAAGAAAGCTGGAAACCTGTAACCATCAACTTCAATAGTAAGAAAAACAATTATTATTATAGTCAATGGTTACAAAAAAAAAAAAAAAAATATATATATATATATATATATATATATATATATATATATATATATATATATATATATATATATTTGGGATGCCACAATTCTCAATACAATATTGAACCGTTCGGTACGACATCCACAGTTCAATACGCACTTGTGAATTGCGGTTTTTCGGTTTTACGTTTAAGTAATTTATGTGCGTTTTATGTCTACGAGCTGAGATGAGGAAACTCCTCCCCGCGAGTAAATATTCAATCACTATTCTCTAAAGTTAGAGTGCGCTCAACCCTCATTCCACACTTTAATTAACATGGTGAGCTGCGGTGAAGTGAGGCAACACGAGGAAGCACTGGTGTCTTTCAAATCTGCGGTGTGGGGACATTTCGGTTACAATCATAGACTTATCGAATGGAAACACTTCCAACATGACTGCACATCTGCGGCGCCATCACCCAGCAATATCACTGTCTGAAGGCAGAATAGCAGAGAAGGTAATAAAGTCCTCTAAAAATCAACAATCCCTCGCTGAATTCTTCCAGCAAACATACCCAACTGGTTCCGAAAGACACATAAAAATAACAAAAGCAGTGTTAAGTTTTAATTAAGATGGCTTATTCATATTTACTGAAGTACAAATATGTTTATTTGAAATGGTCAATTTATGTTTATTAACTTCACATGCATGTTTATTTTCAAAATGTAGGAATTTATGTGTTCACCAGTTTGTACAGCAGCTGTGAGATTTCAGTGTTTTTTTATTATACAATACACTAGGAACTAGTGTACCTTTCTTGGCTTTGAAGTAAAAATAAAGGAGTATTGCAATAAATTGTTTGTATTTTTTTCCTCTTTCTTACTGTTTCTATTGCCCAAGTATAGAATAACAAAAAAAAAAACACTTATGTGTTAAGCCATCAGAACCGAACCGAACAGAAAACCGTGTTAAAAAACCGAGGTATGTATTGAACCGTATATATATATTAGGGTTGGGCGATGTCGACCAATTTGGCATTGTACGATGTCTAATGTGAAACATTGCGATGGAACAGTTCGTTGTCGTACGAATAATGAATTAATTCATAACGAATTAGTTATGTGTACCCTACTGTTTCAACTACCTGACCCGCATGGTCCTTGTTTTACCCATAACCAAATCATAAATAAATAACGATACGTTACACACAAATTACCACCTGTCAATCACTTTTTCCGCGGGACTCTGGCATGAATAGGCAGAGTGATCTGTGTTGTTATAATGGCGTCGACAAACTTGGTCGGTAAAAAAGGTGCACAACCAACAGAAACCAACCAACAGTATCTGAGGTTTACCTAAAATTACTAAGTACAAGCGTGAAAGTTTAAAGCAGTGTACTGACGCGTTGACATGTTACCTGATAAATTCAAAAGATAGAAGAGTCGGTAGATAGAGACAAGATGAATTAAATATCACGTTTTAACAACTATAGTGCCAGCATCCATACATCCTTGATAAAATGTCCAACGTGCATTGCTCTCTGAGGTTTTGTGCTCAAAGCACCTGCTGACTGCCTGGAGCTCAGACGTGCGCATGATTCAATTCAATTCATCTTTATTTGTATAGCGCTTATACAATGTAGATTGTGTCAAAGCAGCTTCACATGGAAGATTATAGTGAATTGAAACAAAGTCAGTTCAGTTTCCAGAGATTAAGTTCAGTTCAGTTTAGCTCAGTTCAGTGTGGGTTAGCATGACAGAGTGTTTGTGTGTCTGTGTGTAAGTGTGTGTGTGTCTGTGTGCGTGTGTGTGTATGTGTGTGTGGTCACATGATGTGCGTTTTCAGCTATATAGTGTGGACGGAGATCTTTTCAGAAATGCTAGATGAAACGCCAGTGTGGACGTGGATCGTTTTTGTTCTAAAGTGCCATTTTAAAACTAAGACGTATTCATGTAAACGGGGCCTGAGTGTGTATTTTTCGCAAGCGGGTTGCTGCTGCGATGGGGGCGGGGCAGAGCATCTGCAATAGACGATGGCATCGTCTATCGACCCAACCCTAATATATATCTTAATTTGTGTTCAACAGAAGAAAGAAACTCAAACAGGTTTGGAACAAGTAAAGGATGAGTAATGATGAACTATCCCTTTGAGCATGTATCAAATAATAATAAATAATTCTGTTCTTTTGAACTTAGTTTATCCCAAATCAAAAATCCAGCATATTAGAATGAAGGTGAGGATTGAAGTAATGTTAAAATTTGTCATCATAGGATAATATTTCACAGTATTACACTTTGTATTGAATTTAAAATGCATTTTAAAAACCTTACCAACTTAAAGGTGTATTAAGCAATATTTGAAAAATGCAGTTGTTGACCACATTGCAGCCAATTAGCAAAAAGGGGTGTGTCTAGCAATTATAGTGGAGATATTAAAAAAGGGTGAGATGTTGTTAGGTTATGGGTATGTTTGTTTTAGAGCTTTCAAATGTTAACGTCATTTAGCAAAATTTGTTTAATGCACTATTAAAAACATTTAGAAAAAAAATCTAAAGATAAAGAGTACATTTATTCCATTTTGCTGGCATTTCAGTAGGAAATGTCAGTTTCCAATGCAGATTTTTCTTGTGTTTCTAGTTGATCAGATTTGCCGCATGCTCTGCAAGTGTCTTCTGAGCTGTGGCTCATGCATCGCTTCACTATTGACAATAGATGATGTTTCAACATTCTTGCAGAGAGCAGACTTTGCGCTTGTATCTCTGTTTGGAACAAGATGAGATTGTTAAATGCTTTAGCTCGATTTCAGCCTCTGCTGCCACAAATGTCAAAACCTTGACTGTTTACAGAGAGACTGTCACTCTGAGATGTGTACACCGAGATAGCAGGCTAAGATTTATTGCTCTTTTCAGAATATGGTTCACCTTTGGTAATAGACTGTAACATAAATATGACAATTGAGAACTTAAATTTAATACAGCCCATGGGTTGACTTTTGTGAACATAAGGGGTTTGATTAGTAGTTCATTTGTTTTCTGTATATGTAGGCCTGTGCTGTGATATGAGACTGTTTCACTTCTGTTTTAGTTTATTTTGGTCGAGAGAAGGAAGTTGTTTGGTTATCTTGTTTTTCAAGAATAATTGAAAGGTTGACACCTGTTAACAGTAAGAACATTTAGGGCTGTTAAAAGTTAAAAACACCGCTGGCCTGTAGTGTTTTTGTTTTAAAGGCTTTTTTCTACACTTCTGCAAATCAAATTATTATTTTTTTTACATGTTTACCTCTGGATCCAGAACTTAGTACTTGGTATATCAGAATTCTCACATTGTCTAGTGCTAACCACTAGAAAGGCCTGTCACGTGATGACAGATCAGTTAACCACAGTTTCCCTTTCAAAGGACATTTGATTTCATTTCTAACATGACAGGCAGTGTTTCATTGCAAGGTGTAAACTAGAGCCGTGTGATTAATCGATCGCAATTACGATTTGAAATGTTGCGATTAGCTAATCGAAAGAGGCTGTGATATGAAATGTATATAGTTTAATTTCCCCCACCCAGAGAAAATGCGTGACTGTCACCTTTTTGTAATAGTCTTACTAGCCAATTGAGTGAGCACACTTACGTTCTGCGGCTGCCCAATCAAAATTGCGCAACCGAACTATGCGGAATGCCCACAATAAAACAAACAAACAAACAAACACAAATAGGAAAGCGCGAACAAGTGGAATGATTGCATATTTTGGTTTGAGAGTCACAGACACCAAACAAACACAGGTATTTTAAATTGTCGCAGAATTTTTGCCACAGCACGAGTAAATCCAACAGCCAGCACATAAAAAAGCACCACAGGTGGCTGTATGAGGAGCGTCTTGCTAAAAAGTAAATGTAAATTAATTGCCAGTGACACTCAATCTAGTAGCAAGTAACAGTAAAGTACAATTTCAAAGTTGTTTGCGGCTGTTACACCGTATGAAAAAACATCACGAAGGCACCAGGAGATAACTAACACCATAACTCACTACCTCGCTAAAGCCGCGGTGTCTTTTAATGCAGTGACCAAGAGGGATTTAAAAACCTCATCCAAATGCTGGATAGGAGATATACTCTTCCATCTCACGCATATTTTAGCCATTTTGCTGTACCAGAGCTGTACGTTGAATTGTGATATTTTGTGTAGCGTCTGTGATAATTATTTCGTTTTTAGACAATATAAGCTACACAAAGACTCTTTGCTGAGTGTTCTGTATTTTTATAATTAAATTTTTTTTTTGTTTGTTATAATAAGCTACACTATCTCCCTAATTTCAGTTCAACTTCTTTACAGAAAGGTAAGGTCATTTTATTTGTGCTTACTGTTTGCTCTAGAGTAGAATTACTGTACTGTTTAATTTGAATTAATGTTGGAGTAAGTTAACATCTTTTCAGTTCCTTTTTAACTAACACTCACTGCATTTTAGCGGTAAGAAGCTACAATACAGATTATTTAGCTGAAGCTTAAAAAATTAAAATCGGAAATCAAATCTAAATCGCAATACATATCAAAAAAATTGCAATTAGATATTTTCCCCAAATTGCACAGCTCTAGTGTAAATCTTTAAAATCTGCTGTTGTTGTTGTTGTTGTTAAGGTTGTGTACTTAGTAAGTTAGTACTTGCAGTTACTTAGTAATTCATAAAATATAAGTCAATATCTACTGACACTTTGAGAGTCAGAAAAACATATACCGGCAAAACCAAATTAATACCCATCCCATGACATATTAAGGTCTTTTTAAGAAACTAAACTTAAATATTACTTTTAATCCGCAACCTTGGCAAATGGTTACATTCATGACAAGTGAGGATTTGTGTGTTGTATTGTTCAAGGACACTGGATACTGCAAAAAAATATGATACATTTTTTTTTGTGTATGTTCAAAATTTTTAAGATTAGCCTGACAGATTCTCAATGTGTCATATGCTCTAATGTGACAAGAATCTTGCATTCCTGACTGTCCTGAACATACTCTGGACTGTTTGCAAAGGCTGGGTTTAAAAGTAAAAGGATTAAAAGTAATAATGTTGTTAATAATAGCTTTACAATGTATGTCATGTATTTTATAGTGTGTGCGAACATGTATGCTCAATACATACACACTTGTTTGATTCGTTCTTGCTGTAAGTTAGCTTTTTTTTTCTCTGCAGAAGTTATAAGCAGCACAAATTTTATTAGTACTTTTTAAGATTTTTTTTTTTCAGACTGTGAAAGAAGTACCTTGTTTAGGCTATATTTACATGACAACATTGTCAAAAAACTATTCGTTTTCCCATATCAGTGAAAACTGCCAAAAACGCTGTATATGCCAGGCCAGTAGATGGCACTATCACAAAGGTCAGATCTTTGTGGGCTTGTTCTCCCAGGTCTCTTTCAAAAAGTATATGTGTATATGATTTGTCGCCATGGTTGATTGTAATATTGTAGTAGAATCTGCACAAGAAGTTTGGACTTGTGGGGCTGCACAATGTTGGATTTGTTCTTCAGTGTTTTGGCTTTCAGCAGTGAAATTTACATTACATTGAACTAAACTTAACGTCATTTCACAGGAAAACTGAACTGAAGCAGTTTCAATTTCAACTTCATCTATGTTCATCTAAGTTGCTTTGAAACAATCTTTATTGTAAAAGCTCTCTGGAAATAAAGATGACTTGAATTGAAGTAAATTCACACTTTGCTTAAGAAGCATTAGCAAATTAGCAAATTTTCAGTACCCAAAACACATTTATTTTGTAAACATACAAAATGCATAAAAATATTTCATTTTACATTCTTCTCTCGTCTCTTGTGCTCACCAGGGCAGATCTTATTTGGTAAAACAAAAAAATGAAGAAAACAGAAATATTGTGCGGTATTATTACAATTTAAAATAATCCTGTTGTATTTGTATTGTTAAAAAATGTGTTTGAGCTACGTTTCAGCCTTAATAACGCTTCAGTGTCACATGATCTTTCAGAAATCTTTTAAATATGCTGATTGGCTGCTTATTTTTCTTAATATTATGAATATTATAAACCGTTGTATTATAAACAACTAACTTTGGCTACCATGATAAACTCCTTTTCAGGATTTGTTGAGTTAATTCGGCCTGATCCCACGAGGAAACGTAACTATTTTAAGTTTTGTCAGTTTAGTGGCTAAAGGCTGATTTATACTTCTGCAGCCTGTGCACGGTCGCATAGCCGTGGCTGACGCGCTCCTCTCAAAAAATGTAACTACAGGTCGCACGTGGTTGGCTTGGTAGTGCTGATGTGTGTGGGCGGTGCTGAGAGCCATGAGCCCGATGGAGCGAGTGTTTATAAATGTCGAGTCCCGTGACAGAGCTCCAGATGGAAATTTTGTTTTGTGTTTACCTTATGATTAAAGTTGTTCCACGACCGCCAGTTTCCACCTCTGAATGAGCGAGTTTTAGCTACTTTTAGTGTTCAGAAATAACAAAACACCCATGAAAAAACTCGACACAGAGGAACATAAAAACCTACTGCCACCTAGCGTTTCGGAAGTGTTATTGCAGAGCAGCATAAGCATGTGCCGTGGGTCAAGCCCAGTGTTAATTTCGTTAACAATTTTTTTTATAATTTTCGTGACAAACAAGTTTCTACCGGCGAAAACTAAATAAAAAATTAAGTGATGATGACTATAATAACTATAATAAAAGTATACTGACATTTTCATTGACTAATAAAAACGAGACGAAAATGTGATTGAGTGACGTTTTTTTGGAAAATATCCAATCAGAATTAAACTTGGTGTGTGATGCATGACGCACATACACACACATTTGAAAAGTAACTGATCCAGAGTATATACCCAGTATGCTAAAAGTACAAATAAAGGCTTTGTTAAATAATTGCACAATGCTGCATTTTCAGATGGCTACTGTTCTTACATGTGGATTGTTTGCGAACACAGTTTTACATATTACTTATGATATAAATTACTGTAATAATGCATATCTAATTTTTGATCTTCAATAGAAAAGCTATATTCCATATTTTAATAAGACCGTTTATATAATTTTAAGTTAGAATATTTTGAATAAATAAATGTATACAATATTTTAATAAAATTACATTTAAATTAAACCAAATATATTTTAGTCTATATTTTTAAATATAGAGTAGATTTAGTTGACTAAAATCTTATGAAATTTAGTCGACTAAAACTAAAATGATTCAGAAAACTAAAACATGACTAAAACTAAAATGGAGTTTTAGTCAAAAGACCAAGACTAAAACTAAATAAAAAAATGCTGTCAAAATGAACACCGGTCACAACGATCGCTTAACGCAGAGGTATAAATCAGCCTTAATTTGTTAATTTGCATAACTTCAGTCTTATGAAAATGTACCATTTTAAAAAGGCGTGGCACCCAACCCCACCCCTAAACTCAACCATCATTGGGGGATAACTAAATCGTACTAAATTGTATGAAGGAGATCACACGAATTAGCCACTAAATCAAAAAGTTACGAATTGCTGCGAGATTGTGTTGGTTAATTAGATTCAATAGAATAAATAGTTCATAATAAATGTCTTTATTGTCACTTCTGACCACCTTCACCAAATAAAAAAAATATTCATTTACACAATAAACAAAGTCGACCCAAGACATTCCCATTACACCACAGATGAGAACCCATGTGTCCTGTGGCTTCCATGCGAGAGCGCGAGAGAATAGTTAATGAAAGGAAGCTTTCTAGACGTTGCTGGTCGATGGGAGTCCACCATGAGTGTCAACAGGTCAGTCTCGTTCATTAAAGCCCCTCCGCCTTCTCCCCGTTCCCCCGTTCCCAGGCTCCGCTCATTCCTGGGGGCCCCTTTAGCTCCATTGTGCGAGGGTTTTTTCGAGAGCGTGTGTGTGCGCCGAGTGCATATCCAAGGCAACCTTTGTTGGCAGTCGGCAGCTTGGGTTTTGCATTTGCAACACAATGCAGTTAAAGGGGGGACTGTCAGTGGAAAGACAGAGGAGGGGGAGAAGATTGGCTAGTCTGTGAGAAGGAGGTTTGGGAATAGTTGCTTGATTGAGCAAGTGTTTGTTTTGAGTGTGTGTGGGACTCAGACGTCGTCCTGTAGACACAAGCGTCTGTCTCAGAAAGTGAAGGAGCGCAGATTTAGGTTTATGCATAGTGGCATATGACTAGGATGAGAAGTGAGCCTTGAAAAAGTCAACTAAGCCAACATATTCAGTGGTGTGCTCTGGAATACTGATAAGTATCGGAATGAGGTTTAGATTTGCATACGCATACCTAGAGACGTCTTGGCAATCATGATTTTTTAGCATCTTCTACTAAATCTATCTTATAACAGTTTTGTATTTGGTTAGATATGATAAGAAATACAGTTTTATCTTTAATATACACAGTCATGGGTTTGTACCTTCTTTTTTTTTTGTGTGAAGAAATGCAGTGTTCACCAAGGATGCGGTAAATTAATCATAAGTGGCACTAATGACATTGAGTACGTTTACATGTCCATACACACATGGCTGTTTGACACTATTCTCTGCACCTACCGAGACCGTGAAGGACCACAGACACCTGCGTCACTAAATGCAGAGTATTTTTTTCTTTCCATTCGGCGTGCGGTATCAAATTCCATTAAAACAACACTCTTCCAGCAGTCCTTACTTCATAAGCACATCCAATACCTCAGTTTGTCACGTGGGGGCATGAATGAAATGTTCCTGAATGAAACTGAAACTGCCGGACTGCAGTTAAAGTCGACAAATTAAAAATGAAACACCCGAAATTACATGAAACTCCGGAGGAGACGTGGATAGCATGGTGACGCAATGACGTTAATCACACTGTGTTATAACATGTAAAACGGGATCATCAAAGGAACACTCAAAAAGCAACTCATGTAAACACCTTAATCATATTATTGTCTTATTCAGATTAAGGCAAATAATTCGATTACTGATGTCCATGTAAGCGTAGTCATTCATAAGGTTACAAATGTGCTATTCCAGCTTTATGAATGTGACATTTGCAGTAAAAACTTAAAACATAAATTTACACAGAAAGTATATGTTAATATTATATTGAAACATCGGTTTATATCTTCCAAAACAACTACCCAGCAGGCACACAACGTCATTAGATGTTAATAATAGGTTAGATTTAGGTCGTGATGTCGGTTGACCAAAATCCAATGTCGAGCCAACATCTTAAACCAACCTCTTATTGACGTCAAATGCTGACATTTATTAAACCAAAGTCCAACTTCTTTAGTGGTAACAGCCATACAACGTCAAGCTGTAACATCATAAGACATTGATATTTGGTTGTTTTTAGGTTGCATTGGAAAGTGACTAAAATCAAACGTCTGTCCAACGTTGGACACTGACGTTAGTTTGACATTAACAGGATTTTCATTTCCACCCAAAATGCAAGTCCTCATGACGGAGTACAACGTCAATCTGGCGTCATATTGACGTCCTGTGTCTGCTGGGTAATCACCGAGTTATGGGATCAGAAAAATATCAATCTGTAAACTTTTTTAAAAATTTTATTTTAAATAAGGAACATAAACATGCGTTATAGATGTGACAAAAAAGTACAGTTGAAGTCAGACTTATTAGCCCCCCTGAATTATTAGCCCCCTGTTTATTTTTTCCCCAATTTCTTTTTAACGGAGAGAAGATTTTTTCAACACATTTCTAAACATAATATTTTTATTAACTCATCTCTAATAACTGATTTATTTTATCTTTGCCATGATGACAGTAAATAATATTTGACTAGATATTTTTCAAGACACTTCTATACAGCTTAAAGTGACATTTAAAGGCTTAACTAGGTTAATTAGGTTAACTAGGCAGGTTAGGGTAATTAGGCTAGTTAGTCTACAGAACAAACCATCGTTCTACAATATCAAAAAATATATAGCCTAAAGGGGCTAATAATTTTGACCTTAAAATGGTTTAAAAAAAATAAAAACTGCTTTTATTCTAGTCGAAATAAAACAAATAAGACTTTCTCCGGAAGAAAAAATATTATCAGACATACTGTGAAAATTTCCTTGCTCTGTTAAACGTTATTTGGGAAATATTTAAAAAAGAAAAAAAAATTCAAAGGGGGGCTAGTGATTCTGACTTCAACTGTATGCAAGTTTACGGTAGAAATTCTGTGAATTAAAAGAAATGATGCTAGTCAAAAGTAGACATGGGACGATAACCGTTTTCAAGGTATACCACGGATTGGAAAAGTCAAGGCTTTAAAATCGTCAAAAATTTCTGCTGTACCGTTTCTAAGGTACGAGTAATTTTTTTTTATTTACTTTTTTTTTGTTTGTTTATTTAGGACAACAGTATCTGCAGCAGAAAAGATATCCAAAGATGCCTTTTTAAATTGTGAAGAAATTTGTGTTTTTTAAACTAATGAAGACAGCAAAAGTCAATGATTCATTTGAATTATTTAGCCTGACATGTTTACTGTGCCAAAATATTTTAAATGTTTCCCAAATTAAAATTTATTGTGTTTAAAAGGGAAAAAAGTTTTTGTTTTTTACCCAGACATTTAAAAAGAAAATATTTTAGAGCAGTAATCACAATACCGTGATACCATGAAACCATGATATTTATATCCAAGGTTATCATACTGTCAGAATCTTATACCGGCCCATGCCTAGTCAAAAGGACAAGAGTTCGCTATGGAACGAAAATCTTCTTTTTTTTTTTTTTGACATTTTTGCATTTATGAGGAAAAAGCTTCATTATGAATGTGACACCTCTCCGTTAAGGATGTGACAAATGTGAAATTGCCACTTGTGTGACTTTAGGTGAAAACGTTCTTGGCGAGGTTGAGATTTGCATGGAATTTCTCTATTATCTTTTATCTTTAATACAAAATCAAAAGTTTGTACTTTTTTGTTTGTGTGTGAGAAAATGCAGTAAATTAATCACAAGTTACAGTAATGACATTTATACGGTTACAAATGCTGTTCTTTTGTATATGTATGCATTACAGAATCTTGCAAAAAAATAAAAAAAATACGATTTTAACTAAAAGCAGTTAAATTATTTTAAAAATCCAATGACCAATGGCATGTGCCTATATAGACATTTTAGCTGAAAACTGATAACGGTTTATATTTGGAAGCTGATAACTGATATATATTAAAATAAATACAAATACATTTTTCTGAGCTTGATTTAAAACATGATTACAGAGAAAAGGCAAAAACAAGCAAACTCAAAGGAAAACATGTCAACCTTGCATTGAAAAAAAAATAGTGTTCACCTTAATAGCGAAACTATTCTAAGTTGTTTGTGTAGACGTATGTTACAATACTGTAAAAATACTTAAAAATGTCTGGGTAAACCTTTTCAGACTATGTTTTTTGATTTACCAAAGTCAGTGCCAATTTCACATCTGTCGCATCCGACAAAAGCTTTTGCTGATAAATGAAAAATGCCAAATAAAAAAATAATTTTTTTGCTTTGGGTAGAGAGCCAACTCTTTTCCTGTTGTTTAGTATTATTACTATTCTGGGTTGTGCAGTTTAATTCACAGAATTCCTACAAAGCACGTTATATACTGTAAACTTTCATATTGTTTCCATAACTCATGTTTATTTCCCTCAAT